>CALNHX010000495.1:0-328207 GCA_940337035.1 Agriotes lineatus
ATAGGAAACTTGAAGACTACCAATCAATTGAACAAGCGGCATTTCGAAAGGGGCTAAGCACAAGTGATCATCTCCTAGCAGTAAAAATCCTGAATGAAAAAATGACCGAGTACAATATGACACTTCATATGGCCTTTATAGACTATGAAAAGGCTTTTGACTCTGTAGAGCATTGGGCCATAACAAACGAACTAACGAAAGCACGAATCGATTACAGATACACCAACCTTCTGAAAAAAATCCACGAGAATGCCAAAGCATCGGTAAGAGCACACGAAACAACAAATACATTTGATGTGAAGAGAGGAATCAGACAAGGCGACACCATCGCACCACAATTATTCAATCTAGCCTTGGAAGGAATCTTCAAACAAGTTGATTGGTCAAACCGAGGAATCACGGTGAATGGTGAAAAGCTAACACACCTAAGATATGCTGACGATATCGTACTGTTTGCGGATAACCCTCTAGATTTGAAAGAAATGTTAATGGATCTGAAGGAAATGTCAGAGCGTATAGGGCTGAAAATGAATATGAATAAGACGAAAACAATGTGCCCCCGAGATACAAATATAACAATCGACAATCAGAAGATAGAAAACGTGAACGAATACGTCTACCTGGGCCAACAAATAACACTCGGCAAGGATAACAAGAACATAGAAATTGAACGGAGGATGAGACTGGGATGGGCGGCATTTGCAAAACTCAAAGGTATACTAACCAACAAAAAGATACCTTTACGGCTGCGTTCAAGGCTATACGACCAATGTATCCTACCAGTAACTACATACGGAGCACAAACTTGGACCTTGACGAAACAAATGACGAACAAACTGAGAATATCCCAGAGAGCCATAGAGAGAAGAATGTTGGGTTTGTCACTGCGAGATAGAAAGACCAACGAATATATTCGCAGCAAGACTAAAGTGACAGACATAGTAGACAGGGCATCCCGACTTAAATGGGATTATGCGGGACACATCGCTCGGACTAAAGATGATAGGTGGAACGGAAAATTAATACAATGGAGACCATGGACAGGAAGAAGAGCGAGAGGAAGACCAGTGGCACGGTGGTATGATGATTTGAAGAAGGTGGCAGGACTACACTGGATAAGAACTGCTCAGGACCGAAACCGATGGAAAGAACTAAGAGAGGCCTATGCTCAATTCTGGGCGCAAGACGGCTAAAAGAAGAGAATGGGTATACATTATATAAAATCACCTAGAAGAGAAAAAAATTAATTTTAAAATAAAATGATCTGATGATGTTATGGAGAAGAATGAATATGGTAGAAGTACCATAATTTAAACAGTTAGTACAATCTAAAAAAGCAATTTCTGGTATTGGGTAAGACCAAACAGAGGATCCAACAGCAGAAGCACAACACGGTGTTGAAAGATGTGCAAATTATCAATTTGTCGATGGTTTAGCATTAATTTACTAAGTTCGTTTTGGCATAATATCGATGTTTTCAAAACATTTCCTACAAAGTCCTTTTTGTTATTCTGAAACATCAATCGGTTTTTGTGCTACCCACCTATTTCTACTTGGACAGGCCCGTTATGAATATAACGGTTCTACCACCTTTATAGATAATTGTTTTGTATTTGTTTACTGTAGAAACAACAATCGCGCACTATTTAGGCAAAATTTGGTCCGGGCCAACGAAAATTCGTTTTTAAAAAGTAAAACTACTACAGAAATCGCACATGGACTTTCTGCAAGCAGTGAGCGTACAAAAAGACAAGATACCTAGCTAAAACAGATGTATTTATAATATTTAAGTGCTGATATCGCGCGGACGTGCCTTATCTTACGGTAGTCAGCAGGTTGGTAACCGTAACTCCCCGTTGTTGTAGCAAGAACTATGGTCTAAAGCAGCGTTCGACGAAAAGCCGATATTCGGAACCTCCTGATTGCTTCCTTGGCAACGATGTTGTTTCGCATTGGGACCTGTTCAACTTATTTACACAAAAATATTTGTACAACATATATACGGCTATCATTACTAGGGCGCGGATTTTAGGCCGTTCAAAAAGTTAAGATAATAGCCTCCTTATTCAGGCCATAAAACTGCCAGGTTTAGGCACTAAAAACCTAAAGTAAGCAATTTAGGCTGGATGGCCTAAATTAGGCAAAGAATACTGTTTTGATTTTTTGAACTTAAAACGATTGGCTAAAAATGTAGGTATTAATTTTTATTAATTGTAAAGCTTAAACATTCAAATAACAAATAATATATGCTATGGAATAAGCAAAAAGTAATTGGTGGAAAATTAATGTCTTACTAAGTCATGCAAACTAATAAAATAATGATAATTTGATGATGTATAATATGTATATGGTAGTTGATGATAATATAAGTACAATATTAAAAATACCGAGCATTTGCCTGACACACTAAATATTGCTCCAAATTTTCTGATGAACATCCACTTCGCTTCTCAGTAAACACATTTTGCAGCATCGAAAATGACCACACTACATCCCAAGATGTAATAGGTGCGTATTTGTACATGCTCCAGTCAGTGGCGTAACAAGACGGTTTGGCGCCGGTGTGCAAGAATAAATGATAGCCGCTGTAGACAAGAAGTATCAGAAAAAAGAGGGGGGGGGTATTTTTGGGCTTAACATGAAAGGTTACTTACTGCAAGATAAAACACATTTAGATGTTTCAATCTTTTATTAAATATAACATAATAATAATAATCCCATTATTCCCTATTGGGACATGGGGTATTCGTATATTCTCTCCAGTTGCCATTTTCCTGTCTCTTGTTTTACAGTTCCCCTCCACGTTTTTCGCGGGCGTCCTCTGTTTCATCTTACTTAGCAAAAAGTTTTTAATAATTTTTAATTTAGAAAAAGATCTCTCAGTGGAGGCTGTAGTGACGGGATGTAAAAAATAGGATATAAGCTGTATACAAATCTGGAAAGCTAGCCAATGATGTGTGATTCGACAGACATTTTTCTCGCACTTCCTTCACTGATAAGCAATATTTAATACTAATTGTGTACGAAGATCGAAATTGTAGAATTTGCTTTAGTAAGCCGTCATCGAGATCAGTTTCATACGTAGTTTGAAGTAATTTGGCACTCTCTATGACCTCTGTATCTGAGGCAATCGTCAGAAATTTGCGGTTTAAAACTTTGAATTTATAGTATGTTACTATGTACTATGCACTATAAAATCTAAGAATCACAAACACACACTAGAGCTTGAACTTCTAATCTACTCAAAAGGAGAAAAGACTGCGCACTCAAGAGAGCCCAGTGGCGCTCACGTATCATAGTCTGTTGTCGCTTTGAACCACTATTCTAGGAAAACTTTTATTTTCACTACAAACTCCGCTACCGCGGCGCCTATATAGAGTCGGCGCGGAGGTTCTTCGCACCCCCTGCACATATGATAGTTACGCCACTGGCTCCAGTTTATATCAACATTTTCTATTTCTGCTTCTTCGCCGCTCAATAATTTCTTAAATTGGTGTACAGTCTCATATCCGGGATTTTTAGAAAGTACATTCTTAAGTTTATTGCAAGCTGCACTGCTAATTAAATTATCAACATCTTCATTTTGCTGACGAACTGTTTCGCAGACAAGATGAATCGCGATTGGGATTGTTGACAAATAACGGCACCGGCAGGATGTGGTCAAAAACTTCGCTCGAGCGTTGTGGTCATGTAGAAACTCTTGTAGATTTTCTCACTGTAACTGTTTAAAATTTAAATTATCAGTTGCTATATTAGTTTCAACAGAGCATAAATTTGGCAATTCAATATTATAAAATTCTAACTTAAAGATCTGATAGGTTTTCAGAAGCGTGTCCTCTATTTGAACATCACATGCACTATTTAGTTCTAACACATAACTGCCTTTTAGCACCACATTGCTTTTAGATTTTTTACAAACTTGTTTAACCACTATACTTCTGGGTGTGATGATGATCCACTTGGCCTCTTCTAATATTCACTCCGGATATGGTGACTGGTACCTGAAGACATTTGGTTGTGTTTTCTGAATATTTGAGTAACTGGATCTCTCACGGAGCTTCCGTTTTGATTTCCGTAGTACGAAGTTCATGGCATATGAATTCTTCGGGTCCTACCTCTTGACATTCGTTGTCGAAATATGCATAGCTTTGCTCGTTATATAGGAGGAATTTCGAAATAGGTATTATAGTTTTAAATATTTTGGCAGATGGGACTGGCAAGCAATATAGATGATAATAATCATAGCTTTCAGCTCTAACAATTGGAATTTCTAAAATAAAGACGATTTGATTTCCTTTACTGTAACTTTTAATTTCTATAACTTTTTCATATAACAAAATACGTATTCTTCACAACTGGTTCGAAAGGAAGCTTATGTTTTTCAATCTTAGTGTTAGTACTTGGCAGCTCCGAAAGTAAATCTTCAGGTTCAACTAAAGAGTTGTGGAATGTATTCAATTTTGAAAAACTGATTGCACTTCAATTCTCTCTAGCATATCGTAAATAATTTGGAAACTAATTGCAAATTGCGAGAATAAAGAATGTAAAAGAAAATAACTGTGCGTATTGATCGCTGGCAAATGTGTAGTTTTGACGACCTGCTCTAATTGTAAGATTCGAGATTGTAACCTCATTTAATTATGAGGAAGCCCTTCAGTACTATTTTTAAATTTTAAAATTGATTTTTGGAATAAAGTAATTTGCTCCTTAATTAAAGTTTTCATTTGTTTTTGATTATCAGAAAGTGTAGTTATGGCTTTATCGTATCTTTCTGCATCGGTATGATCTAAATTTCCTGTTATTGACTTTATTATTGATCCCAATCCATAGATAAGGCTGCGTTTAGATTTTTGCATAGCAAGTGGGTTAAGCTGGTAAATTTGACTTTTAATTTTACTTTCTAATAAATTTAGAATACTAAATGAATTATAATATTCTCTTTCATAGCTAGGCTTCTGAGTTGCATTTTTAATTGTGCTTTTAATTGAGAAAAAGACTTGAAGTACATTAAATTCCTCTATTATTTTAGAAATATCATATACCTGTAGAAGACCAATAATTAACTTTGTTCTGAGCGTTTCCCAATTTTAATGGAAGAAGTCCAGGATTACTATTGAGGTTGTGGAATTTAGGAATGTCTAATTTCGCTGCTACGATACAGATGGCAAATCTGTAACGATAGAAAGTTTTCTAAGTTCCTTTATATGAACTACTTCTTTTTTATTCTTATTAAGTTTATTAGTAATTTCTAGTCTATTTCTTTCTAACATTTTTGTAATTTGGTATGGTCCTAAAAATTTGCGATTCTTTTTATTACTTCAATCGGTGTTTTGCTTATATACAGTTTTCCCTAAAGAAAATTCATTATTTGAGTTTCCTTGTGAATTTAATTAGAAACTATACCTTTTTCTTATCTACTTGTAACTGTTCCATAACTTTTTGGTATACATATTCCAATCTTTGTTGCACTGTGTATTGAATTATTATAGCCAATAAATGCATAGTCTATTAGGTTATTATTTTCATTTGAGTGGATTTCTTTTAAGATCCTTAAGTGTTCAATAATTGTAGAATGGAATCTTTCAACAATGGAGTTAGATTCATGATGGGCCACGGTTGTAAAATGAAAGTAAATTTTATGTAATTTTAATATTTCCTTAACAGTTTCATTATTAAACTCTGTGCTTTTATCGACAACTAAGGTTTGAGGTACTCCAAAAGATGCAAAATATTTTATTATAGTATTACTAATATCAATAGCTGTTTTTCCTTGGATAAATAAGCTTGTGCAAACTTTGAGAACGAGTTGACTAAAGTTAAGTAATTTCGGTTATCAAATGTAAAAACATCCATATGAACAATTTGAAATGGTTTAGTTGCTGTTTCTGTTAACATTAAAGGTACATAGGGTTTCTTTCTAGCATATTTTGCACGTTGACAAATGTCGCAAGAGTTAATATAATTAGAAATGGTGAGTTTCATGTTTTTCCAATAATAATTTCGTTTTAAGTATTCTAACGTTTCATTAATACCTCTGTGGTTCGCTTTTCCTTTATGATAGTTTTGAACTAAAACAATTTCTTCTTGATCTGTAACAGTAGTGTTGACTCGTTTAAGACATCTAATTAATTTCGGCCCGAGTTCTGAGAACTGTTTCAAATAAACTTTACAAAAATCTCTATATAATGAGTCTTTGTGAAAATATAAACAGTAAACCCTTTTGGATCAGTAATTTCCTTTAAAAATTGAAAAATTAAATTTTCATTACCAACTTCTGGAATTTTGATGGTTATTATTTTTTTTAATGTCATACTTTTCGCGTTTAATTTCTAATTTATGATATACGTTTAGGAATACTAAAATTTGGTTTGTTTTATTATTAATTATTTCGTCATAAATTTTGATTCCATCATTTGTGGTTTCATTAAAATTTGAATGCTGTGTAAACGTATCAGAATTATTGTCGATTTCGTCAGGGGGTTCTATTTGTATATCCGAGATTATTTTGATTTTTGGGTTTTTATGTATATTAGTCGAAGTTTGGGGTTCGTCATATAATTCGTCATCTACCATATCTTGAGTATAACCTTGTAGAAATTCGGAAACATCTCTGTTTAATTTATTTATCAGGTGTTACATTTTGAATATAGTCCTCGAGAAAGTCTGAAATATCTTTATTTACTTTGTCGGGATTATTAATTAGGGATTCGTTTTCTAAGGCGTTAATATTAATTCGTGAAAGAAAATCTGCAATTTTATTGAGTGTACCTTTTTTATAGTAAATTTCATATTAATTATAGTAAATTTCTCAGTTTCGGCATCGGCTAAAAGAAGTTTTGTCATTATAGCGCAATTTTTTATTTTAAATTTGTGTTGTTTTTTTTCTTTTTGTTTTCTTTGTATTTTTTGTGTTTGCACATTTCATTAGTTCAGATGATTACGTAAAGATCAAGTGGGTTAACTGGAAGAACAATTTATTTGTCAAAGCTGAACTGCGCCCTTTTTGTATATTTTGATATTTTGTTTTTGTTATATACTAAATGATAAGATTATATTTATATACAAAAATAAAGACAATTATTATTATTATTGTAATCGGACTCTTCTAATTTAAACCGCCATCTTACTAATTTCGAATTTGGTTTCTTCAAACTAAACCGCCACTGCAATGATCTGTGGTCTGTATAAATTGTGAACTTTTGTCCATACAGATATGGCCTAAAATGCTTACTAGCCCATACTATGGCAAGAAGTTCTTTTTCAATGGTTGAATATTTTGTTTCGGATTCATTTAACGTTCGGGAAGCATATGCTATTGGTTTGTCGTTTGGAATTTGTCCTTGAGAAAGCACAGCTCCAATTGCAAAATTACTTGCATCTGTGGTCAGAATGAAAGGTTTAGAAAAATTGGGGTATTACAAAATAGGGTCATTAATTAAAATTTTGGTTCAAGTCGTCCTAAAGAATTCGACGAATTCTTCGTCATGAATAATTTTACTGTTTTTCTATAAACATTTCGTCATCGGTTTCGTAATTTTGGCAAAGTCCTGAATAAACCGTCTGTAGTACCCTAAAAGTCCCAGAAAGCTTTTTATTTCTTTCTGTGTTTTAGGAATAAGGAAATTTTGTATAGCTGCTATTTTGTGAAGGTTTCGTTTTACTCCTTGAGGAGTTATGATATGTCCTAAATACTGAACTGATTTTTGTAAAAAATTAGATTTATTAAGTTGAACTTTGAGATTACTTCTTTTTAGTCTATCAAATACCGATTTAAGTCGTTCTAAGTGTTCTTGAAGAGATATACTAAAAAAAATAATGTCATCTAAATAAACAAGGCAACATGTGTCTTGCAATCCTCTTAATACATTGTCCATGACAAGTTGAAAACTGGAGGACGCGTTTTTCAAACCCATAGCCATTCTTTTAAACTGGTAATGTCCACCATCAATAGTAAATGCTGTTTTTTAATATCCTCCGGATCTACTTCAATTTGGTAATAACAGCTATGAAGTAAATTTGTAAGAAGACTAGTGAGAAGACTGATGTTCATATTCCTACCGTGTTTATTTTATACTCCCCTCCTTAAGGGAAAGAGCCACCTATCACATGACCTTCTCCTAGAGCTGTGCACAGAAGCACAAGCTCTGTTGTTAGTTGTGATCGAATGGCCACATGTTTCGTCTCTTGGTGTTAAGACTAATCAGGGTACCGACATGCACTCATATTTAGTTAGGATGTGAGGGCAGAACTCTAAACAGTCAACTTACACAATTTTACAGACTTCGCGTCTGTTGGCGTACAATGATGTGTATGTTTTTGTGAATAACGTCCACTGAGACATACAGTAGGTGAGTATACATTTACTCTACCTGCTGTGGTACCTCAATTGCATGAGGTCACACACAACTACCTGCGTCTCCGCCGTAAATGAAGTAAATTTGTAAGAAGACTAGTGAGAAGACTGATGTTCATATTCCTACCGTGTTTATTTTATACTCCCCTCCTTAAGGGAAAGAGCCACCTATCACACGACCTTCTCCTAGAGCTGTGCACAGAAGCACAAGCTCTGTTGTTAGTTGTGATCGAATGGCCACATGTTTCGTCTCTTGGTGTTAAGACTCATCAGGGTACCGACATGCGCTCATATTTAGTTAGGATGTGAGGGCAGAACTCTAAACAGTCACTTACACAATTTTACAGACTTCGCGTCTGTTGGCGTACAATGATGTGTATGTTTTTGTGGATAACGTCCACTGAGATATACAGTAGGTGAGTATACATTTACTTTACCTGCTGTGGTATCTCAATTGCATGAGGTCACACACAACTACCTGCGTCTCCGCCGTAAATGAAGTAAATTTGTAAGAAGACTAGTGAGAAGACTGCTGTTCATATTCCTACCGTGTTTATTTTATACTCCCCTCCTTAAGGGAAAGAGCCACTTATCACACGACCTTCTCCTAGAGCTGTGCACAGAAGCACAAGCTCTGTTGTTAGTTGTGATCGAATGGCCACATGTTTCGTCTCTTGGTGTTAAGACTCATCAGGGTACCGACATGCGCTCATATTTAGTTAGGATGTGAGGGCAGAACTCTAAACAGTCAACTTACACAATTTTACTGACTTCGCGTCTGTTGGCGTACAATGATGTGTATGTTTTTGTGGATAACGTCCACTGAGACATACAGTAGGTGAGTATACATTTACTTTACCTGCTATGGTACCTCAATTGCATGAGGTCACACACAACTACCTGCGTCTCCGCCGTAAATGAAGTAAATTTGTAAGAAGACTAGTGAGAAGACTGCTGTTCATATTCCTACCGTGTTTATTTTATACTCCCCTCCTTAAGGGAAAGAGCCACCTATCACACGACCTTCTCCTAGAGCTGTGCACAGAAGCACAAGCTCTGTTGTTAGTTGTGATCGAATGGCCACATGTTTCGTCTCTTGGTGTTAAGACTCATCAGGGTACCGACATGCGCTCATATTTAGTTAGGATGTGAGGGCAGAACTCTAAACAGTCAACTTACACAATTTTACAGACTTCGCGTCTGTTGGCGTACAATGATGTGTATGTTTTTGTGGATAACGTCCACTGAGACATACAGTAGGTGAGTATACATTTACTCTACCTGCTGTGGTACCTCAATTGCATGAGGTCACACACAACTACCTGCGTCTCCGCCGTAAATGAAGTAAATTTGTAAGAAGACTAGTGAGAAGACTGCTGTTCATATTCCTACCGTGTTTATTTTATACTCCCCTCCTTAAGGGAAAGAGCCACCTATCACACGACCTTCTCCTAGAGCTGTGCACAGAAGCACAAGCTCTGTTGTTAGTTGTGATCGAATGGCCACATGTTTCGTCTCTTGGTGTTAAGACTCATCAGGGTACCGACATGCGCTCATATTTAGTTAGGATGTGAGGGCAGAACTCTAAACAGTCAACTTACACAATTTTACAGACTTCGCGTCTGTTGGCGTACAATGATGTGTATGTTTTTGTGGATAACGTCCACTGAGACATACAGTAGGTGAGTATACATTTACTTTACCTGCTATGGTACCTCAATTGCATGAGGTCACACACAACTACCTGCGTCTCCGCCGTAAATGAAGTAAATTTGTAAGAAGACTAGTGAGAAGACTGCTGTTCATATTCCTACCGTGTTTATTTTATACTCCCCTCCTTAAGGGAAAGAGCCACCTATCACACGACCTTCTCCTAGAGCTGTGCACAGAAGCACAAGCTCTGTTGTTAGTTGTGATCGAATGGCCACATGTTTCGTCTCTTGGTGTTAAGACTCATCAGGGTACCGACATGCGCTCATATTTAGTTAGGATGTGAGGGCAGAACTCTAAACAGTCAACTTACACAATTTTACAGACTTCGCGTCTGTTGGCGTACAATGATGTGTATGTTTTTGTGGATAACGTCCACTGAGACATACAGTAGGTGAGTATACATTTACTCTACCTGCTGTGGTACCTCAATTGCATGAGGTCACACACAACTACCTGCGTCTCCGCCGTAAATGAAGTAAATTTGTAAGAAGACTAGTGAGAAGACTGATGTTCATATTCCTACCGTGGAATGGCCTCCTTAAGGAGGGGAGTATAAAATAAACACGGTAGGAATATGAACATCAGTCTTCTCACTAGTCTTCTTACAAATTTACTTCATTTACGGCGGAGATGCAGGTAGTTGTGTGTGACCTCATGCAATTGAGGTACCACAGCAGGTAGCGTAAATGTATACTCACCTACTGTATGTCTCAGTGGACGTTATCCACAAAAACATACACATCATAATAACAGCTAGCCAAATCAAGAGTAGTAAAATAATTAGCTCTGCCTAATTTATCAAGAATGTCCGTAATATTTGGAAAGGGGTAGCTATCGTCTATGGTCGGTTTGCGGAAAGTTCGTTCCCCACATTTCGTTCCCCACATTTCGTACCCCACATTTCGTTCCCGGGATATTTCGTCTCCCCACATCTCGTACCCGAAAACTCCAACCGAGCTCAATTTGTCTCCTAGATTACCGGGTGTTGAAAAACGAGTGCAGCGATCGGAATACAGTTAGAAAAATGAAAGGTATTTTAATTAATTGATTTATTATAATAAACTTATAAGAACAGTGTGTCTCCGGATTGAGTTTACAAGAGGGAATTAAATTTTATTTCTAGTTTTAAATAAAAATATTATAGGAATTAAAATTCTTGCTTGGTTTGTAGAGAATTCTAAGAAAATGTTCAGTTTTTCAAAAACAAGTCGGCCTTGACAGTTAAGCAAAAACTATTTTCTTTTCAGGTAAACTACCCTTATTGTTCATAATACGGCAAAATATTACTAAGAAAAGTTGAGCAGAATGAGCAATTATGGCCGTATACCAGATATAAGGAAGATATACTTAGATTAAACCGTCATTTTTAATAAATACAATTTATTTTGTTCTTATAGGTTTATTATAATAAATAAATACATTAAAATATCTTTCATTTATCTTACTGCATTCCGATCGCTGCACTCGTTTTGCAACACCCGGTAATCTAGGAAACAAATTGAGCTAGCTCGGGAACGAAGTTTCCGGGTACGAGATGTGGGGAGACGAAATATCCCGGGAACGAAATGTGGAGTACGAAATGTGGGGAACGAAATGTGGGGAACGAACTTTCCGTATCCCTCTATGGTCTTTTCGTTTAACTTCCTGTAATCAATGACAAGTCTCCATTTTTTCTACCCGAAGCATCTAACTTTTTTGGAACATTCTAAATTGGACTGGACCATGGTGAAACACTGTCCTCAATTATTCCTTGATATAACATTTTTTGAATTTGAGTTTTTACTTCGTTTTTGTGAATTTCTGGATAACGATAAGCTTTTGTAAATATTGGAGTGTTGTCTTTCAACTTAATTTTGTGTTTAACTTAGTTAGTAAAACTTGAAGGTATTTCTTCGCTATGAGATATATCTCTATAATCAAAACAAAGTTTTCTAATCGCGTCTAGTCTCAAATTTTTCAGATTCCGTTTTAAAGCATTATCAAAATTTTTATTTGGGGATCGATCAATTTCCATTTTCTCTACAAAATTAACTTCTAGTAAATTTTGGAGTTCAATGTCCAAAGGTTTCGGAATTTTTAAATTTACTGGATTTTTGTTAGAATTAATGAGCGAAATTATTTGATACCTTTACTAAAGCTTGCTGCATTTCTACTCCATTTGCGAATTTTGTGTGACTTATACCTATACCGATTTTTTGCTTGACAGGAATTTTGACTCTTTGATTAACTCGTGGGGGTATATTAATTGAAAATTCTGCTAACTCACTCGCTTCGTTTTTAGATGTCTTAATTTCTGTTTCATATACGATTGGAATTTTTGCACTAGGGGTTGTCAATTCTCTAGTCCTAACATTAATATTTGCTTTTAATTGTTCAAGTAAATCAATGCCTATAAGTCCGTAATATTTTGAACTGAATTTAAAAAGATAAAATTTATGAGTTTCGTCTACATTAAAAATATCGAAAACTGGAATTTCCATTACTTAATCGTGATAACTAATATCATGAGCAGTTTGAATGTTAAATGGTTCTTCATAAATATAATTTGAATAAAATTTGTATGCTAGTTCTGGGTTAATTAATCTCCTTGTACTACCAGTGTCTATCAGAAAATTTGCGTTATGACTGGGAATATAAACATACGATAAATTTGATTTAACTAAATTTAATTGTATCAGGTTGGGTTGGTTTGTAGGGCGTCTAACTGAAAATTTGGGCTATCAGTTTCGTGAAAGGTATTGTTATCGTCTGAAAATTGATTTTCGTATTGATTTGGTTCGTCGACATAATATTCGGAATAATCACCACTATACTCATTAGCAAAGGTTCCGGGGTTTTCATAGTATTGTGATTCGTCGACATAATTTTGACTGTCTGAAGTGTATTCGACATGTTGATTTTCGTTAATAGCTTGTTGATAAAGTTCCGTTGATGTAAATGTTGGCTTTGGTCTTAAACTTGAACTTCCAGAAGATGTGTCCATCGGTTTTGGTTTAAAATTATTACTTTGGTTTTTTGAACGAATAGAAGATTGTACAGGATTACGACTAAAATTGAACTGATTTTGACGTTGCTGAAAATAAGGATGACGTTGTGTGGGAAAATTATTATTTGGGCGCCAATTGGGCAGAGTACCAAATGCTATCGATCTTTGAGGTAAATTGTTTTGTAAAAATACTGGACTTTGCGGTAAACTTTGAATGGGTTGTATATTTGATTGAAATCTTGGCCAGAAATAATTTGTAAAATTATTTGGAGGCAATGGTCGCATGTAATTCTGATATGCGTGAGGTTTTACCGGTGTAAGTTTTTGAGATGGTCTATATAAATTTTGAGTATTCAAAGAATTAGATTTTTGTGTAGTGTATAGAAAATGTTCCTCTTCTATTACTAAACTCATGGCTTTTTCAAGACTGTTTGGGTTTCTTAACCTAATGTTACTTTGAAATTGTCCTGTCAGTCCTCTAATACATGTTTTTAAAGCCAAATCTTTATAAGTTGCAAGGTGAATAGATTTTTCTGTAGCTGCCATGTTTAAACTGTTTAATTTTGAAATTAATACACTTCGCGCGTCTTGACATCGCATTCCAAAATTATACGGGGTTTCATTTTTATGGGGTCCTAATGCTAGTAAATCTTGAATCAAGCAATCAATATTTCGTTGATCATTAAAACTAAGAGTAAGAGCATTTTTAAATTTATTTCAGGATTTTAACTCCGTTCGCGATCCTATTAACATTAAAGCGCGTCCTGTAAGTTTTCCCAGGATGGCTCTTAATAAGAAATTGTTAAGTGAGGCATTGGTTTCTCTGGCAAAAGCAGAAATCAAGTTTTCGCAATTGTCTATAAATATACTCAATGTGTGAGGATTTCCATCATAATTAACTTTTGAATCTAAATTTAATCGAAGTGATTGGTAGTCTACACCTACTGCACCAGTATTAGCAATGCTAGTTGTAGTCATTGTTCTTTCTAGTTCTACTAAATTAAAATTGCTTAGTAAATTCGTCAAATCGTCTAGTTCTACGTCTGACATACATTTTAAACAGTTACTTATACTTTAAATATTTTCCTCTGCGTTTATTATCAAACTAACTGAATGCGTTAAATAGGAAATCGTAAAAAATAGGAACGAGTACTTACATTAGTGTAGTTTTCATTCTGCGATACTTGGTTTCTTAAATCTATGGCTGGCGTTGGCGATGCTGTCCGTCACCAGGTTGTTTTCTTATCCTACAGCTGATTTCGGTGATGTAGTCCTCTACCAGATTTTCTTAACTAAGACTGGCGTTGGCGATGCTGTCCTCAAACAGGTTGTTGCCTGTGCGAATTCCGTCTTCGTTGCACTGACGTTGCTGGAGCTGAACAACACTTCCGATACACACTCGAATATTGTTCAACGTCAAGCTTTTATCCGATGAATCGTTAAAATGATAATCGATGCTTGATGCAGAAATTTCGGATATACTACCGACTGCGCCAAAATATGGCCCGGGCCAACGAAAATTCGTTTTTAAAAAGTAAAACTACTACAGAAAGTTAAAACAGATCTATTTATAATCTTTAAATGCTGATATCGCGCGGACGTGCCTTATCTTACGGTACCTAGTCAGCAGGTTGGTAACCGTAACTGGCAAACAATATTTGTAGTATGTGACCGTATTTTTTTTTAGTTGATCGCGCAAAAAATGTTACGCAATACTTGATTGTTAAGTGCTTTGTTGGAGTAAGCCCCAAAAAATAGAAAAACCCTTCGGGCCTGGTTTTTCTAACTTTTCCTCAGCCTGTTCTAAGGCACTTACCGACCTTGTAACGTAATATACTATAACACTCAGTACGATTTAGTTCAACATAAGATATGTAACTCGTATTTACAGCTTAGGGAATCTAGATTGACTCTCAAGTTAGGTCATGAAAGGCGGTTTGATCATATTTGATTTCACTGAATTGGCAATATGTGAGAAGAAGTAATTGTCAAACATACAAACAAACTTGATGGTTTTTAATTGTCCAACTACTTTGATTTAAAGAAATATTTAAACGACTATTTCCCTCACACACTTCAAGCCAATCAAATCTTTAAAATTTCTGAGATTCATCCAAGTAGATCCTAATTATGCTACAATTTTGCACTAGTGCAAATTGCTTGGTCATCTAATTAGTGACCCGCATGGTTGGATTAATGAGATTCTCACTGTCGCTACCTACTATCTGGCGAAACCACTGCCAAATTTTTGCTAAATTAGAGGGAAAACAATGCCCTGTTAACTTTTGTCCGAAAAATAGTCTGCAAAATACCTTTCTTACATACCAAACTGATTCTAATTTTAAAATTATCGGTAATTTGGCATGCACTAGGGATATTACTAATGATAACCTCACTTTTCGTCTTTTATTTTGGTAACTTAATTACTGCACTGTCTGAAGACAAGTCATTCTATACATACAGTCAGGATTTTTTTTAAATTAACACTGACAGTGCATAAGTGACGTAAACGAATTATGTTGTCAATGCTAACATTTTTTTATTTCAATAAATTTGCAAATAATAAAGTGCGATTTATATTTCAGATTTCCGCAGTCTTCGTAGCGCTGTTTATCCTACAAGCACAGTCCTTTCCTGGCAGACGAAAATTTCAAGATGACGCGGAGCTGGAGAAATTCCTCCGTGAAGAGTACGAGTCAAAAGCTTCCGCTATGTGCACAAAACAAGTGTTTGCCGAGTGGGATTTTGCAACGGATGTAAACAATGATACGAAAAAGGAAGCTCAGGTATTGTTATAATGTGTTGTCACCGTGAATTATAAAACGAAGGCACTGATGTCATGAGCGAATGACCGATGTAGTTGAAAGAGAAAGCTATTTTATAGTACTTACCCATTTTAGTTTTTATGGCGCAGTAATATATTAAAATAACTGTACTAGTAAAATGCCGGCGTACATTTAGTGTTACTGCAACTACCCGTACTTCAAAAATATCATCTTGGTATATTGAGCTCAATGAACGTATTTTGATCTTGCTTAACATTAGTGGAAAATAAGAAATGTAATTCTAAATTTGTTCCTTGAGAAACCATTGGCTTAAATTATTATGCCAGGTAATTCACAAATACAAAATTTTTAAAATTTAACACAGTAGAGTAGAAATCAAGGTCACACAAGCACTTTCAAAGAGCGATAGTAAGGTGCATATAAAATATATTTTGCATTTTATTGGTGATATTAAGATAAACTTCACTATTTTTCGATTTGTAGAATCTTTAGGACTGTAAAATATAAAATAATTTATTATACAGTGTATCCATAACAAACCCACCAAAACACGAAGATCTCATAATTGGAAAGAGGGAAAATGCTTTAAACTGGAATAAATCTGCAATATCCCAGGTTTTACTATCATCCACTTTCAAAATTCAAATGTTTTTTTTTCATTTTCATTGTAAATAAAAAAAATGTTGTATGTGTATAATCTGATTAATACAAAGTAATTTTAATGTTATTAGAACCTTTCTAATGTTGCTACCAACAACAAATACTAAGCAAGACTTAACCCCAAACAAAAAGTTTCTCAATGACTCTCACTAGAATCTTACCAGATTCTTACCAGGAAAATCGTTTGGTACGATTTAAAAATTGTACCAACCGATCTTTCAGATTACATGGGGAAATCGGAGGCCGACTAACTACAGTGAAGACGGCGTGCAGTTTTTATTGTTCTATTAAGGATAAACGGTTTTCAAAAATTACCACAGTGCATCAACTATCCATAAGCTTCCGAAATTCTTAAATTTACTAAGCGTACCAATGCGCAAGCCGAATCACTATGACCTGAAACAGACTTCAGAAGGAAACCATACTTATAGTACCTATACACAAAATATTAATAAACATGAATAAGGTTTACATTAGTTAACGACAATACAGACAATATAGGACGCTACATAATTTCAGAATTAGCACGTATAGCTTCCAGCAGCGACTTTATATCATTGATGCGGCGCACTCTATTGTGGCCACCAATGATAGAGATTCTATTTTAAAGAACGCTCAAACTACAAAGGAGTATCAACAGGCACAATAAGGTATGCGAATTACAAGGAAGTAGCAAACAAGCGCCAATATGGGATACTAATACAGTGTGTCTGCTTAAGCTCGCACCATATGGAAATCTTTTTTTATTATAAATTTTACGAAACAATGTTATTCTTTATAAAAATACAATCATCAGATATCAATTTTTTAAGCCGTATACGAGAAATGTCAAAAAATATGAATTCTGCCTCAAGAGTAAAGTATCTTATTTGTGACAATATCGAAAATTCTTATTAAGAAAAGTTGATTAGAATCAAAAATTAAGTTCAAATATCCAATTACACTTATCTACGATGAAAATCAGGTTTTGTTATTTTTCACATTTTTTAAAAATTGTTTCATATGGAAAACCTTATTTTTGACAATATCGGGAAAATTTTTTAGATAAATGTAATTGGATATTTGAACGTAGTTTTCGATTATAATAAACTTTTATTAATCACAATTTTCGATATTGTCACAAATAAAGATACTTTACTCTTGAGCAGAATTCCATATTTTTTGACATTCCTCGTATACGGCTTAAAAAAATTGATATCTGATGATTGCATTTTAAGTTTTGGACCATGCCAAACTTTTTATAAAGAATAACTTTTTTCTAAAAATTAATAATAAAAAAGTTTTCCATATGGTGCGAACTTAAGCAGACACACTGTATATCAGTTCGCGGTGATGCTGTGAGCAAACAAATCGTAACATGCCAAGTTACAATTTTGACGCAAGAAAGCAAAGAAGGTATGCTAATTACAGCTTTACGGTGATGATGCAGGTAGGCAACGTATTACATGTCATCACGATACCTCAGCGGTCAAAGTGTTCAAGTAAATGTACCAATAATTTATGGCTAACTTGAAGTTGATTACAAAGAAGTTGGTAGCTTCAACTTTACATAGCGAGAACAATATTGCAAATTCGTTTTACCTCGCTCAACACGAGATCGTGTGTTAATACTCCAAAACCTCAAGACGGGCGTTTGAAACAAAAGTGTTTGAGTCCGCGACTAACGTGCTATACTGCGTCTCAGGGTGACTAGACAGTACAGGGGCCTTATGCAAACAGCAACAAACAGCGATGCCATATGTCTCCACAAAAGTCGTTCTGTAGAAAAAACGCACCCGATCACAGACAAACAAATCCAGCTATTGTAATAGAGACAGCTTAACTATAATCCCTCATTACCTGGGTACGTTTTGTCAGTGGCATTCAAACAAGTTTATGAACAAAACAATTACGTACATCGCCCGTTGCATAGAACTGGCAACGTCGGAGCGACATTCCCATAAGGAAAGCATTCCCTATCCTCCCCCACGCTGTCTTGTCACCCTGTAGACGCTCTATAAGACAAACCAAGTCCAATAATCTTAGACAAGTACGATCTGTATAAATCCGGGGTATGCGACTGAACACCAAAAAAACGGACACCAATTTGGTCCAAGAAAATCGCTAATAAGCGACCTGCAAGTTATGCCAAAGGCCGACCAGGAATTTATCTGCCTGCGCAAAGCTTAAACGGTGCAAAAAGGGACAGAGACTAAGGTAAGCTGGCGGGCAACAAGAGAAAACAAAAACATTGCTGCAACTCGAATAATTGGCTCAGAAGCGCATGGCTTACGAATTGATATGCCGAGGTAGGCGCTTCAAAGACGACCAAACCGCATTCACGATTCTTCGAATTACGGCTGTTCAGACAGTTATCCAAAATGCAATAAAGAAAGCGGGGCGATTTAACCAGGCTAAATAGCGTTACGCTATGTAAAGGTAACAATGTACACCTAAAATCTGACCACAGAAGGGTTATAGATGTTTAAAAGTACAAAATATTAACCTCATTAATTAGAGCTTTCGACTTATTTTTGATAAATGATGTAAAGCAAAACTAGCTTTAGATTCAAACAAAATAAAGGAAAAACCAAAGAATGATAGTCGAAACAGAAATGCTTATAACAGGTAATAATAACTAAATAATGAAAATAATAAAAAACGCAGACATTCCTGAATGAAGCACAACAAGCTTCAACGGGAACAAATGGAATTAAGTAGTTCGATCTAGTTTGATAGCGCGTCAAAAAGAGTACAATCTTTACACCCCGGTAATTATGAAGGCAGAATTCGGTTGCTACTTAAATCCGTACACGAAGTATATCCCAAATATGAAATATTTTAACAAATGGAACTGGCGTTCAACTTAAAATAGGGGATATTACGGCGAAAGACTTGGTTACTTAACAACGTGATAAATTTATTGGGCACGTCTCCTGTAGCCCCCTCGCGAACATTCAATACAACTCAGGGAGGCGACGAAATTTTTCAAGTGTTGACCGAACTAAATTTCGATAGAGTGTGTGTTAGAATGTAAATTTGCGAATTTGCCAGCGCGAAACCGCAAGGTGTCTCACACTCACATGGCATACGTTCGAACTGTACCAGAAGCTGGCGATAAGTGAATACGATTTGCTATTAAATTCGGAGGGCGAAGTTACTACTCCCCCGCTGCAGTAGCTAGAGCTTCTGAACGTAGCTCTTTCTAATAATCACAGGCGCCTCTTTCGCACCTGCAGAAGCGGAAATATTAAATACGTAACGGCTGCATGCAGTTCTTGACGACGCAACGAGTTTCGAATCAAGGACAGGCGTCCGGTCGAGCCCGGGGAATTTGTAAGTACGAAGCAGCCTGTCGCCTAAAACCCATTAGGACCGCGATAAAGCATGACACAATCCGTCCGCAGTTAGCTAGAACAATGGGAAACTGTGCGTTAGGATTTTCTAATGCGATAACAAGACGGACGATATACGCTTGCAAACCTTTTCTAAAGCATTCAGAAATGCACTCAGCCCAAAATGTTCAGCAAAGAATGCACTTAAGATGGACAAAAATAGTATAACGGGAGCCATAATTTTATATCTTAGGCAACCTCTGTTGATGAAGTTTTGACGTGTCTAGAATAGATCTGTATAAAGAATTTATTTTATCCACTGCTCGTGAGGGCCCATGGAGACCAATATAACATTCTAATATTAAGATTTTCGACTCATAATTTTACGAAGAATAGCGCCAAGTGTATTTTCTTCCTCATTTTAGTATCGCAATGCATAGTATATAAAAGCGGATCTAGAATAAATCCCTCTGTTAAGAATTAAAGCATCAGACTATGTGCAAGGCACTATAATACGAGTTGAGAAACTTCCAGCACCCATAGTATTATCAGCTGTCTACTGTCCGCCACGCCACAATATAACCAAACAAATGCTACAACCCTTTTTCGAACTCCTAGGGCCTAGGTTTTTAGCAGGTAGAGATTTTAATGCTAAAAACACGCATTGGGGCTCACGTTTAACAACTAGAAAAGGCAGAGAGCTTTATAAACTTATGGTAGATAATAAATACAACTTCCTCTCAACGGGCAGCCCAACATATTGGCATTCAGATCCCAATAAAATTCCGGACTCACTGGAATTTGTTGTTATTCACGGCATGGCATCAAACTACATGAATATTGTCCCCAATTACGATATTTCGTCCGATCATACCCCTGTAATAGTTACTGTAAGTGCAACCATACTCTATAAAGAGCCCAAACCTACTCTCAGCATTGCAAAAACCAACTGGAACGTGTTTGAAACACATATCAACGAATTCCTTAATATAAATTTAAGCTTGAAAACAAAAGTTTATCTGGAATACGCAACAAACCATCTCATGACAACTGTACAGGAAGCAGGATGGAACTCAACACCGCAAGTGCTCAATCTGAAATCCCATACTCCTAATATCCCTACTGAAATAATGGAACTAGTGAAAGAAAAAAGAAGAGCAAGAGCAACTTGGCAGCGTACCCATAATACAGATAAAACCAGATTGAACCATTTAAATAATAAGTTAAGACGCAGACTGCAAGAAATTCGCAATGTCACCTTTCAATTCTACACAAATTCACTCTCTGTTTATGATCACTCAATCTGGAAAGCGATTAGAGGAATTAAACGTCCTGAGGAACATGTACCGCCTCTACGATATGAGACAGGAACGTGGGCAAAGTCCGATAAGGAAAAAGCTGAGGCATTTGCACAGCATTTACAAAACACCTTTCAACCAAACTCCAACGAACCTGATCAAGAGGTTGAACACTATTTAGAAACTCTATTACAGCTATCGCTTCCAATACAAAATTTTACTCTCTATGAAATTGAAACCCAAATAAAACTTCTGCATAGTAAAAAATCACCAGGGCACGACTTTATAACAGGAACTGTTTTAAAGCATCTACCTGAGAAAGGAGTTCGATATCTACAAATTCTGTTCAATGGAATACTGCGTCTCTCACACTGGCCATTATCACTCAAATTCGCTCAAATTATTTAGATACTTAAACCCGGAAAACCTCCTACCCAAATCAAGTCCTAGCGCCCTATCAGTTTACTTCCGACAATCTCTAAGTTGCTGGAAAAATTAATACCAAAACGTATAAATCAAAGTGCACTTCAAGATACATGGCTACCAGATCATCAATTTAGTTTTCGATCCCAACACTCAACAATACAAAAATGTCACCGACTAACAAACATAATACGTAGATAATTTGAAGACAAAATTTACTGTAGTGCAGTGTTCCTGGATGTGAGCAATGCTTTCGATAAGGTATGGCACAGAGGTCTGCTCTACAAAATGAAGGGTCTATTACCATATCACTACTACTTACTTTTACGCTCCTACTTGGAGGATCGTTTCTTTCCAACCAAGTTTGGTAATGTAACCTCCCAGATAAGACGAGTTAATGCCGGTGTTCCACAAGGGAGCGTACTTGGACCGCTAATGTACTTGATATACACGTATGACCTACCAACCTCAGCACAAACAAGTATAGGGACGTTCGCCGACGACACATCAATCTTTTCATGTAGTGAAGATCCGGCTACAGCATCAGCACTACTCCAAGAACATCTAAATCTTTTGGAAACTTGGTTAGCTAAATGGAAAGAAAGAGTAAATGAAGATAAATCGGTGCATGTTACGTTTACGACGAAGCATTCAAAGTGTCCTCCAGTTACTCTCAATAACATACGGATACCTCAGGCAAATGAAGTCAGATACCTGGGCTTACATCTCGATAGACGTCTGGCGTGGAAGACACATGTGAGCAAAAAGCTCAAAGAAATGGACCTAAGACTTAAAAAATTGTATTGGCTTATTGGGAAAAATTTAGCACTTACATTAGACAACAAATTATTGATATATAAAAGCATAATCCGTCCTATTTGGTCCTACTGCTGCGAACTTTGGGGATGCGCTAGCAAATCAAATATAAATATAATCCAAGATTTTCAATCAAAAACACTTAGAATGTTATCCAACGCCCCATGGTTTGTGTCAAATCTAACCCTCCACAACGATTTCAACATTCCATATGTGGCAGACATAATCAAAACAAAAGCAGTAAAACATCACGAGTCTCTAGAAAATCATCCAAATGTAACAGTTAACCCACTAGTCGAAGAACCTGAAACTAGAAGATTAAAAAGAAAGTGGCCAATGGATTTAACAGACTAAATTAGGGGTGACGCTAGTGGGTGTCTTCCTCACACGACTTTAATTAATTATACATAAAATTAGCTCATAGAATTATTGTAATTATTCTGATTGTTAATAAAGTGAATTGTTGACCGAACTAAATTTCGATAGAGTGTCTGTTCGAATGTAAATTTGCGAAATTTGCAGCGCGAAGCCGTAAGGTGTCTCACACTCACATGGCACACGTTCGAACTGTTCCAGAAGCTGGCGATAAGTGAATACGATTTGCTATTAAATTCGGAGGGGAAGTCACTACTCCCCCCGCTGCAGTAGCTAGAGCTTCTGAACGTAGCTCTTTCTAATAATCACAGGCGCTCTTTCGCACCTGCAGAACGGAAATATTAAATACGTAACGGCTGCTGCAGTTCTTGACGACGCAACGAGTTTCGAATCAAGGAAAGGCGTCCGGCCGAGCCCGGGGAATTTGTAAGTACGAAGCATCCTGTCTTCTAAAACCCATTAGGACCGCGATAAAGCATGACACAATCCGTCCGCAGTTAGCTAGAACAATGGGAAACTGTACGTTAGGATTTTCTAATGCGATAACAAGACGGACGATATACGCTTGCAAACCTTTTCTAAAGCATTCAGAAATGTACTCAGCCCAAAATGTTCAGCAAAGAATGCACTTAAGATGGACAAAAATAGTATAACGGGAGCCATAATTTTATATCTTAAGCAACCTCTGTTGATGAAGTTTTGACGTGTCTAGAATAGATCTGTATAAAAAATTTATTTTATCCACTCCTCGTGAGGGTCCATGAAGACCAATATAACATTCTAATATTAAGATTTTCGACTCATAATTTTACGAAGAATACAGCCTAGTGTAGTTTCTTCCTCATTTTAGTATCGCAATGCATAGTATATAAAAGCGGATCTAGAATAGACCCCTCTGTTAAGAACTAAAGCATCAGATACAGCACCCTCCAAAGCAATCTCTTGGATGATCCCCTTTAGCTCCAAGAAGCTAGTTATAAGGTCCGTAGCATCAGCCTGAAAGTCTATGAAACATAGTGTAGCTTGTTGCTGCACTCGTAAAGTATATAGTAGATAAAAAGTGATTATATCTAAATGTGCACAAGTACAAAAATATTCCATAAACAACCAGAGTAAATGCAGACGCTATTGCCGATGAAGTGAGGTCGGTTCAAAAATAGAAAACCCTTTTTATACTGTGCATTATCTTCTTTCTTTAGAACTGTGCAGGCGCTTATTTGTCTACCTACATCTCAATGGAGCACCTCCAAATGTTCAAATTGTTTGACAGATTATGACCTCGCTGCTCTATTAAATTTGCTACGTAAGCAAGCGAAGAAGAATACTAACGATGCAACGTGGTAGTCATAATTTGTTACGGCCTTAAATTCTCATAGTCATTTTTGTAATTAAATTTTCTCTGTTCTTGCTATATTTCAAATGCACTGGACCGAAGAGCGGTGCGATTTATTTTTTCAAAATTAGAAAAGCAGCAAAAGAAACATTTTAACTTTAGAAAATGGCATTTACTAAAAATCTACTTTCAAAACTGATGAAAAGGTTATGAGATTCGCGAATTTATGCATGTCGATCGATGACTAGGACTCGCAAAGATATTGGAAAGGGCGAAACCATTAAATCCAAGATCACAGAACTCGTCTGGAACGAAGATCACCACATACAATGGGATAACGCATCAGTTGTAGCTAAAGAAGAAAACAGGTTCCGTGGGAAGCTGAAAGAAGCTACATGCATAGCGCTGGCAGAAGAAACAATTAGCTAAGCTAGCGCAGAAATAAAGCCCATTTGGATGACACTACTGCTTAGAGAATTATAAAAATAGTCTATTGTGCATACATCGGTAACACACAATAAGTGTATAACTAAAATATATAACCCCGGTGGTGGCCTAATGGTAAGAGTGACAGACTAGTAATCACAGCGATTAGTGGTCCCGGGTTCAAACTCTGGGGTAGGCACGAGTGTACGTGAAAATACGTACAAAAATCAGTTCTTCTTAGGACTAACCAAGAACACCTGAAGACGGGAGTAGATCAAAAACTCCCGAAACGTCGTGTGATAAACACTCAAAACAGTGGAAAAAGTTTGATAAAACATATCATAGCTTCAGAATTGTTGGACATGGTAAAAGAGAAAGAGGACGGCCATATTTACAATGACATCATGAGATTTTCCAAACTTTCATGGTGCGCCATTGTTCAATATAAAAAACGATGGAATGAAATGTGGCCTTTATGCAGTTCTGGATGAATGAGCATCAAAAAGGAAGAAAAATTACTGTATTCACAACCATATATGTAATGAGATCATTACTGACTTTTAAAAAGTTAGGAAATGAGCTATTCCCAACTTGTAACTTTCCAACCGGTCGGAAAAGTGATTGCCGTATCAGCGGTTGGAAAGTAATCCATTGCCGACCGCTGAGTAAGTAGGGACATTGGGAATTTAGTTCATCCATTCATGCGCTTTACAACCTATATCATAATTTCATAATATAATAATTTTTCCAATTATTGTTTAGAATAAAGTGGTTGATAATAAAATAGTATACATACCACGGTAAAAAGTTTCATTCCTGTCTCGGGATAAAGTTGACCTCGACGCCACACGTCTCGGTTAACTACTTAATCTCTCGACAGGAATGAAACACTTTCCACCTCGGTATGTAATATACTATTACTAACATACATGATTTACAAGTTTTTAACAAGTCAATAAGGTTTGTCGTTATTGTACCTTTTTAGTGGGCATCTAGTTTCATACATTTGGGTACTGGATATCGTGTAAATATTATTATAAATAAAATCATAGCACATGTATTAGCCATGTGCTTATATCATTATAAAGTACTTGGTAACTCTTTAGTAAATATGATAATAGTCCAGTCGTTGAAGGTAAAAATATGCTATCACCTCAGAATTCTTTGAACCTTGACCGATTGACATGAAATTTGGTGAGTGGTTAGGGGATGGCTCAAGGAGCAAAAGTGACATAGCGCCGATGTGCGCTTTTACCCTGAGAGCGGATGCCACCCCTTCTCGGGGGTGGAAATTGTTCACTTAAAACAACCCCGGAAATGGATAGAGGGACAAATTCTAAGTAAAAAATCTTCTATATAGTTTTTTCAATAGATTGATATTTTTCGAGCTATTCGCGATTGAAAACTTAGATTTTTCTTGATAAACATGCATGTTTTTGGACGGGTTTTCCCAAATAAGTCGAAAACTTCGCCTTCTATCAAATAAGTAGCAATAACCAAAAATGAATCTTAGAAAACATCAAAGAGACTGTTTTTTTATGAATGCTCTAGGTCCAAAATAAAAGAAGTTATGGCTCGTTGAAGAAGATTTTTTTTGCAACAACTTTGTTCGAAGTAATCAACGTTAATTAACGAAAAACCGATGCATTTTTCGGGAAAAACTTATAGAACATTTTTTGTAGTGATTGAAAAGACCTTTAAAATGAGCACTGACTTTAAAAGTCGATTGCATTATAACTTAGCGACTTACGATGCAAAAACGGTGGGCCACTAGAATTTTTGAAAAAAAAAATGAGCGCTAAAACCCCAACCATTTCACCAGAATTGATATTGACCGTTATCCCTTTACAAATTACTTTATTTTAGTATTACTCATGTAATCCAAAAGTTTTTCGACATGCTCAGACTTTGCATATTCAAAAAGTAAAGGGTTGAATGGCTCGGGAGGGGTGGTCCGCGCACTATAATGCAAACTTCTAACATTTATATCTCCGTTATTTTTTTTCCACCAGAAATAAAAAAAAATTAAAATGTTCGTTAAGAAAAAATCCACATTTTTGTACTATATTATTTTTTAAGATTTTTTCTCTAGTTTTAGGTATTTTCAAAATAAGGTATTTTTTTAAAATTTGAAAAATACGTTTTCCATTTTCATCATATTTTTTTCGAAAAATACGCATTCTAACCCGCCCAAACTTTTGAATTACATAAGTAATACTAAAATAAAGTAACTTGTAAAGGGATAATGGTCAATATCAATTCTAGTAGAACGGGTGGAGTTTTATCGCTCATTTTTTTTTTCAAAAATTCGAGTGGCCCACCGTTTTTGCATCGTAACTCGCTTAGTTATAATGCACTCGACTTTTAACAGTGCTCATTTTAAAGGTCTTTTCAATCACTGTTGCTCGGTCTTTTTATCCCTACACCTCCCACTGTAATAGTGTAGGACAGCTTTCATCATATCTGTATAACCTCTTTCTCATCACATCTCCACCGCTATACGTTCGAAGTTCCAAATGTGATTTTTCTTTCATTTTATTTGATTTCTGATTTGTTCCGTTCTTGGTTAAGATTTAAATCTGTTTTTTGAATATCCTCCATATCTGTCGGCGATGCTTCTTGAATTTATACAAACCTTCGATTTGCGTAGTTCCGGGAATTACTTCTTGCACTCGTTCAGTTCGCACCTCGGAACATAAATTGTATAATCTTATATAACCAGGTTGTTTTACTGAAGGGTTTACTCGTAATGAAAGGAGAGGAAGGATTTTGATTTAAAATGTGACTAGAGTAGCCAGGCCTAACTACCCCTTAGACAATTGTAGCCTGTGTCGGTCACAAGTGAATACACCTCAGTGTTTAGAAGTATATTAAAAGTTATTAAACAAATACAGTCTTTATATATGATTACATGCATGTCATGTTGCTGCCTTTTGAACTCAAAACCTAATATTGGTGTAGGCACAAAAATATGACTTTCGCATAATAATGCACATTTACAATGTGTAAATCTGACCTAGTGATAGTACTAAAATTGCAGCAGTCTGCTTAAAACTTTCTTATGTTACCGTAACTTGACCCAGTAAGCCGACGTTAGCTGAATGTTGTAAACACATATTGTAATCAGCACATGCCGTGATTTAGTTTTTACAGTCTATTTCCGTGTCCGCATTATTTCACTTAATTCCACTAAATTGTCTTGTCCTATGATCAAACATTAGTTTGAACAATATCCGATAGGTCTTTTTCTTGTTTTTTTTAATTTTATTCATATTCGTTTCTCTTACAATTTTATGCGTGTTAAGTTATTTGCACCTAACGCCACAACTCCTCTGTATGCATAACCTTTATTCTCAGCCGCTCCTTTGCAGTCGGACGTTGTTTGAAGCAGCCCGTCCGGGGTCAAACGCTACCATCCACATATGGGAGGAGTTTCTTTATCCGCCACCTGGGAACGCGCTCTTTAGGAGATACAAGCTTTTACGCGGGGGTCAAAAATGCTTTTCATGTATTGTATTAGTGTTAGTCGACTACAAGTCAAAGTTTTGATGAACATTTCTTCGCGAAGCTTTTTTATTGATGTATGAGGGGTCTTTTTGTTGTACGTATTTGGCAATGGACATACCTGTTTTCCTTGAAACGATTTTTAACAATTTGTGGTTATTTATTATTTTATTTAATTATATTATAGAATGCTCTGGCTTTATTTTTTGATATAACAAATCAAAGTAATTTTTAAAGTATTCTACAACTGTTAAAGGCTAAAAGCTTAAATATTGTCGACTACAGTAAAATGATGTTAATTATATTTTTGTTTGAGATGCTTCTATATTCATAAGGATATGAATTTAGGACAGGTATTTTAGAAGCTATTTTCAGAAATTGTTTTCTGCTTCATGGGACTTTAATGTAGTTTAAGCTTTAAGAAATCATGGTTGCCAAAGCCGAAGTGGGGAACTATGGCTGATATCGAACCCAGGTTTTATGGATTAGAACCAAATGCTGTAGCGCTGAACCCCAATATATCAAGAGTAATTTCTAAAAATAATTTTTAAATGTAGAAATAAGCTCTTGATTGCGTTGTGCACTTAGCCAATAAAAGATTAATTCGACATAACGTAAAAGAGACAAATTACTCCGGTTTGGCTAAGAATTAATACCTAACCTAAGTTAATTGTAAAATTGCTTTCAGGTAAATGCAACGCTAAATTCAGCAGCGTTTGACAAGGAATACTGGGACACATATTTTAAGGATTTGAATCCAGAAGATTATCAAAGTGAAACTCTACAAAGGCAAGTCAAGCAGCTTGTCGTTTTAGGAAATGCGGCTCTGGACGTAGATAAATTAACAGAGGTGAGTTTTCTTCTTAAAATATTAGCGATTTCTTTTATTTCGCTCACGGTTACAGTGTCTAGAATATATGCGAAAGTGATGGTTCCAGCTATAAGACAAATGAGTGTATTATTTTTTATTGCCATTATTGTAAGTTATTAACTACGCTTGGTATAATAATACAGTATGATCAAAAATGATTTTCATATAGTATGGCTATGGAATAATTCCTAATGTATGAATGCAACTGTAAGTTATTTAAAAATCAAATCTCAAATTAGACATTTAAATATAAATATAGTTGAATTCATTAATTAGGAACTATTCCACAGCCATATTAGATGAAAATAATTTTTGATCGTACTTTAGTATTATTAGTTGCGTAAAAACCGTTTTGCAAGTTTACACATTCCTAGTTATTTGAATGCATGACAAGTGCATTTTTCTTCTATCAGTTTTAAAGACAATTGCCTTCTTGAACGTTATCAGAAGGTTATGGCATCGCATTGCGATTAATTTACTATTTTTGTGCAAATAATTCAACACTTGAGATTTAAAATGTACAAGGACTACTTCATATCTTATCTGATTTTATACTAAGAAATAATATGTATTTGAATTATTTAATTTTTAAATGTATTCAACTCTTAGCTCTTTACACTTCCTCTATTTATACTTTGACTGTTATATTAGTCCGATATACTAGCTTTCAAGAGTGCACAGGAAATGTTAACGCCACAAATTCAACTTTTGCCTGTGTGTGGTCCAGTACGTTGTAATGAAAAAAAAATCACGTCATGATAATTTTGAACATCTTTCTTGCTTATCTGACACTTGAATTTCGACTCCTTGGGAATTTATTGTTAATGACAGTAAGGTCGAGACACGCCACTTCTTACTAATGATCGTTTACAGCTACTTAAATCAAAATATGTCTTCTTCAAACGTCAGTAAAATGTGACATTACACTGCTGAATTGTTTGTTTGCTTGTAATGGATAAGGTCTAGGTGTGCGAAGTATCAGGTACCTTAGACACCAACTGCTATGGTCATGTGGTCAAAGCTGCTGGATTGATAATGCTAAAGTTCACTCCATTGCCATGGCAAGATTTAGTCAAGAAACTTGTACATAATTGCAGAATATACTTGTATGTATATTCTCGCCTAATTAAAACGAGTTGTCAGACGAATAGTTATAGATTCCTTTCGGATTTTGTCCACAATAGTAAAATCACAGTAACGCTCTCCAAAGCAAGCTACGTTTATCAGTCTACCCAGTCTTCTACCTTAAAATAATTTCTGGTTTCTTCAAATTTCTTAAATAATTTGCTATCAACGTTCGAAGAAAAAATACTATATTTATATTATTTATGTTATTCGGAACAAAAGTATCTTTATGTGGCTCGGCTGGACTTACGTGCCTGGCAAGCTCGGTAGGTAAACCGTCCAGCCACGCCACATAACATATAACTTTTCCACTGAATAACATAATACACTACTAATTTAGCTGAACCACCCAAAAAACATTTGTAGAAAACCTTTTTTTCATTTATTTTGATGAAGTAGACCCAAAGCAATAGAAAATCTTCAAATAAATTATGTTTTACGTGGACAACAATCTTTTGATAGTAGTTGGCAAACTGTAAAGAGATGACAGCTGATAGAGGAAGACGGAAACAAGTGGTGAGAAAGCCACGAGTCGCAGAGATCTATAGTGGTGGCACATGTATATTTTGTGGGCAAGTAATTGTTTCTCTTATCCTTTATTTCTTGTATTTATATTTTTTTGGCTTTATTTAATTGCTGAAGATAATGTTTTTATGGCATTATTTTTGAGTCAGTTTGTTGATATTTCAATTATTTCTGCTTTGTACACGTTCGCTAATCTTTTCTGGGGTTTATTTTAATTCAATTTCTTATTATTTCTTTTTATTGCCCAATAAAAGTATATCAAATAAAATTATCGAGAGCATCCTTAGTCGTACTTTCCTCAATTGTTTTAATTTGTGTAAATTTGAATAATTGCACTCTATTTGCGCAACCTTTCGTTCAAATTATTTTTACTTTTTGAATATTTGTGTACGGATGCATTAATACCAATCGATTTGAAATATAGGTATATAGAAAACTGATAGCAAGAGATTTTTTTTTGAAAATCTGCTACTGCTTATTGTAAAAATGTCGCAGTGCCTATGCACTAGTTACCAAAGTTTGCCTTCTTTTTTCGCATTCAGAATAGACTATTTGTGACAGCGTTATACTAATAAGCAAAGTACTTTGCTACGCTTGCAGATTTCTGACTTAAATGATTCCTTTATTTATTCTTTATGGAATATTTAAAATGTATAACAAAAAAAATGTTTTATTGCTTCGGCATAACCTGCCGAAGAATTCATTTCGGGCTCGACAATTTTTACTAACTTCCAACCACTCAATCAATCGCGATCAATCCAAAATTATATGAAAAGTCTCATAAAACTGTATAACTCTTGTGAAGATAGTAACCGCTTTGGCGTTAAAGGAAAGTTGGAACATTAAGTTTAGTGAAGGTGGATGGATGTAAACATTGTACCTCGAAAACGGCATAACCTATCAGGACGATTTCGTTGCGAATTTGTGTGGACTATTAATGTAAAGAACTAAAAACATTTGGACGGCATCTATCGCGTTTATTTTTTGTCTTTGTCGTCTGGTATTCTAGTTAACAGAAATAGGCGTTAAGCGGTAATGTAACTACGCTGTCCGTATGGTCTAGTAAAATGCATACTCTACTGCCGAGCCAGAGTTCGTGTGTTCGAATTTTAGTTCAGGAAAGACTTTTTAAGAGTTAGCAAAAGATGCATGCAAATTTGTATCCTTTCTCAACTTTAAATTTTAACTACACTTTATCGGCGTTCTCTGACCCATTCCCATTCTCAGTTAATGGTAGGTATTGATAAATCGCTGACACGGTTTAAACCAATCTTCTCCGTTTAGTTTTTCATGAAAATTTTCTTTAGTAGAACGCATAAACATTAACTATGTGTAACTGCATGTAACGAATAGTTGCTTGAAGAATACATTTCTTTTTAATAATTCCGTTAATCCAAAATGATTATTTAGAAATTTCATCAGTGCGGCATTCGTGAACATCTCTCACAAGTATTAAAACTTTATTGGAGGTAGAGGGTTCTAGGTGAGAAGATATATAATTTTTTAGATAATTATACAGTTTCAAACGCAATTCCTCAAGGCTTCGCTTTGGGGCCTACCATATTTTTTACCTATGTTAGCAGCACGGCGAAAGATTTGTAATAACTAACTTAGTGAGACCGTAATATATGTAATAACCTTAATTACCGTATGGTTTCGTTACGGTTGTTGATGGTATGTTACACAGCCAACTGCAACTACGACACGAAGCAAATATACTCGATGGCGCCGCCAAGATTTTAAGTATGGTAAATTTTCGATAACTCCAACGCCTGAACTAACTGTACAGCCCTGTACAATGTTTAATCGAAACACGGGCGGGTTCAAAAACGATAGGTTTTGGGTAGATGATAACTCAGAATACCTCTGCTCGACGGCGGCAGGTACGTTTAGACTTGAAGTATACTATAGATTCCTCAAATTACGAAATAGGGGCTGACCAACTTCTACGGGAGGTTTATTCAGCAGTTTTTTCCAACAAAGACTTATATTTGAAGCATAGTTATGATGAACAATGCAAGACGGTACATTATAGAATTTTGCCGCATGTTTACCTAACACCCTGTACAGTGCCATGAATTTTTGCGTTTTAGTTAACTAACATAGGCAACGAGATGACAAACATCTACAGCGCAGCCAAAATTTGTCCTTACGAAAATCAAAACTGCAATACTGCTACAGAGGGATTAAGCTTAGAACCTGGTAAGGATAATGAAAAGGCAACCATAACATTACGAACTATAAACAATTACAGAAATAGAGTCAATAATGGAAGCGTCTACCGACTACAAGCAGTTAGAGTATGTTTGGACAGCATGGCGACAAGCTTCTGGAGCTAAGATCAAAGAATATTTCAAGAGATATGTCACTTTGTCTAATGAAGCTGCGCAAGCTAATAGTGAGTTTAATATTAAATTATAATTTACGTTTATGTTATAATTTTTTCATAAAGAACAATCGAATAGCTATCTAATGTTTTCAGATTTTAAGGATAAAGGTGAAATGTGGATAAGTAAATATGAATCAGATACTTTTATAGCCGATATGGACAAACTTTGGAAGCAAGTGGAACCATTATATGATGAATTGCACAAATACGTGAGAAACAAGCTGAAAGATCAATATGGAAGCAACTTAAATATTTCTGATGGATTAATCCCTGCTCACGTTTTAGGTATTGTTTAATGCTTTATTTAGTTGGAGTATAAAGTATTGCTATATATAGTACTGAATTTAAAAACAGCGCCTTAATCCTATTTAGGAAATATGTGGGGACAATCATGGATTAGCTTGTATGATTTGGTGGTTCCATATCCTAATGCTAGCAAAGTAGACGTGACATCAGCTTTGTTGGAGCAAAACTACACTGTTGTGAACATGTTTGAAGTAGCCGACGAATTTTACAAGTCGCTTGGTTTGGAACCTAACGAGATATGCTATGACACTTCGAAAGGAGCAATGATCGAAAAACCTTCCGACCGCGACGTACTATGTCACGCATCTGCTTGGGATTTTTGCGACGGTGAAAATTATAGGTGAACCTTACAAAATAGCGTATCTAGGCATTCTTATTAAACTCTTATTTTTAGGGTAAAAATGTGCACGGAAGTCAATTACGAAGATTTCATAACGATCCATCATGAAATGGGACATATACAGTATTACCTCTTGTATGAAGGCAACGCAATAACTTTCCGGACTGGAGCCAATCCAGGATTTCACGAAGCAGTGGGAGATACCATTGCTCTATCAGTAGCAACACCTAAGCATTTGGAAAAAATTAATCTGTTGAAAAATTATGATGATACTGAAGAATCTTCAATAAATGCCCTAATGAGCATGGCCTTGGAAAGAGTTGCTTTTTTACCATTTGGGCTTCTTATAGACAAGTGGAGATGGGACGTTTTTGCCGGAACAGTTCCCCCAGAGCAATGGAATAGTCATTGGTGGCAGTACCGGAATACAATTCAAAAAATTAAAGCTCCGGTGGAAAGATCAAATGTCGACGATTTTGATCCAGGGGCGAAGTATCATGTAGCTGGAGATTCACAATATATAAAGTATTCTTAATGTAATAATAATATTAAACATGGTTTAATACAAGTATGTTTCAGTTACTTCGTTGCTCACATCTTAGAGTTCCAGCTTTACAGAGGATTATGCAAAATTGCTAAAGAGTATGATCCGACTGATCCCAACAAGCCCCTGCATAAGTGTGATTTTTACAACTCTACGGCAGTTGGAAATAAGCTCAGGTATAATTGCATTTGTTTAGTTTGTGTTATATTTTAAATTCGTTGTTGTATTATTTAGAGACGGGTTGTCTTTGGGTGCAAGCAAACACTGGAAGGACGCTCTCGACGCAATGACTGGCGAAAGAGATTTGGACGCAACTGCAATTTTGGAGTACTTTGAACCCCTTCTAAAATATTTGAAAGCACAGAACCGGCTTTCTGAAGAAGAGCTTGATGCGTTTTTGAAAAACGAGTATGAACCGGCTGCTTCCAAAATGAACAACGAGGTGGTTAATGCAGAATGGGACTTTGCAACAGATGTTGCAAATTCGACCAAAGAGCAAGCACAGGTAAGTTGATGCTTCATTTGCATTTTTAAAGGATAGGCATTGATTGTTATAATTTACAGTTGGATGCAGTTTTAAAATCTGCAGACTTCGCTAAAACTCATTGGACAAACACCTTCCAATATTTAGTCGAAGAGGACTACGAAAGCGAATCAATGAAACGGCAAGTTAAGTCTCTGAAAATTTTGGGCAATGCAGTTCTTGATGCAGCTAAACTCGAAGAACTCTCAGGGGCTGGATCATTCATGACTAATACCTATAGCACTGCAAAAATATGCCCATTTTCTAAGCAATCGTGTAATTTGGAAACGGAAGGATTGAGTTTGGAACCCCGTAAGTTTAAGGTTAATTATTAGAACTGAGATTAGGGTTCTCTATTTGTAGATATCGAAGAAATTATTGCAACTTCAACAAATTATTCAGAACTTGAATACATATGGAAACAGTGGAGAGATGCTAGCGGTGCCAAAATTAAAGATACTTACAAAACATATGTTACACTTTCTAATGAAGCAGCTACGGGAAATGGTAATATATTTATCCTTATGGATGAAACATGGTAGAATTAACATTCTTTGTATAGGTTTTGACGACAAGGGGGATATGTGGAGGAGCGATTACGAATCTCCAACATTTACTGACGATATGGCTAAGCTATGGGAACAAGTTGAACCCCTCTATAACGAATTACATACATTTGTCATGCGAAAGCTGAAAAAGCGATACAACGAAGAGTTAGACATATCTGATGGTTTAATACCAGCGCATGTGTTGGGTATACTACTACACAAAATTTCATATGTTTGTTATTAATGTATTGTGATTTTAAATAGGAAATATGTGGGGTCAGTCTTGGATTAATTTAGCCACATATTTGAAACCCTACCCCGATGCGAGTTCAGCAGATGTTACAGCAGCTCTGTTAGAGCAAAATTACACGCCCTTGAAAATGTTTGAAACTTCGGACGAGTTCTACATGTCTCTTGGTTTGGAGTCTAATGCAATGTCCTACAACGAAAGTTTGGGTGCTGTAATAACAAAACCAGATGATCGAGAAATCTTATGCCATGCATCCGCTTGGGATTTCTGATGGAAAAGATTTTCGGTCTGTGTACTAGTTACTGATAATAAAGCAATTTTTCTTATCTCTGTTACCTTTTATAGAATTAAAATGTGCACAGAAGTGAACTATGAGGACTTTATAACGGTCCACCATGAAATGGGACATATTCAGTATTTTATTTTATATAAAGATCAACCAATCTCTTTCCGCGACGGTGCCAATCCCGGTTTTCATGAAGCTATCGGCGACACAATAGCTTTGTCTGTGGCAACTCCAGCACATTTAGAAAAAGTCGGCCTTTTAAAAAACTATGTAGACTCAGAAGAAGCTGCCATAAATACATTAATGGATATGGCACTAGAAAGGGTTGCTTTCTTGCCGTTCGGCTATCTTATAGACAAATGGAGATGGGACGTGTTTTCGGGAAACGTGTCTTCAGACGAGTGGAATTCACATTGGTGGAAATACAGGTTCCTAATATTATTGTAATATAGTTGTTCCAATTAATGTTCTATGTTTTTCATTCAGAAACACCATTCAAAAGGTTAAGGCTCCTGTTAGCAGATCAGATGCAGAAGACTTCGATCCTGGAGCCAAATACCATGTACCCGGGGATTCGCAGTATATAAAGTATGCAATTTCGTAAATAGTGTTCAAACTCAGAATTTTTTAATAACTTTAAATTCTTCGCCAGGAAGATTACTATTGATACTTATTTCTATGCATATAGCCGATGCCTAGGTTGACGGGTACAACTCGTTGGCATGATGCATATACGAGTATTACTTTCAACCGCGAAGTCTCTTTGGAAAGGTAAAAACGAATGCGGACGAATTAGATGTTCCATTTTGTTGTTTGTATTGGTACTCGTATCTGCACACAATTTAGCGGAAAAAGGAGATTGCACAAGAATTTAACAAAATGTACTCTAATACAGTTATATATAATCATTAGACCTTTCTACCCTAAGGTGTCTTCTTCTTCCTCTTATTATAGTCCAGTGGCCTGTTTTTAACCACAAAGTGGTTCTATGAGCCCTCTTTGCCCTTAGGCCGGGTAGGTGGCTAGCCTTGCCCATCGAAAGTGAGGAAGAGTTCCCTTATTTAGGGGTTAACGACTACCACAGGTGTTAGCGTGGTAGCCGGGGAGCGTACAATTTTTAAAATCCTTCTATAGTCCGCCGGGATTCGAACCCAGGCCGGCCACCTGAGAGACGAGCATTTGCTCGCGGGGCCATCCGCTCACCATCCACCAGGTGTAAGGTATTAAAATTTAATTTTGGGTCCTTTACATATGTATAAATTTTCTCCATTCTTTCTTGTTAAGTGCCGTTTGTTTCGCTTCTGTCCATGTTTTGTTTCTTCTTTTAATATCTCTGCCACTTCATCGTTCCAGGTTTTCTTTGGCCGTCCTCTCCTCCTACTTCTTTGTACGCCTGATTCCCATATATTCTTTACTTGTCTACCTTTTCCCATTCTGCACATGTGTCCAAACCATTTCAACTGTTGTTTTTCTATTACGTTTATAATTGGCTCTATTTCTATTTCTTCTCGTACTGTATCGTTCCTCTCGTCCCCTCTGAAGGGAAGCAGTGCCAGTATATATAGGAGAGTACCGCCATGTCCGCCATGTTTATTCCTCTGACATATGTGTCACTTTGAGGTTTGCAACACAATTCCGTCAACATGACGTTTGTTGGCAATCCAAAACTTTACTTAAAATTGGCAAGACTGTAAGTCTATGTCAATAGAGTGTATTCTTTTTTATTTGTCGCTCGAATCGGCCGCCATTAAGAGGCAAAGTTTGTTGATGCTTTTGTTTGTTTATATCAAATCGAGGTTAGCAGGTTAGGTTTTGCGTCAGTTTGTGTCAAATTCGAGGTTAGCAGGTTATATTTTGCGTCAGTTTGTGTCAAAACTGACGCAAAACCTAACCTGATAACCTCGAATTTGACATAGACTTACAGTGCTACCAACATATTATTTATACGTTGTGTAACCATGACTATTCAAAAACGTTCATTTTATTAAAGTTAGTAGGCCATTGGCCGTCATTTTGTGGCAAATTGTGCCTATTGTCGCCACTGTCTCTATCAAGGCACTGTAAAGGGAAGGACAGTGGCTTTATACGGACAGTGCGGTCAATTTAGGTGGCGGCCATTTTGAGGCGTTTCTGCTACAGCCTGCATAGACAAATGTAACAATATTTTGCTCGATTTCAATAATAGAGGAATCGGTTGTAAATAAGCAGGCATATTAAAGGTAGAGAATAGTATTTTAAGCAATTTATTATTCTCTCTTCAAATAACACGAGTGTTTATCTACAAACAACTCCAATTTTATAAAAAAACTGTTTTAAAACGGTGATACTGAAACTACCAATAATGGCTTTCAGTTGAAAACGTCTGAAATATTACTGAAATATGACTACAAATACATGTGTAAACGGGATACGGAAAGTTCGTTCCCCACATTTCGTTCCCCACATTTCGTACCCCACATTTCGTTCCCGGGAAATTTCGTCTCCCCACGTCTCGTACCCGGAAACTTCGTTCCCGAGCGAGCTCAATCTGTCTCCTAGATTACAGGGTGTTAAAAAACGAGTGCAGCGATCGGAATACAGTTAGATAATGAAAGATATTTTAATTAATTTATTTATTATAATAAACTTATAAAAACAAAGTAAATTTTATTTATTAAAAATGACGGTTTAAACTATCTTGCTTATATCTTGTATACGGCCATAATATCTCATTCTGAGCAATTTTTCTTAGTAATATTTTGCCATAATATGAACAAAAAGGGTAGTTTACCTGAGAAGAAAATTGTTTTTGCTTAACTGTCAAGGCCGACTTGCTTTTGAAAAACTGAACATTTTCTTAAAATTCTTTACATACCAAGCAGGAATTTTAATTCCTATAACATTTTTATGTAAAAATAAAAATAAAATTTAATTCCCTCTTGTAAACTCAATCCGGGGACATACTGTTCTTATAAGTTTATTATAATAAATAAATAAATTAAAATATCTTTTATTTTTCTAACTGCATTCCGTTCGCTGCACTCGTTTTTCAACACCCGGTAATCTTGGAGACAAATTGAGCTCGCTCGGGAACGAAGTTTCCGGGTACGAGATGTGGGGAGACGAAATTTCCCGAGAACGAAATGTGGGGTACGGAATGTGGGGAACGAAATGTGGGGAACGAACTTTCCGCAAACCGTGTAAACTGCAGGAGTCGTCTGTTCCGCATTCACTCCATTTGTTACACTGTGACAGGATTTGCATGTGCATTTTTTAACGTTGTCGGTGACATTTAGTAACAAAATATTACTAAAGTCAAAATTATTGCTTGGTTGAAATTTAGTTTGCATTCGTACTTACTTTATTTTTGTGTATAAAATAACACAAGTGTACATCAATGATGTTACAATATTTATTTTGATGCTTAGGCGGTGTTCAGTAACTGAGCTACTTTAGATAATTTGTAAAATGTCAATGTCGTATTTTATTTATTAGTAACTTTTTGTAACTAAATATGCGTACACTGTTAAAAATATTCAATAGGACATTGAAACGATTCTTAATGGCGGATTTTAAAACAACCAATCAGAAACAGGACCAAAATTGACCACACTGTCATTAATATAGCCACTGTAAAGGGAAGTAGTGTGCCTGTATAATACTTATTATACAACTACACCAAAGGGAATCCTGAATAGTTTTCGGGTAACAAGGCAGTCAGAGAAAACGTTTGTCCAATTTCGTGCTCGGAAAGGAAAGGACGATAGTTGCAACTTAAAGCGGCGATCGGCGACTCGATAGAATGCTGATAGTTTCCGATATAAATCGAATTTTAAAGTTCTATAGCTCAATGTCGAACGCGAACTGCACTTTAAGTCTTATTGCATTTGTATTTATCCGGTAGCAAAAGCGACGACGGCAACAAGGCCAGAAAAGAACGCTTCCACACAGCTAAAACACATCGTACTCGTTAGAACAGCCACATGTTAGATGGCTAGCGATACAGTAAAACGCTTCCTCGCGGCTTACTCGAGGTGTTGTACCAGATGTGGACAGCCCTGCGAATAATAATGCCGGTCCAAACGTGACCATCGTCGTTATTTACCTGTACAAATTTGGGCGGGCGTTATTACAAGATTCGACTCGCTGCTACGTTCTCCCCAGTACTTGTAATTGCTGTGAGATGGTTCTCGGGGGGCTATGACACAACGCCCACTGGTCACAAACCCCAACTCAGAATTTGGTCATAACGCCCAACTTCGATTCTGGTCACAACGCCCAACTTGGCCACAACGCCCAATTTTGATTTTGGTCACAACGCCCAACTTGGTCATAACGCCCAAAAGCGATATTGGTCACAACGCCCAACTTGGTCACAACGCCCACCGACGCCTGTTATAGGAGAGAGCTATCGACGCCACTTAAAGCACCGTTTTGGTCATAACGCCCAACTTCGATTTTGGTCACAACGCCCAACTTGGTCACAACGCCCAATTTCGATTTTGGTCACAACGCCCAATTTGGTCACAACGCCCAATTTCGATTTTGGTCACAACGCCCAACTTGGTCACAAAGCCCAATTTAGATTTTGGTCACAACGCCCAACTTGGTCACAACGCCCAATTTCGATTTTGGTCACAACGCCCAACTTGGTCACAACGCCCAATTTCGATTTTGGTCACATCGCCCAACTTGGTCACAACGCCCAACTTTGATTCTGGTCACAACGCCTACTTTTGATTCTGGTCACAACGCCCAACTTGGTCATAACGTCCAAGTTTGATTTTGATCACAACGCCCAACTTTGATTTTGGACATATCGCCCAGGCGGCACAGAAAGTAAGAAAAATGTGTATCTAAAATGAATAATAATAAATTAAACTTTTAAGATGAGGTAATAGGTAGGAAAATTTTCAAGTTCCCGTAAGTAGTATTAATATTATTTATTTTTCATAATAATTCAGTGGCGTAATGCGTTGTCCAAAAGTTTCTAAATTCGGATTATAACATATAAAGTTGTATTTTTTATATGGAACTCATAGTTAGCTCTGGCATTATGAGAAAGAGGATTTTCTCCCATTTCAGTGACATATGTCGTATGGGATCGATTTATTCATTTTCACTACTTTATAGCAACAATTCACAATTTTTAATATTTCGTCGTTTTCTAGTTGAAAACTTGTGCCATTTAGAATATACGTGATTAAACAAAGTTTTTGCGTTGTTTTAATAACACCGTTTGATTGACAGAATTAATCACGTATGATTGTTGCTTATAATATTATAGTGTCCTTCATATATCCATTTATCAGAACATTTTATTGTCCATTAAAGACTCTGCAGTTTCCCAAATTAAAAATGCATTTGCAAAAATGTAAATATCCTACTTCTATACAAAGGAGGTTCGAAAATATGAAAATGATTGAAGAAAAAAGTACTCTTATTTATCAAAATACACAAAAATGTTAATTGGAAGTATTTGTTATAACATATCTATTAATAGTTATTTAACAAACAAGTATGTTAATGAGAACGATTGATAATCGAAACATTTTAATGCGCGAGCGCTAGCGAGCGAGTTAATTGTAGATATTATTAATCGCCGATTACCATACGAGTTAGTTACAATATTTTTCCGTTGATCGTACATTATTAATTTAAAGAAAATCTAATTTTATTCCATGAAAAGAATTTGACACTTAAATTTTTGACATTAAGGGTTCCGGGTGACCATAAATGGTTGTGATTTTTTTCTTAGGTTGGCACTGTTTATGTTGGTGACATTGCAAGTCTATGTCAAATATGAGGTTAGCAGGTTAGGTTTTGAGTCAGTTTGTGTCAAAACTGACGCAAAATCTAACCTGCTAACCTCGAATTTGACATAGACTTACAGTGCCACCAACATAAACAGATTTTTAAAATCGTTTATTAATAAAAACTCATTCATTAATAAGGGTCATTAATAGACGATTCTCTATACAATAATGAAACCCATAAATAAACGATCAACGGAAAAAATTATAATTGATTTTTAATTGTTATTTGGTCCGTTTGTTAATAAATTATTTAAAAATTTGACACAAAAATGAAATTTGTTTGCACTGATTTCGAATCACGTAATATCCTGGTTGCTAAGTGAGGGAAAACTCAGGTTTAACAATACTCGTTTATCGTATCCGTTGATAAGTTAACTTTGAAGTATTTCATTTTGTAATACAGAGCGTGGTAAGAAAAAAATAGGAGAAACCAGAAAAAAATGTTTTAGGAGCAAGTAACTGTGACTTTATGTTTGACACCTACTTTTAACCTCTTTAAATAACATTTTTGTCTATTTTGAAAAATAACGGTACTTTATTCTTGAACCATTTTCATATTTTTGAACCTCCCCTGTAAACGAATATATTTACATTTTGGCAAGTGCATTTTTAGTTTGAGAAGATGTAGAAACTTGTATCAGCAATAAAACACTGATAAATGGATGATAAAAAAATCCATGTGTTACAAATTTATGAGGAACAGTACCTATATGTTATATTATACAGATTGGTGGTGGATAGTGTGAACATAGGCAGTCCATTGAGCTAGAATACAGTTTACGGGCTTTGTATGCGTTAGACAGAAGTAGACATATATGATTTAAAATCTAGTATCCTAGAATTCAGTGTTTTCTAAAAAACAAAACCTTTTGATTCTGCGAATACTAGATGTTAATCGCATATAGGTCTGTTTATGCCTAACGCATACAAAGTCCATTAAACTGTATTCACACACATTTGATTACTTATGTTCACATTTTCCGCCACCAATCAGTATATTATGATATATAACACTGGAATGGGAAAAAATCCTCTTACTCATGATACCACATACAACTATGGATTTCATCTACTGACTACCCACTGCATTCATATCGAAAAGGTGCCAGAAGAACGTCAAATTCCTTTTATCTATTTTATAAATAAGTGAGATATTGTCAAAAAACGAAAAATCGAAAAATTCAATTTTTGTTTATAACTCGAAAACAAAAGACGGTAGCCCATTTTGGTTTAAACCATTAAGCTTTTGTCGAAAAAAAAGTTCGAGGATGGGGGTCCATTTTTCGAATCTAGAAAAAAAGTGCCGCGGAAAAAAGTGCCCCTGAAAAAAGTGCCCGGATAAAAGTGCCGGCCGAAAAAATACTGCGAAAAAAATTCGAATGATTAAAGCCCCTTAATACACTTTTGTTCTAAAATAATTACGCAAGAAATTAAATTAAAATTTAATGTTAAGAATTTATGTTTATTAATAGTTATTAACTGCTAAATAAAATACAAGCTTATTATAAATAGTTACAAAAAACTAACATTTTATAATTAACCCTAAGTTATTCATACACTTGGAATCTAATGGTATGTCCTATGGCACGTAAAAGTTTCATTATTGTGTTCATCATTTTCATGTTGAATACACAAGTTTTTTAAACGTTGTTGCATTTTTCGAACTCTTTCCTTTTTTCTTCTTTGAATGCACTCCATTTTGGTGTTGCAACAGTTTGGTTTCATCTGTTGCAACTTCTTGTCGCATTTTTTCAATTAGTGTCCAAATACCTGGATGTTTATGTCCTACGAGATTCGAGAATCTATGGTTCCAACCTTCTGTTTGATTATTGGTCCGGTCTTCATCGTTTATGGTGGCCTCTCACACGTTCCATAGGGTTGGCGGAAACATAGGCGGAATAGTTCGTAGTCTCAGCATGTCCTCTGCATTGCCCCCAACTCGCCGAAATGTACCTGATACGTACGTGCAGTCAAAGCAATCAACTAAATCATCTAATTGTGGTGGTATTAGCAAACAGTTGAAAAGAATCGACAAATCTAAAAATAAGTGAAATGATCACTTTTTATGATAAATTTGTGGAATTATACAGTACAGGGACGTACTGTATGGTTGGGTTACAAAGAGGGAAAAAAAGTTTATTTTTGACTTCTCAAAAAAATCACTCTTTAAAAACGCTGCTTGTTCTCAAACTAAAAATGCACTTCTCCAAATTTAAATATCCTCTTCCGTATAAGGGGGAGGTTCGAAAATATGATAATGGCTCAAGAATAAAGCGCCCTTAGTATTCAAAATATACAATAATGTTATTTGAAAAAGTTGCTTAGAATTAAAGGTAGGTGTCACATATAAAGTCACAGCCACCTGCTCTAAAAAACAATTTCCACTGGTTTTTCTTATTCTTCTACTACCCTGCAAATTACTAAACGCGATACTTCAAAGTTAATTTATTGACGGATACGATAAGAGTGTATTGTCAAATTTGAGTTTCGGTCACTTAACCTGAAATTTGCTCATATTGCTGTCAACAAAGACACAAGTATCTTAAAAAAATTAATAATACGCGATCCAAACATCAATAGCAATTCAAAGCAATTATAATTTTTAATAGAAATGTGATAACAAATATTTCCAATTAACATTATTGTATATTTTGGAAAATAAGGGTACCTATTTTATTCTTGAGCCATTTTCATATTTTCGAGCCTCCCCCGTATACGGAAAGGGATATTTAAATTTTGACAAGTGCATTTGTAGTTTGAGAACAAGCAGGGTTTTTTTATAAAGAGTGATTTTTTTTGAGAAGTCAAAAATAAACTTTTTTCCCCATTGTAACCCAATTCGGGGAGATACTGTATAACAATTTTGTATTTTATAATATATTTCGTCACTTGTTACTTACCTTAAAAGATTTGTTGGCGGTAATTGTACTTAAGAACTTAAGATGGTAGACATAATCCACATGCACTTTAGATAAAAATCTTCAAATTGAAATATTTCTACGTATTATCTATAAATCTGCATTCCTGTCAATTTGGGAACAGATATGCACAATACATGTTCAAATACTGCATAATACTGCAATGCAGAGATTTTTAAAAATAAAAGGGTAACTTCCAGTTTTTTTAAATTTTGTAAACCTTATTCGTCCGGTTATTACTTTATTATTATTTTCCCCCATCGACACTTTTTTCCGTCGGCACTTTTTTCCGCCACCCCATTTTTCCATATCTCCTATAGTTATCGATATTCCCTATGAAAACATCGAAATTGCCTTAACCTGTAACCTTGGAATACAGTTTATGGGCTTCGTATGCGTTAGACGGAAATAGACATATGATTTAAAATCTAGTAGCCTAGGATTCAGTGTTTTCTGAAAACGAAACACCTTCATTCTTCGGATACTAGATGGTAATCGCATATAATTATTTCTGTCTAATGCATACAAAGCTCATAAACTGTATTCCAACTCATTTGATTACCTTTGTTCACATTTTTCGCCACCAATCTGTATAAAGATAACTAGCAATTTAACCAATTCTGTTATTTCAACCTAACTTGCCTTCCGCGAGAGAACATTAGAGGCATTAAAATTTCGACGGAAAACTCAATGGGTGGGAATTCAGAATACACATTACAAGACTTAGCAAATTCTTAACATTCGGATACCTACAATACCTAATTATCTTTTCTTTTGCTAAGGGGGCTCAAATTTATTTTCGTGAACAATGTGGTCGCTGTCGCAGAGTCTACAGGTTAAGGCAATTTCGTTGTTTTCATAGGGAATCTCGATAACTATAGGAGATATGGAAAAATGGACCCCCATCCTCGAACTCTTTTTTCGAGGAAAGCTTAATGGTTTAAACCAAAATGGGCTACCGTCTTTTGTTTTCGAGTTATAAACAAAAATAGAATTTTTCGATTTTTGATTTTTGACAATATCTCACTTATTTATAAAAATAGATAAAAGTAATTTGACGTTCTTCTGGCACCTTTTCGATATGAATGCAGTGGGTAGTCAGTAGATGAAATTCATAGTTGTATGTGGTATCATGAGTAAGAGGATTTTTTCCCATTCCAGTGTTATATATCATAATATACAGATTGGTGGCGGAAAATGTGAACATAAGTAATCAAATGTGTGTGAATACAGTTTACGGACTTGGTATGCGTTAGGCATAAACAGACCTATATGCGATTAACATCTAGTATTCGCAGAATCAAAAGGTTTTGTTTTAGAAAACACTGAATTCTAGGATACTAGATTTTAAATCATATACCTATGTCTACTTCTGTTTAACGCATACAAAGCCCATAAACTGTATTCTAGCTCAATGGACTGCCTATGTTCACACTATCCACCACCAATCTGTATAATATAACATTTACTATCCCTCATAAATTTGTAACACATGGATTTTTTTATCATCCATTTATCAGAGTGTTTTATTCCTGATACAAGTTTCTACATCTTCTCAAACTAAAAATGCACTTGCCAAAATGTAAATATATTCGTATACAGGGCAGGTTCAAAAATATGAAAATGATTCAAGAATAAAGTACGGTTATTTTTCAAAATAGACAAAAATGTTATTTAAAGAGGTTAAAAGAAAGTGTCAAACATAAAGTCACAGTTACTTGCTCCGAAAACGTTTTTTTCTGGTTTCTCCTATTTTTTTTTCTTACCACGCTGTGTATTACCAAATGAAATACTTCAAAGTTAACTTATCAAGGGATACGATAAACGAGTATTGCCAAATCTGAGTTTTCCCTCACTTAGCAACCAAGATATTACTTGATTCGAAATCAGTGCAAACAAATTTCATTTTTGTGTCAAATTTTTAAATAATTCGTTTCACTCTGACTATGCAGTGTACAGGGATAGCAAGTTGCTTAAAACTGAACACGAAGACGTCAATCATAATAAATCCGCCTTTTGTATTGCAATCGGCTTATTTGTTAATACCTTGTTGAAGTAAACTCTTTTTGTCGCTTCTGCGTCAATTTGAAAAGAGCAGCATACAGTATACCTGAGTGCGGTCTACAAGCGGCAACTCAGCAAGCGAAGTTTGCCTTTAAATAACATTGTCGTATGTTCTCTGTACTGCATAGTCAGAGTGAAACGAGCTATAGAGAATCGTATATTAATGACCCTTATTAATGAATGATTTATTATTAATAAACGATTTTAAAAATGTGTTTATGTTGGTGGGACTGTAAGTGTATGTCAAATTCGAGGTTAACAGGTTAGGTTTTGCGTCAGTTTTGACACAAACTGACTCAAAACCTAACCTGCTAACCTCATATTTGACAAAGACTTACAATGTCACCAACATAAACAGTGCCAACCTAAGAAAAAAATCACAACCATTTATGGTCACCCGGTACCATTAATGTCAAATTAGTGTCAAATTCTTTTCATGGAATAAAATTAGATTTTCTTCAAATTAATAATGTACGATCAACGGAAAAATATTGTAACTAACTCGTATGTTAATCGGCGATTAATAATATCTAGAATTAACGCGCTCGCGCATTAAAATGTCTCGATTATTAATCGCTTTCATTAACATACTTGTTTGTTAAATAACTATTTCCGTCAATCGTGTATATTTCGACTCATTAATGCATGATTTTGTCTAAAAAATCATGCATTAATAGACCCGTTTTCGCAATGATTTTATATAGGCAACCATACGTACTAAACGTCAAATGTATCTGAAATGTCAAAACTAAAGGTTAAATTACTCCGTGGATTTATTAATATTAATATTTACATTAGAAAACGCTTCGCTCAATATCTTTGTGGCAGTTTCTATTTTATTTCCTATCGAGTTCTCAATGTATCCTTCGGCAACAGAGTCGGATTTTCAACCGCCAAGTCTTTTAATTGCCGCAAAATCCGCTCCGGCATCGGCAACCATACGTACTAAACGTCAAATGTATCTGAAATGTCAAAACTAATACATATTTTTGATGGATTTTAATAAACGTACGATTGACGGAAAAGTCTTGTAACCAACTCTTAAGTTAATCGGTGATTAATAATCTCGCTCATTAACGTGTTCGCTCGCTCCACTCGCTCACGCGTTAAAATCTCTCGATTATTAATCACCTTTATTAACACACTTGTTGGTTAAATAACCATTAATAGATAGGTTATAACAAATACTTCCAATTAACATTTTTGTGTATTTTGAAAAATAAGAGTACTTTTTTCTTCAATCATTTTCATATTTTCGAACCTCCTTCGTATAGAAGTAGAATATTTACATTTTTGCAAATGCATTTTTAATTTGAGAAACTGCAGAGGTTTTAATGGACAATAAAATGTTCTGATAAATGGATATATGAAGGACACTATAATATTATAAGCAACAATCAAACGTGATTAATTCTGTCAATCAAACGGTGGTAATGTAACAACGCAAAAACTTTGTTTAATCACGTATATTCTATATGGCACAAGTTTTCAACTAGAAAACGACGAAATATTAAAAATTGTGAATTGTTGCTATAAAGTAGTGAAAATGAATAAATCGATCCTATACGACATCTGTCTCATAATGCCACAGCTAACTATGAGTTCCATATAAAAAATACAACTTTATATGTTGTAATTCGAATTTAGAAACTTTTAGGACAACGCATTACGCAACTCAATTATTATGAAAATTAAATAATATTAATACTACTTACGGGAACTTGAAAATGTTCCTACCTATTACCTCACCTTAAAAGTTTAATTTATTATTATTTATTTTACTTTCTGTGCCGCTGGGCGATATGTCCAAAATCAAAGTTGGGCGTTGTGACCAAAATCGAAATTGGGCGTTGTGACCAAGTTGGGCGTTGTGACCAAAATCGAAATTGGGCGTTGTGACCAAAATCGAAATTGGGCGTTGTGACCAAGTTGGGCGTTGTGACCAAAATCGAAGTTGGGCGTTATGACCAAAACGGTGTTTTAAGTGGCGTCGATAACTCTCTCCTGTAACAGGCGTCGGTGGGCGTTGTGACCAAGTTGGGCGTTGTGACCAATATCGATTTTGGGCGTTATGACCAAGTTGGGCGTTGTGACCAAAATCAAAATTGGGCGTTGTGACCAAGTTGGGCGTTGTGACCAGAATCGAAGTTGGGCGTTATGACCAAATTCTGAGTTGGGGTTTGTGACCAGTGGGCGTTGTGTCCAGGCCTCTAAGGAATCATGTATTTTCAATTTCTAACAAATACATTGTAACCAATTGGTTCCAACTACCTAGTTTTCATCTTTTGGTAAAGGATATGCATGTTAGAATTTCTAATGCGTTTTTAATACTACTTAGGCTACCTGTGGTAGAGTGAAATGAAATATGTAATTTAGATGTGATTAAGACGTTTACAGTAAAAATAAATGCGTATTATCCACAAATCCAAATCCACAATAAATGTTTGAGTTTGACATTTTATGTGTCATTCATAACAAGGTGCAATAATCAACAGTAATATCCCAAGTGCATTAAAATAGCCGATTAAATTTTGACGTTTTCTGTCAGAATGTTTTGCTAAGAAATTTGTCAAGTAAATTTTCCGCTCAACAAGAATCCCGAGTGCGCAGCACGAGGGATTTTGAAGCGGAAAATTTACGAGATATATTTCTTCAGAGCAAAACATTCTGACAGAAAATAGTCAAAATTTATTCAGGCTAGTTTACATGCACGCGGGATATTTGGCGTGATTATTTCCTGAATAAATAGATAAAATTCAGTTGGTGAAGCACCTTTAATAATCATGTTAAAATTATGCACAAGCGACTAAATTTTGACATAAATTTAACCGCGGTTAAATTTTGACGTTTGAATTTTAATCATTATTAAACTGACAGAAACCATGGTGATTACGCATTTGTATGGATATGAAGGAAATAATCACTTATAATATCATGAGTAGTCAAAGTTATGTCGACTATTTTTGTGGTGGTGTCACGAATGTCCATTGCGCTTTGGTACGATTAGGACGAGTGCGCTAGCACGAGTCCTAATCCCAAGCGCAATGGATATGAGTAGTGATACCACCACAAAAATAATCTACTTAACTTTGACTAAGAATGGTATTCGAGGGACTATTCAATGAACCAATCTACTTTTTCAAATTAGTTTTCAGTAAATCTAACAACAAACTATGCAATTTCTATAGTAACAGAACACTAATATTGACTTTTTCTAATAAAAATCACATTTGTTTAAAATAGCCACTTGAATACCTTCTAGGAAGATATATCCACTGCTATTTTTTTGATTGGTCAAGAAACGTCAGAATTCTGGACTTTCATTGGTCACTTTTTGACAGATGACAGGTGAATTGAATAGTCAAAAATATACGTTTTTGAAAAACAAAATAAAACATGTTGTGTTCTATATCTAGAGTGCTGTACTCGCAATAGCAACAAGGCTAGAGTATATTCGTATGCTGTATTACAGAAGAAGATAGCTCGAAAATAGTTATTTACCTAACAAGTTCGGGAAGGTAATTTTCCCGAATGAGCACTTTGTTTGCAGCACGATCGAAGGGAGTGCTGCATGTAGTGCGAATTCGGGAAAATTCTTCCCGAAGGAGTTAGGTACAATGTTTTTTGTAACGAATAACTGAAAATATTTTAAAAAATTAAAAAATTATTATTTAGTGTTTTACTAATTTACTGAGCTGACAGCACAAATCACTAAACTTTTATCTACGCACCTGTCAGCTTTTGTCGACGTTTACAGCGCCTCTGGTGTTTGCAGGCGCAATTAAACCAACGAGGGACAATCCTCTGTATAATAAAGGAGAACGATCCACACGTGTGTGTCCCGAAGGCCCCCTTGGAAAGGGGCGGAGCCCCGAAAGCCCCCTTAGATATGGGCGGAGCCCCGAGGGCCCCCTTGGAGAGGGACAAAGCCCCTAGGGCTCCACTGGGGAGGGGCGGAGCCCCGAAGGCCCCCTTTGAGATGGGCAAAGCCCGAGGGCCCCCTGGAGAGGGTCGGAGGCCCGAGGGCCCTTTTGGAGATGGGCGGAGCCCCTAGGGCCCCCTTGAAGAGGGGCGGATCCCAAGGGCCCCCTGGGGAGGGGCGGAGGCCCGAGGGCCCCCTTGGAGATGGGCGGAGCCCCGTGGGCCCCCTTGCAGATAGGCGGAGCACCAAGGGCCCCCTTGGAGATGGGCAGAATCCGAGGGCCCCCTAGAGAGGGGCGGAGGCCCAAAGGCCCCTTTGGAGATGGGCGGAGCCCCGTGGGCCCCTTTGGAGATGGGCGGAGCTCCGAGGACCCCCTTGGAGAGGGGCGAATCCCCGACGACCCCCTTGGAGATGGACCAAAGTAATAGGCCAAAAACCTGGTGGTAAATTGAATAGAATAGACCGAGCAATAGCTCGCGCAGCCCCGTTTATTATAAAAATTTACAAAAAACAAATTCCCCTAGTTTTTGTTGGAAAGTAAAAAACACCGCAGTCCGGGAAAAGTAAGTTTCGGCGCATCGGGAATGACCGGAAATATGAATTTTGAAGTCATGAGTACAAAAAGGGATGTTACATATCTTGGCACATAACCGTATGTAATATATTAATGTTGTATTTGTAGCTATATCCTTCAAAATCACTGGCATTTTGTTCTACTGGAAGCACTTCATAGGTTTTACTTGTTTTGCCATTGCTGTAGGTGTGGGATACATGGGCTATCTTGAAACTAGAGTCAACACACCTTATGATGTCAAAAAGGTACTCGAATCTGCTTGTTTCGAGTACAAATTAACATTTTTTTCTGTAGGTAGATGGTCATGTAAAGCGGACTTGATATACCAGAACGTTTTTGGGGCAGCTACAGGCCAGGCACATATTACTTCGACACGAAGTGTATGAAGTATTGAAATTCCCCCATATCGAAAACCACTCTGAGTCAAATATCTCTAAAATTCGTGCCAACCGACTAATGAACCCACTATATCAAATCACCGTCTCGGTTGTGCGGATCTTTTGGTGAAGACCCCAGCCCACTAGATCCCTCCCCCGTATTGGGGGGTGCCTAAACGTGCTGTGCGGGGTATGCATGTTCGTATGTGTACACGTACACGGTTCCGGTCGCCAGGAACCTTCCTGAAGTCTTGGATCGTTTTCATACGATAGGTCATCCGAAAATGAAGGCAACATCAACTTTTGAGGTATGGTCGTCAGCAAAAAAAATTTTTTAGGGTTTTTTTTTGAAAAATAACTGGTTCATAACATTTCATTGTATTGGTGAAACAGAGTGATGTTGAGTGTCGAAGTATTATTGGAAAGCACGGAAGGGCGCTTTTCTTGGTTGGGGGTACCGTATATTTTATATTTATATTTTGTGTAAATTTCCAAGTTATGCACAATTAAGAAGTGCATGGATGAAAGTCTGTAAATTATGTGAAAGAGATTATGTTTCTAAATTGTATGTATGCTCTCGAAATTTTTCTGATGGTGATATTTTGGAGGGCACTTTCAAAGTTTATAAGCGAGTTCATTTTAAACCTGATGCTATACCTTCAGCGAAAATAGTTAATTTTTGTAGTAATTTACAACAGACTAATGCTACCGGTATAATTGAGAAAAAGGGGCCCACATTTTTAAACAATAGTAATAGTAATATTTCTTCGATATGTGAAAGTAACTATTAATCACCAAAATACAATTGAAATGTAATCGCTTATAATTTTTATGCTATTAGATGAAGTTGAGGAAATTTCAAAACAAAAAGAAATACTTGCAATCGAAAATTGCTTCACCAGTGAATGCCATTTGCCCTGAGGATTCTTCTGTTATAAATGGTAAATCAAAGATCTGTAGGCACAAAAATAGAAGATTTTTTAATAATTTGATAATATTTTCATATTTTGTTTCCTGTAAGATATCTAAACATTTGGTTGTCTATTTTAGAATACTATCCGACGCCGAAGAGAAGGCGATTTTACGAGCCACGTTTGATTAACGAAGTTACACCAGCGGATGTGAAATCACGTAGAATAGCTGTCATAAACCTTTTTAAACAAAAATACACACAGCAGGCAATAAAAGTTAAATCGTTGCAAGATTCTAATCGTTACCTTAGAAAAAGAATTAATAATGTGGAAAAGCTGGTTGAACATCTAAAAAAGAAAAACCTAATTTTTGAACAAGCAGGAGATAGACCAATAAAACGTTTTTCAAAAATATCCAGTCTTGCCCTGGTGCTGCCCATTACTCCATTGGAGAACTTAATCATGGCCGACTACATTAAATACTATGGCCTGCACATAATTAATACTGAAACGTATTTTATGTATGGCGGCAAATTTAAATATTTGACATATGGAATACAGTAGCATATGTCGTTTCTATAGAAATGCTTATTTTTCCAATGTCGAAAATTGAAATATGAATAGATTAAGTCATCTTTGAATATGTATTGACAACTTAAATGTTATTCTAACTATCAAAATAGTTATAGCACCTATTAGTACTCTGCTTGTTAAAAGTATTGAATATAATTTTATTTATTTTATTTTAACCTGTTTTAGGCCCTGAACACACGGGATTCCGTTTCCCAGATTCGGTATGCGGGATACAGAATCTGGGTCTATTCAGACGCGGCGACTGAATCTCAGACGCGGGCCTTCAGTCACTTGCAGTGCCGTGCTGTTATGGACCTAGCATTGCTGTTCTTTGTTTCGGTCGAATTAGTCTAGAAGTGCTGTATTTAAAGTCAGGGATTGGACTCTACAAAGCTAATAAACTTTTCATTGTCAAATAATGTACGCTTTATTATCGTTGTATAGTAAAGAAGGCCTTGCTTATTCGATTTAAATAGAAGTTGCAGAAAATCTGCTACGCCTATGACATGATATCATATGTTCTGGCTGGAAAAAGTAGGCGAGTCCAGGCCGTGGTACACGTGGACTCATATCTCTATATGCTCCAATGGTAAATCGGTATCCGAGATACAGAATGTGTCGCCGGCGGCCGATTTTCCTTATCTCTTCATTTCGGCCGCCGGCGACAAATTCTGTATCTCGGATACCGATTTACCATTGGAGCATATGGTGCATATGAGTCCACGTGTACCACGGCCTGGACTCGCCTACTTTTTCCAGCCAGAACATATGATATCATGTCATAGGCGTAGCAGATTTTCTGCAACTTCTATTTAAATCGAATAAGCAATGCGTTCCTTACTATACAACGATCATAGAATGTACATTATTTGACAATGAAAAATTTATTAGCTTAGTAGAGCCCAATCCCTGACTTTAAATACAGCACTTCTAGACTAATTCGACAGAAACAAAGAACAGCAATGCTAGGTCCTTAACAGCACGGCACTGCAAGTGACTGAAGGCCCGCGTCTGAGATTCAGTCGCCGTGTCTGAACAGACTCAGATTCTGTATCCCGCATACCGAATCTGGGAAACGGAATCCCGTGTGTTCAGGGCCTAGTATAAATACCCAATTACAAAAAAGTTTTATCTCAACCAGGCTTTGAACACCTGCAATATCAAGCACCACACAATTCTTTGCACATTGGGAGAATTTCTATAGTAGCCCCGGTATAATAATATCGTCGTTTTTGCCATATAAGAAGCATGGTATTGTTTTTTGAAGCCTTCCCAACAAACTCCTTGCGGGTTTCTGCTGATAAAGGTTAAACAAGCTGTGCATTTAACCATTGGCACCCATAAGGTTATCACTATCGTAACAGTTCAGGTCTTCTCAATATCGCCGAAAAACTTTTTAACTTTCACTCCACACTCAGTCCAGCTCTGTGTACATCCTTAGTTGTGAAAATATTCTACTAAATTTTAAAATGGTTAGTGCCAACTGCCTAGTGGATTGTGTGTTCGGCAGCAATGGGTTGAATTTTTACAAGATTTTGTGGTATTAATAAACTGTAAAAAAACTACATGTTGCATGTTAACTACATTTTTATTGCACATATCTCTAAAATTACAGACTATACAGCCTTATGTAAAAATCATTTCGAACCACAGCAGCTTGTTAACAGTGGTAATTTCTGCAACTTTTAACTGATTGTGGTTTTGTTGTGTTACGACTGGTAACTGCCAATTTTTCATCTAATGTCGCACTTTTTAAAATGTTAATGTTAATTAGAAATTACATTGAGCATCCTTTTCTTTTGCCACTACCACTATTTTTGTTATTCGATTATTGTCGAGCTTTAAAATTGGCAGAAATTTGTTTTTAGAACGTGATATGTATTCTTTGAATGGAAAATTACTTCAACGTATTTGAGATTATTATATAATTTACAGAAGGGATTACCAGTTAAATCTGTTCAATATTTAACAAGAATGCATTTATATCCCACAAATTTTGAAAAGATAAACGTTCTGCGAGCTATCCCAATATTTGCTTCTACAGTGACTAGTTCATTTAAATTTTTGAAAGAATCCGGTAACAATAATTTCCTTAACGTTAATACTACAGTAACCTACATGGGGAGTATTTATAATTTTTTCCAAATACACGTTTCAAACAAAAGTCAATACATTCGTTCCTTGGATAGCAGCATTGCACCTTACGTTCATGTAGTACGGGCTTACCAGGATTGACAAAGGCAACCGCACACGCTCTAGAATTCCCTTCAGAAAGTACTACTTATTTATGCATAGAATTTCTTCTTGAGCAAGCTGGCTTCTATTATGTATTAACACGAGTATTCAGTTCTGATGCAGTTTCAGCAACTTTCTCTCAATGAAGCTACAGATGCCTGAACAGCAGAATATGCACCAAGGAAAATTTTGCGCTGTGGAATAGTTAAATCATCTGCCAGTTCAAATAGCGCAGAACATTTTAGTTTTATTATTAGTATTGCCCAACTGTCATCTCTCCAAACAGCATCCATCAATAGCGAAGAATTGTTATTACCAGTAGAACTACGGTTGAAAATCCAAAGTTTAGAAATCAATGATATGCCTGAAACCAACATTTATACAGCATCCATAACATTTGTATATTAAAAATACAACAAAAGATTACCTGTGATAATTGCATCTCCCCATTATTGTCAACTACTGTGCCAGGACCCTTGCTACGTTTAATTTATCTGCAAGACCGTGGATTAAAACTTCCACAAATAAACTTACTTTATGTATTGATTTATTAGAAATTGTGTTAAATTTCAACAAAAACAATAAACTGAGATTTCATGGTGCAACTAACCTTTTAAAGTTAAACGTCAGATTTTGACATTTGAGCTAAGAAACACACTAAATGCTTTTAAATTTCCACAATAGGTGGCTACAGGGAGTGTTCCCTATGTGCAGGCCATAGTAATTTAGTTGGCGGTGACTTAATTTACACGTGCGCCTAAAAAGACAACGTCCACAAGACACTTTAACATTAACCGACAACAGAGACTCTGACTAAAATTAAGTGTAGTGCCGGAGGAGCTAGCAGTACTAGTGCCCTCTTAAAGTCAAAGTTAAAAAGTGTCAAAGTTAAAATGACCAGCATAATCGTGTGTAACATAGCATATGCTGAACCGGTTAAACATAAAGATAAAAAAAGAGATAGCGTAATGGTATGCAGTATATAATACCCAGTCAATAATTTAAGTTATTTTTTTCTGATATTTATGTTTTACAGTAGTCATTTATTTAACGACATTATGCACGGAAAAAAGTAAAGTAGTAAAATTTACTACTTGAATAGTTATATACAAGATAACTAATTAAAATAGTAACGTATACTACTAATTAGAAACAAACACTGAAAGAAATGATATATTTTATCAAAGCAAATTAACAAGTAGTATTGATCGCCAAAGCATTTAGGTGATGTATTACATACAATCCGTTCAGGACCTTTTTGGGACAGGGTTGGCTATAATTTTTCTTTTCATGTTGGACTAATTGATTCGCTGATGTAGCGAATGCAACTTTTTTTCTATCAGTGTCAGTTCGACATTTACTTGCCACCACAGATTTATAATTTTAATATTCGTAAGAAAATAAAGGATTTTTTATTCTCCCCTCTACGAAAGTCCCACTTTCGATTTTGATAAGGAAATCGAAAGCGAAAGTAAAATATGCTAAGTGATGGGTTGCTAGGTATGAAAAACTTTCGTGCCCTGGACGACAAAAAGCAAAAATGTCAACTTGATTAATATTTATTTTGAAGGAAAATTAAATGTAAAATTACAATTATTGTATGTTCCAGAAAGATTTAAAGACAAATGTTGATTGAACTCTTAGCCAAATGCAACGGCACTAGAAATATTTACTTCTTTGTCTATTTGCATGACATGAGTTTCTGGTTCTTGAACCGTTTCTTGATTTTCGTTTTGCTGAATCTGTATCAATTTTTCGGGCATGATTTTATTAGCAACTTCTATGTTATGACTCATGGAGTCTACTATACGTATATCCTTCCGCCACCGATGACGACTTCCACCCCCCATGTCTTTTGATATCTAAAATGTCCACGTCCGGGGCATTGGCTAATAATGTAGAAGACGTTCTGCGAAACGAGTGGCCAGTGTACTGATTTGGGTTTGGGATTTTAAGAAATTTGGATATTTCACAAGGAATTTTTGAAATTGTATGTTTTCCAACTACCTGATTTACACATTTGCCACGTTCATACCGATAAAAGAAGCGTTTATCTTGAGTTTTTTTTTGGCCGGAGTTGCATATAACGATCAACAAATGCTACCCAATCTTCTGTGACTGCAAATCTTCTTTGCACATTGTTCTTTGTAGTGGGAATCTGGACCAACATGACACAATTTTTATATTCCATATCCTTCACTTTTAGATTATACAGCTCGTCAGTTTGGCATGCCCCACCTACCCCAAAAATAGTTACAACTTTTTTCAACAAATATATATCATCTGGAGCTTCTAACAAAAACTTTGAAATTTTATCCTTTGTAAATATTTGAGACTTTCGAGGCTGATACCCATCATTTCATCTTTTTATAAATGCCCTTAAGCGGTTAAATTTCGATATGTCCTGGTTTTACTTATAGAAATAGAAATTTTCTTGGAAAAATGCCAATAACACATCTTCAGCTATTGTGGAAACATCATTCGTTGCACACCATTTTATGAAACTTTCGTAAGCTTGATTGTACCGACCTTCGGATTTGTCCGGCAACAAACTTCTGCACGCAATATTTGCAGCTTCTTTAATGAAATTCATGTTAATTTATGACAGAGTATTCAATGATATTTGAGAAATGTCATAAAATAATGCTTTTGCATTGTAACCAAAGTAACGTTAACGACAAGCCACCTGTTATACTAATCCTTTATCTAATAGACGTGTCTGTCTGGGACGCAGTTTTGTCTGTCTGGGACGCCGTTTTGTCTGTCCTGGACGCTGTTTCAGCAGCCAAACCGTAAGAGATAGAGAAAAAAGTTATTAAAGTTATATGTTTGGAATGGTCATGTCAGGTCAGGAACCGAATTTCAGTCACGTGACACTTCCGGTTTTTATTACCTATATATTTTAAAAAATATTATTGTTTTTATTTAATACGCGTTCTATTTGAAAAACGGTCTTTTTGTTTTATTAAATGAGACATTTGTCTCACTGGTTGCTAGTCTTATTATAATCACAAAGTCATTGTATTTTATTAAATATCGAGGGGAGAATGAAAAGTTTAATACATTACACGCTGCGTAAGCTCTTTCAGGTGCTCGGAGTTTTTAAACAGCCTCGGCTACGCTTACGCTTCGCCTCGGCCATTCAAAAACACCTCACACCTTAAAGTAAGCTTTCGCAGCTTGTTATGTAAATAACTATATCAAGTGTGTAAAAATAATTTTAATTTCGGTCAATGGAAAAGCAAGTATCCAAAATAATTTTGTTACAACAAAAAATTTCCATTAAACGATGCTACTTCCAATTTAAAATAGACAGACCAGAGTTATGTGGAGACTAGAGGATATATTTTCGGTACGTTAAAAAATTAAATTTTGGAAAGGAAAAACAATCCAGCGTAATGCATAATAATTTACTACCTACATACTTATTACTATTTTAGTGTTGAAATGTTATGTGGCAGATGTGAATAACAACATGAAGTAAAATCAGCAAGCCATCCATTTGACAAGATATTTAAATTTTTCACATGTTAATTTCTATAAGACCAATATTGCACAATTGCTCTACTAAATTTATTTGGCATCAGTTTGTGACGTCTTTATCCATGCTATAGAGGTGCTTTAATCCATGCACACCAGCAATCAAGCAAGCATATAAAATAAAGTGGGATATTCATAGCATGTACACAAGTCTTATCCAAATTGCAATAAACAATAATATTGAATGCTTTTCTTATGCATTAGTTCTCATTTTCGTTTCTGTCGTCAATTGTCAATTCATTTAAATTATTCATCCTTAAGTTAAACAGAGATCAGGCAACAGTGTACCTATTCAGAAAATATAACCTTAAACTGAAAACAACCTAACCTAACACAAAAAGTGTCAATTTCCATTAGGGGTTTAGTTGCCACAGAGGTACTGCCAACAAAATTACTAGATGGTCATAGCCTCACCTGACCCAAAAAGATCGTTAACGGCATATACAGAGGGTTTACGGTCTTGTGATTTTATTTTCAAAGAGTGATTAATAGTTATTTATGTATTAAGGGCGTAGTCAATAGATTATAGCACGAGGGAATATTTAAAGCTCGACGGGAAGCGGAGAGCTTTAAATTTCCCGAGAGCTATAATTGTGATTAGGCACGTGGTACATACAACGGTTTATTTAATTTTAGTCCTCAAAATGGACAAAATTCGAGGTTTCAGTATTATGGCTACAGACTACTGCGTCGTCGTTGTGCTGGCTCTGTGCCTTTCTGGTATGCTATGGTTTCTATGCAGCTTGTTGGTGTTGCTATACTACATTGTTGGTGCTTGTTATACTGCTTAGCAACTTTATAGGCCCTAGGGCGATAAAAGCCATTTTACTCCTTCTATCGAGGGCCAATAAACAAGATTATGGTTCCAAAATGAAATAAACATCTTAAAAGAAGGTCATTAACGTTAAAATGTCTTAATAAAAGTTTTATAATAAGGGAGATATGATTTTATTTTTTTTATATTTTATTTTTTTTTGTTTTTAAGGGGTGGTTAAACACTTTAAAAGAAGATTATTAATGCTAAGATTATTGTCGATAACACTAAAACGATTAACGCAAAAACAATTGATCAAAAAATTAACGCTTATTAAGTTTTGTGGAATCCAAAGAAAAAATATAGAATGCATCTCCTTTCTCTGCAAAACATAAGTTGACTCCTTATTCTATTTTCGGTAGTCTGCCGAGATAACATTTTTATGTTTTTAATATTGCGGTAACACGCGAAACTCCTTAGGCTGTAAGCTATATAATAACATTTTTCCACGACCGAGAGTAGAAGTCCGTTTCTATAGCATCAAAATTGTGACGGAAGTAGAACATTTGCTCCCTAGAGACTAAATAAGACAAACATTTCCCTAGGGAGTTTTCATTATGACTGACACAACAATTATGCCAAATTCGAGGTTATCAGGTTAGGTTTTGCGTCAGTTTTGACACAAACTGACGCAAAAACTAACCTGCTAACCTCGAATTTGACATAATTGTGAGCTCTTGTCATAATGACTTACAGTGCCACCAACTTTAAAATTTACCATAGGTTACTAATTTTAAAATAATTGTAACTAAAATGTCAATAAATGACGTTTAAAAAAACGGGTTATTCGTTTTTAATCTTCCTGCAACGTGAAAAAAATAGTATATGCAACTCGGAGAGAATGCTATTTTGCTTCAGTGCAATTTCTAACTCTCGGGCTTCGCCCTCGAGTCAGAAATTGCACCTCAGCAAAATAACGCATTTCTCTCCCTTATTGCATAATCTACTATTATTTTGCCCAAGGTTAGGTGGTAGAGCAGCGTTTGCTGAACCTTGCCTTGTGATCCATTTTGTAAATACAAACAAAATTAAGAAAGGCATTATTATTATTATTATTAACGTTAAAACAATTATTCGAAAAATTGTAACATAAATTCAAACTATAAGCTATCACTAAATTTTTTACTAAGTAGGCTGATGCCAATAATTTTTCGCATCTGTTAAGTTATTTTAGCAGTTGTCACTGCACTGTTTGTTTGGAATAAATTCTTTAAAATAAATACTAATAAGAAACGTAAAAATTTTAAAAAGTCATTATCCCTCTCGTTATAGAACTTTTGTTGGGGCATAAATCAGAAGTGGCGGATCGTTATCTATGTAATTTAATTTAGTTTGTATCCAGTTTGCGTAGGTCAATACTGAATTTTTTTTCCTATCACGTAGGTTGTTTCTGATTATTTCGGGAAATAATAAATTTATTTGTTTTGTTCGAAATCATCTTTACTAATTATTTCGTGAGCAATTTATTGTGACAAAGGCTGCATATCCCATGAAAATAAAGAAACTCAAAATCTATTTCCAAAGTTAGCTGAAACGATATCATCGTATTAACTTACTGAAACAGGATTAAATAGTAGTATTTATGATGCTGAGTTATTTGATTCACTCTTCGTTGTCTACAGGTCTGATCGCAGTAATTACAACACTAACAAAGCTCGGGGTGGTGGTGTATTAATAGCGATAAACAAGAAATTTTGATCCAGGCAAATTACTATAAATCTTAATTTTGAAACACTTTTAATTGAATTTGATGTCCATGGGAGAAAAATTATATTATGTAATACGTATATTGTGCCTCGTTCTTCTATTGACAAATATAATGAGTTGTACGAATTTATCGAGAGCACTGAATTGTTTCTCGGTAAAAATTTGATATTTTTAGGGCACTATAATATCCCCGAGGTCAGAGGAAGGTATGTGGATCGTGTAGGGGGTAATCAAATAAAAAAAGACTTAATTAATTTCTAAATTTTATCAGTGCTAAACAGTATAGCAATATTTTAAATTCTGACGGCAAAACATTAAACCTGCTATTAAGCAATGTTGCGGTTGACGCAGACAACCCGCTTGTGCCAATAGATAGCAAATACCATGCTGCTTTAATCGTAACTTATAAAATAATTAATGTTTATTATACGGATGGCCATAATATAAATAACTATATAGAAAAATATAGTTTCAGGAGAGCAGATTATTTGCACATGTATAATTTGCTAAAGCATATCAACTGGAATAAATTAAAATCTCATACAGGTCCAACTAAAGCGGTGGGCGTGTTCTATTTAAAACTTAACGAAGTAATGAATGCAAGCATTCCAAACATTACGAGTTTTAAATCAAACAGTTATTCAATTTGGTTCAACAAAGAGATTATTACTAATTTATAATAGAAGAAATACTTTCACAGAAACAAGCATAAATCAGGTTACCATCTGAAAGAATTCAAACGATTGAGAGCGGTCTGTAGGAGAAACATTAGGGTAGCTTATCAAAATTATTTAAAATTAGTTGAAAACGAAATATTAGTTAATGTAAAAAGTTTCTGGAATTTGAAAAACAAAAAGAAAGATAATCGCAATTATGAGACAAAACGCAGATACTGTGATGTCGAATTATCAAATACGGATGACGTGCCTAATAAGTTTGCTAGCTACTTTCATTCAGTGTATAATTCATCATCAACCTATAATTTAATAAATATGATTTCCCAAGTAAATCAAAACTCTTCAGATCCGTACTGAATCACTGCCTTTGAACTGGAGGATGTTGACAAAGCCTTACTAGCTATCAAACCAAAAAATCATGTAGCCCAGATCAAATACCGTCTTTTTATGCAAAGTGTTTGATTCACACAGATGCGTGCATCAAAACCTTTTTGATTATAATTATTCATGTAATTCAAGTCATAACTGTTCTATCTCATTAAAAGGTCGTGGTAAAGTCAAATTTGCATCGTGCCGTATTTGTTTGCCTCTGTTAATATTGGAAAGGAATTTGTAAGCTTCCCTTAATGGCTGTTAAGCGGATGGATACATTTTCTAATAGAACTTAAGCCGACTTAGCATATTTGGGAATCATGTGTTTATGGATTTCTTTCAATACAATGCTTCATTGAGAGAGCTTAGCATTAAGATTCTTAGAATAAGCGTTTATTCCAAAACAACGTGCGACGCTCTGATTGGCTACGCAGGATTGCCTCAGCCAATAGTGTTTGAGCTTTCCCCTCCTTGATGAATTTGCGAGTTCGGCTCGTTGTAAATTCAGCGTCAGTTAGATTCAGAATTTCGAGTAAGCAAGTTCAGCTATGCTTTGTGCTGGTTTGCGGTTTGGTCTAACTCCCTGGTAAAGACGGTTCCAGGTTGTTATGTGTGACGGTTACGCGTAATTCCCTATTTTCGCTTGGCCAATCCAAGCGTGTCACAACAGTTGAAGCTATTGTAAAAAACCATCGGTCCATCAGTGAAGTTTGTAATCGTTGTTACTCAATATACTCGTGTTTGTGAAGTCTTGTTTCATTCCAACAAATAACTGAACTCAAGTCAGGGTTATTAAGTGGCAGTTCCCGGCAATCCCATTGAACCGGAATTCGCAGTGGATTAATTGGGGGCCCCATTCGTGGAAGCCTCTTATCAAGTTAATCATACAAAAAACATTGGTCCTTCGAGCCGGATGTGGAAGAAGCTAAAAAACGCGAGTGTACAAGTTTCCAGTAGCTGGTGGATGCAATTGCTCCAACATCGTTTCGTCGGAGAGCGTCAAGAAGCTTCCCCAACACCAGGAAATTCAACCATCGAGAGCCTACACCGAGTCCAGTTCCCACGTCAAGCGGCAGCGATCGGCAGCGGATTGGTTTTCTGTTCGTCAAGAAGTTACTACGTTCTCAAATCAAAAGTAAGTCCTTTTCCATTACACCTTCGTTTAGTGTTGTTTTTTGCTTGTGTCAGTCATGGTGGAAACTCGTTCGACATCAGCGGTCATGTCGGAAACTCACGCTTTAACCACTCGTTGCAAATTCATAAAAGCCCAAGTAGATCGGTTCAAAACGCTATTTGATAGAATTTCTTCGTCCAGCCCCGTGAAGGCTCACGAGGTCGGCAACTTGTCAAAAGAATTTAGTTGTTTCCAAAATTTGTTGGATGAGTATAAGAAGTCAATGGAGGGCCTAATGGAGGCCGACGCTGAACACTTTGACGAACTTTTCAATGAATTCGACTCTTTTATGACTCATTTTAGCGAGATTAGTAGCACAGTCGAGGAATTCTTATCAAAAAATAAGATCAGTCCGGGTATAAAACCGAATCTAGGTCAAAATTCTTTGCAAAGTGGCCCTTCAGGAGAGCTCGCTGGATTAAGATTACCACCCTTAGATTTGCCTTCCTTTTCGGGGAAATTCGAGAATTGGGTTCAATTTCATGACTCCTTTACGTCGCTTATTCATAACAACGCTAATTTGACCAACGTTCAGAAATTTTACTATTTGATTTCTTCCCTTAAGGGAGAAGCTGCTAGTTCAATCTCGTCGTTAAAAGTTACCAACGATAACTATACCATTGCTTGGGATATCCTAGTCAAGCGATTTGAAAATAAGAAACTGATAGTAAAATCAAACATAAATGCGTTATTCAGTTTAGAGAGCGTAAAAAAGGATTCAAATTCGTCTGTTCAAAGGCTGCTCGATAGTGTAGTTAGAATTTTAGAAATTTTAAAGGCGTACGGGGAACCCACAGTCGACACCATACTAATACATATCATAGTTTCGAAGCTCGGCTCAGCAATGCAGACTGACTGGGAATTATGCAAACATGCCGGACAATTTCCTACTTTGCGAGAGTTGTTAGATTTTTTAGAGAGCAAAAGTCACTTATTAGGTTCGCTGGAAGCTGCGAAAATAGGTTCGAGTTTGGTAAATCAGGGATCCGAGCAAAAAAGTCATGCACGCGCTCGTGTAGCCAGAGAGCAAGGTAATCACTCTTGTGATTTTTGCAAAAATAGTAATCATTCGATTAGCGCTTGCGAATCATTTTCAAAATTGTCGGTAAACGCTCGTATCGAAGAGGCGCGTCGTTTGAAATTGTGCAACAATTGTCTCAAGCCCGGACATTTCGTGGTAAAATGCACATCGTCGAGATGCCGCGTATGCAGAAAAAAGCACCATACTTTACTGTGTTTGCGTCCAAAGCGCGACGCGCACGAAAATACTCCGTCGCCGCGTCCTGGACCGCCAGAAAACAGCGGCGACACGCGGGAGGTCGGGGCCGTCGCCCCGAGCGAGGCACCCGTCGCTTCCGTTTCAGCAGCCTGTAGCCGTCCTGCAATCGCGGCGCCAGCGCAAGTTTTATTGTCCACGGTTAGCGTATTCGTAGAAGGATCCTCCGGGTCATTTTCCGGGCAAAAGCTCTTTTGGACCCCGGATCCCAACTTAACTTAGTTAGCGCCGACTTGTGTCAAAATTTGAAAATTGAGAAACGAGGTAATATCACCTCACTGTCGGGTGTTGGTGCCAGGGCTCTGACGCTGAATTCAGAGCAAACGTTCGAATCCGCTCCGCAACGGGAAATACAAGGACATTTTGAGCTGTGTTGTGTTAGACAAAATTACGGACCCCTTGCCGGCCTTTTCTTTCTCGTTGAGGGATTTGAAGATCCCACCAAACATTGTGCTAGCCGATTCAGATTGTAATACACCGGGAAAGATTGATCTTTTATTAGGCGCGAATGTCTTTTGGCAAGTGCTCTGTCAGGGACAGGTGAAATTGGGCCCAGAGAAGCCATTCTTAACAAAAACTCTTTTTGGTTGGGTTTTAGGCGGAAACATGAATGTCGAAAATCGAGCGCTCATTCTTTCAAATAGAGTTCATTTAAGTGTAGCCGGCATCGAGCACGGCATTCAGAGATTTTGGGAAATCGAAGGGCTTACGGTTCATCAGGCCGACTCTCTGCTGGTGACAAATTTTGCGAAGACCATTTTCAATCGACTACGAAACGGGCGTCGTCGGAGCCGCGTAGGTTCATCGTGAGCATACCTTTCAGGAAAGATGCTCCATCGCTGGGAGACTCGCGCGGTATAGCATTAAAGCGTTTCTATTCATTAGAAAACAAATTGTCAAAAAATCCCGAGTTGAAAACCGCGTATTCCGCATTTCTCAAAGAATACGAGTCGCTTGGTCACTTGAGCAAGGTGGACGACGAGCGAGCTTCCTCATCCTCGGTTTTATTTGCCACATTTGCCAGTCATAAAGGAGGACAGTTCAACGACCAAACATCGCGTTGTTTTTGACGGCAGTTGTGCGTCCTCCTCCGGAGTATCGCTTAACGACTTCAACATAAGGGCCCATTAGTCCAGCAGTCGTTGTTTGCAATTCTTTGTCGCTTTAGGCAATTCAAGTACGTGCTGAAAGCAGATTGCGCCAAAATGTACAGGCAAATCCTCGTGGACCCCCTCGCAGGCGCAATACCAATTAATTTTATGGCGTGACGACAAAACCTCAGCGGTAAAATGCTTCAAATTATTAACGGTCACCTACGGTACTAAATCAGCCTCGTACCTAGCAACTAGGTGCTTGATACAAATCGCCCAGGAAATCGAAGCATCGCTTCCAGAGGCCTCATTAAGAATTAGCCGTGATTTTTATGTAGATGACCTACTGACTGGTTTTGAAAATAGGGCGGAAGCCATAAAAACGCAATTCGAAATTAGTAGCGCTTTGTCGGGGTACGGGTTTGAATTGCGAAAGTGGGCATCCAACGACAGTGAAGTAGCTAGCGCCATTGGTGTAGATCGCGGCAGCGTAGAGCCATTTCTTTGACGGAAGACGCCACGGAGAAAACTCTCGGCATTTTTTGGGATACTCGGCGGGACGTGCTAAGTTACAGAGTGAACCCTAGCTGTTGCAAATCAGTTACCAAGCGGGCTATACTCTCTAGTATGGCTCAAGTATTCGATCCCTTGGACTACTTGGTCCAAGCTTTCTAACTTTGAAACTTCTCGTGCAACGGCTTTGGCAGTTGAAGTTGTCATGGGACGAAACGGTGCCCATGGAGATGCGCTCCAGGTACGACGAACTCCATTCTTCATTACGCGCTTTGGGCTCATTGGCAATTCCGAGACGGGTAATTTGCGATGACATAAATTCGATAGATCTCCACGGATTTGCGGACGCGAGTTCTGTAGCCTATGGGTGCGCCGTGTATATACGTTGCGTTGACGCGCGCGGTAATGTCACCACCAATTTGCTTTGTGCTAAGTCAAGGGTCGCTCCATTAAAAACAATATCCTTGCCTCGTCTGGAGCTTTGCGCAGCCTTACTGTTGGCTCGTTTGATTAAAACTATACTCGATTCCTCCGCATTTAAATTTGACCGCGTGTACTATGGTCGGACTCCACAATAACTCTGCACTGGATAAATAAGGATGCGAGTAATTGGAAGACGTTCGTCGCGAACCGGGTGTCCGAGATTCACGAACTAAGCAATAGGGAAGAATGGTTTCACGTGCGTACAAATTGCAACCCGTCCGATATAATTAGCAGGGGAATGTTACCCCAGGAGTTACTCAACTCGCGCTTGTGGTGGCACGGGCCAGAGTTTTTGTCACAGGCGGACTTAAAACCCAGCCCGTTGAAATTGATTCGGGTGAGCTAGCAGCCCAAGAGTCGCGCCCAGTAGTGGCCACTCTTCACCATCGCGTCCCAGAATTTGAACTTTTCAGGCGCTATTCCAGTTTTACAAAATTACAGTGCGTAGTCGCGTACTGCCTGCGTCTCGCGAGAAACAGAAACACCGAAACGCGCTGGTCGGGACCTCCAGCCATTGACGAATTGGAGGACGCGACTCGCCGCCTGATCAAAATTGCCCAGGCGGAAGTCTTTTCCGGAGAAATAGCAGTTTTGTCTAAAAAAGCGCCATTGCCGAAAAATAGTGCGCTGCTTTCTCTAAACCCATTTCTGGACGATCATGGCCTACTGCGCGTGGGCGGCCGTCTAGAAAACTCCAATCTAAGCTTTGATCAGAAACATCCCCTTTTGTTACCAGCTAGTCACCCTTTGTCGTTGCTAATCGTGAAGCAAGAGCATTTGCGGCTCTTGCATTGTGGACACTCGGTGTTACTGGCCTCATTGCGGGATAAGTTTTGGATCGTGAGAGCCAAAGACCTAATACGTAAAGTAATACACAATTGCGTGATATGCTTCCGGGCAAGCCTAAGATGAATGAACACTTGATGGGATCACTACCCGAAGCTCGTGTCACACCCTCTCCCCCTTTCAGCAATTGCGGGATAGATTACGCGGGTCCAGTGTTTATAAAAAACAAATCCGGGCGAGGAGCGAAAGAAGTAAAGGCTTTACGTAGCCTATTTGTGTGTTTAGCCACGAAGCTATTCATCTTGAACTCGTGAAGACCTCACGACGGAGGCTTTCATCGCATCGTTGAGGAGATTCATCTCCAGACGCGGTTTACCTCCAACATATTTTCTGACAATGCTACCTGTTTCACCGGTGCCAGAAATCAGCTATCGGAATTAAAAAATATCCTGTCAGGCTCTAGTGAGCAATGCATAAGGGAGGAATTGTCGAAACATAGCATTAAGTGGAATTTTATTCCGGCACGCTCTCCGCACTTTGGCGGCATTTGGGAAGCGGGGGTAAAGTCATTGAAATATTATTTAAGGCGAATATCTTGCAATGCAAAGTTAACTTTCGTTGAGTATTACACCATGCTGACTCAAGTGGAGGCGATACTAAATTCCCGCCCACTCTGTGTTCTCCCTACCGACGCCTCATTCCCCGAAGTCCTTACTCCTGCCCACTTCTTGATCGGTCGGAAGCTGACTTCGTTTCCGGAAGCCCAACTCCAGGGCATACCGGAAAATCGTCTCAGCCGCTATGGGCTGGTCCAGCGGCTGTCTCAGCAGTTTTGGGATCGTTGGTCCCGGGACTACCTCCACCTCCTGCAGCGCCGGCCTAAGTGGAAGTCCTCCAGCACTTCTCTAGCCCCCCAGGTGGGCGACGTGGTACTCGTCCACGACGAGGCATCTCCAAGCTACCGTTGGCCACTGGCAATCATCTCGGCCACATATCCAGGAGCGGATGGTGTTGTGCGTGTGGTGCAGGTGCGCGATTCCCGAGGAAATCTCCTGAAACGCTCGGTGCGTAAAGTGTACATCCTACCCAAAGACGATCATTGCGATCAAGGGCAATAAACATTGACTTTGCTCTTAGTTGGTAGTTTTCGCTAATTGAACATTTTGCTAGGTTTAGTTGTTTCTTTGCTTGTATTCATGCTAGTTATAGGTTATCTGTAAGGCTCTTGGATTATCATCTGTACTTAGTTCTTGTTATGCATTTGATTATTTGGTAGTGTTAGATTTCAGTTTAATTTTGGATTTAATCACGTCGTGCCATATTCGGCACTTCGGGGGCGGCATGTTGATTCACACAGATGCGTGCATCAAAACCTTTTTGATTATAATTAATCACGTAATTCAAGTCATAACTGTTCTATCTCATTCAAAGGTCGTGGTAAAGTCAAATTTGCATCTTGCCGTATTTGTTTGCCTCTGTTAATATTGAAAGGAATTTGTAAGCTTCCCTTAATGGCTTTTAAGCGGATGGATACATTTTCTACTAGAACTTAAGCTGACTTAGCATATTTGGGAATCATGGGTTTATGGATTTCGTTCAATTGCCTCATTGAGAGAGATTAGCATTAAGGTTTCTTAGAATAAGCATTTTTCCTAAATAACGTGCGACGCTCCGATTGGCTACGCAGGATCGCCTCAGCCAATAGTGTTTGAGCTTGCCCCTCCTTGATGAATTTGCGAGTTTGGCTCGTTGTAAATTCAGAGTTAGTTAGATTCAGAACTTCGAGGAAGCAAGTTCAGCCATGCTTTGTGCTGGGTTGCGGTCGTTCTAACTCCCTGGTAAAGACGTTTCCAGGTTGTTTTGTGTTACGGTTACGCGCAATTCGCTATTTCGCGTGGCCAATCCAAGCGTATCACAACAGTTGAAGCTATTGTAAAAAACCATCGGTCCATCAGTGACGTTTGTAATCGTTGTTACTCAATATACTCGTGTTTGTTAAGTCTTGTTTCACTCCAACAACTAACTGAACCCAAGTTAGGGTTATTAAGTGGCAGTTCCCGGCAATCCCATTGAACCGGAATTCGCAGCGGATTAACTGGGGGCCCCATTCGTGGAAGCCTCTTATCAAGTTAATCGTACAAAAAACAATTGGCAATAGAGCCTTTGAAGCTAAATAAGTTAATTTTGAAGGAATGTGATGAGAAAGTGTGATTTGAAATTCATAAAAAATTATTAAACTTTTTTTTTCATTTTTAAGGTAAAAAGTAAAATTCTACTTTTTTAGGAAAATCGGTATATGGCTATAATTTTTAATTTATTTTATTTTAATGACATTTTCGCGTAAAGGTAATAGAAATACCACGTTACCTACAATGATTTATATTATTCTTAAGCTAACTGTGCCAACTGGATCCCATCTGAGCCGACTAGCAGACTCACAGACATACTTCACTTCGAAAACCACATTTTTGAAACACAAAAATGTTAAGGTCGAAAAAACTTACGATTACTATACTTTATTTTACGAATAAATGAAATACAAACACTAACTAGAAACAAAGCTGCTAGAAAAGATAGAATCTTTACTACTCAGATAAGGTGGAAAAACTACTAAATATTTAAAAACTTAGCAACAGAGTGATAAAATTCAAATGCCATATTAACGCACAAGAAGAAAAACCGAACAGGTCATAACAAATATCGCAGTTATACAAAATACTCACTATAGTCATAATTAACAGTCAGATTAAATTAAATCAATATCAACTAGTCGAGGAAGCAGTGTTTAGTACGTGCGACCATCTGAACAAGCTACAAGGCCCACTAAATAAAACTAATGAGTACAACCTGCAATTACATCTAGTTTTTGTCGATTAAGAAAAGGCTTTCGACAAAGTAGAACTGTGAGCACTGGAGGAGGTCTTAGTCAACTGCAGATTATAATTCAGACACAAAATGCAAGAATGTAACCATGGCAGTGACGCTAGATGAAGGCATTAAAACTGCCCTTACCCACATCAGAAAAGGAATGTGGTAACGGGATACCTAAAACTATTTACCTTAGTCTGAGAAGACATATTCAAGTCACCAAACTGGGAAAATAATGACATAGTGTCAACGAGAAACGTTTGAACTATTTTAGATTTGCTAATAATGTAATTTTAATAGCCTCTGAATGCAACTATGATAGCCGATCTTCACGAACCTGTCCAAAACGAAAACTAGTAACGAGAAATGGAACCAGAAAAGAACCAACTACTGGATATGTCTACATAGAATAAAAGCTGGTAATATGATCTCTAAAATTATAACCTATAAAAAGAGTAACTCCGCTGAGTTTAAGAACGCAAACAACCGCAAGCAGAATAATAAAAAGCGGTCCAAAAAAAAAAGCAATATCAATTAATATCATCATCTCCTGCCTTCGTAGTTTGGATCAAAATCAGTAAAATCAATAGCACATATTGCTACTGATATGTTAGGCGAGTTTTAAATTAAAAATTAAAGAGAAGAGGGGTCGGTAATTCTTCTCGATCTTCAGTCTTCAGCAATTGCTACAAACACAGAGGCTGTGCGTAGGTGGCCGCTATCCTTCCGTAAATGTAGCTGAGAAAACCTTATCGTGCTAATTTTGAGACGTTATGACCTTTGCCGAATACACCCGCGCAGCTCCGAACTCGTCTTGCTCGAGTTTGCCGGAATATTATATTGCTCTCTGATCTCACCCTTACTCACTCCAACGACGCAGCTCTAAAAGGTCTTTCGTCATATCGCGTATAGCGTATCCAAGCCCAAGCGTCAAGAATGGCTTCCATTTGTAAGGCCGCAACTCTCGACTAAATCCCTGCTGGCAATTAAGTTAAACCTGTTTTTATTTTACATGTGATTTGTCGTCAATTTAAAATAGATATATGTACCTAAGCTAAGATTTTCCATACGTAAATTACCGCCATCATAAATGTAATAAGTAAATTTGTTTATTGTAAAGCAATTTTTTGAGCGCATTCTCATTAGAAGTGCAGTAATGCTCTCTCCATTAGTGTACCATGATTATTTTCTCCTATGGAATTTTCCTCAGGGGAATAGCTGCCACAGATTTTGCTAATTGCGCTACGCACCGTTACGAGAAGCAGGGAGAATCCTTGTTGGTTATTATCATACGTTACGATATCGGCCTTCAGGTCTTCAGGAATCGAGTACAAGTATTTTTATTAATGTTATTTTAATATAATTCTTAAGTTGCTGTAAAATTTTCATTTGTAAAGCGCAGTGCAGTTCGTTGTATTTTTAAGTCAGATTTTAGAGATCACTAAGCAAGGTAGGTCCAAATCGAGAAGTTGAGCTGGCATATTACCCATCATCTAGAGAAATATTTTTCTGGTAGAATATCCCCATTAGATCACCGCCATATTCACCAGGAAGCGCTTATAACAAGAATATTGTGAACTCTAGGTTTGCGTAGCAACCGATATCTAATGAAAATTTTAAAAAACTAAATCATGCATTCGTCAACCAAAGTACGTGCTGGCAATAAACTTCGATATAAAAACAGCTTTATGTTAAAGCTCAGAATCTTAGTAACACTGCATGAAACACAAATTAGATTTACCCTGGTAGCCAAAAGACATCCCGCCATCTTCTAAAAGCACGTTTTCCATCAACAAGATAGTTTCTGACCTAACAAAACGAACAATAAGCTTAAAGCTCATTTTACATGAATTAAAACGCAAACAACGATAACCGCGTGATTTATGCTGGCAGGAGGTTTCGCGAGTAGTGGTGCAATGGAGTTTAATTTAATTTTTTATCGCTAGAGTGCACTATAAATAGACTGCTGCACTTAAAATAAGTTCTAATTGCTACGCAACCTCCCAAGCTCCGATTTTCCAGTGAAGGATTTCCACAACACCGTCGGACTAAAAAATGGTAAATAGAGCCGAAATAAATCTGGGGCGAGCGCTTATCTCGCCCATAAATCAATATTTTATACTCAACATTGAGCAGGGCACGTAAAAAAGTATGTTAAAAGCATATAGAATAGCCGGAAAGATAATAATATATACCCTCCATTAAGCATTATATATTCTATTATAAAAAAACTTTAGAATTCCACCAGAATATACAGCCTGAACGTGGCTCCAATACGTGCAGAATGGCGTGTTTCTTTGAATACTAATGGCTAGGACAGGTAGTGATTGTCGAATTTATGAAGCGAACCAGCGGGCATAGTTGAAAAATAAGTCTTGCTCAAAACTGGAAATTCGAAACAATCGCGAAGTCTGCGGTTAAGAACTATCGGTTGGAGACCTACAGCCCTTTGAATCTCATATAGCATCTCAATCGTCTCCCGGTATTAAATTCTTGTTATATAAAATTAAGGGATATCCGGAGAAATCGCTGCACAGCTTCAAAGAGGAAATAAAATCAGGAAATGTCTTCTTTTATCAGATTTCCAATAAGATCAACAAAGTTAAAACCTTAATATCCTAAAAGAGCTATCATCTCAAAGAAACACCTCTCCAAGACTGCGGACTGAAAGAAAAACACGACGGTTTATTTGAGTTCAAAATATGCTGTACATTTTGTAATATAATCGTCAGTCTACTATTTAAACCTTATTATATACTCGTATATACAATGTAAGTATATCTTAAAAGACATGATCTCGATAATACTTACAATAAAAATGGATAAAGATGGCAATGAGGCGAGTAAAATGTTGCTTAAAGTTATAAAACGGGCATATGGTAATAAAAACTAAAAATGAGACCATATTAAAGGTGGAAGAAGATATATTGGAAAGATTAGAAACTATTAAGGAACAATGAAAAAACACAGAAGAGTGGAACCCAGTTCTACACAACAGAAAGCGACAAAGAATGGGAAAGATAACATTGGGAGAAATTGGTGATGTATATTACACTGGAAAGTTATCACAGGTTATGTTACAGATTAATACCCGTCTACTACCCGCAACAAACGACCTTGATCGCAGCTTCGTAAAATGGGCATGTTCAATGCTCGAAATCATCCTTGCCTCTAGTTTACTCTAAAACAAGTTATTTTACTTTTGTGAAAACGCATATTGCATTTAGCTTTACTGAAAAAGAGACCAGATAAAATCTAGTACGATAATATTCAACACACTAACTAAAAGGGCTGGACCCGTATCAAGTTACCATTACACTACCTTAATGCGTGACGTCGCAAATACCCAAATAGTATTGATTGCCTGGCAAAAATTCTGCCATGGTTCCAAAAGCGAGTAGCACACCCAGACGGGGCTGCGCTAAAAATTTCGGTCCGTTAAGGGGTCGGTTTTTAGATATTCCAAACACATATATCGTAAATATTGTATAACAAAATGGGCTATAATCTATAATATCATCAACTATCGGCAATCTTGCACGGACAATATTATTTTAAACGCTGATGTATATGTGTTTAGCTGTAATTAATGGACGCCTCCATTGGTCTACCTGTTATCAAGAAATCCCGTTAGACCCTAATATTAATCTCTATATATTTATTTATTTTCATAAATCTTGTCTTTCAGAAACAGTTTAATCCAGTCTCCAATAAGCAACATTAATCTAATCTTTTTATGAAGTTCTTTGCCACTTTGAAGTTCTCTGCTGCAAGCTAAGGGATGAACTTCTACAGAATTACAAATCCGTTTCAGTTATCTGCACCATAGTCGAGGATACTAACATTCCCATTATTAGTTACCTCAGTTACGTGCCAAACAACAACACGTTAATTACTGGACATCACTTTAACACATTCAATCACTCATGCTTTTGTACACTAAAAATTTATTACAGCATAACAGAAATACGTGTATATGCATTACCAATGAAAAATACACTGTTTATTATTTTTAATTCATAAATTTCACTAAGCGCCCAGCCTAGTTATCATGCTATTCTTAGTTACTGTTAAATTTTGACATTTATTATAGTAATTTGACAATGCATCCCCCTTCACCTCTACAAATTTTGCAAATTCACAGATTCATGCTCACGTTTGCACATTAAAGCTCCATATGTCATAGCTGCACTCTCTCCATGTTGGTTACTATATTCTATTTTTTAATGCACGGACAAAGTTATACAACTCAAAATAATATTTCCAATTTATTCTAGATTTAACACTTTTATTTTTAACGAATGTAATCCAAGAAGGCATGAAAAAATATGTGTCATGAAGTTAGGTTGTTTCATGTGACAGTTCGATTAAGGTCATGTAATTGTTTAATGTTAATTATAACGTAACAAAACATAACATGTCATACATTATTACAATTTCGATACTTATATGTATGAAAATTTAATGACAAATTGATACTGTCAAGCTGAATCTACGTTAGGATCCTTAATCCATAAAATTGAATTTTAAAATGTTATCAGTTGACCAGTGTAACTGAATAATGGGTTGCATAACTTTTTCGCGGTATTAAAAATATAGTATAACGTATCCATCCAAACTTATTCAAGTTATTTACTTGCAGGTCATCCGGCTGTTGGTATATGTTCTCGCTGCTTTTTTGAACAACATACCACGTTATGAGAATGGACAGAAATAAGGTGTCCATTATCATATTCCAATGAATATAAATTTTGTAATATTCTGACTCAAGTGGCCTAGTTTTAACTTTATTTATTAATTATAAACCAAATAATGCCACAGTAATGGAAATGTATTATTACTAAGTTAGCAAATCTTAATGTAACGCCCCGTTTCAATTTCATTTCAAAAGCGTGTTAATGCATTTAACACCGACTTTCGGACTACCTTATAGCTATATTTTGTAGCAAAAGAATTCAAGTTTATCCATCAAGCAATTGCAGTCAGAGATAAACACCTGCAAATTGTCTTTTCGATCAGAGTAGGTTGTTGAAACAGTGTAATAGCTGGAATAGTATTGATATTCCGAGAGACGTTCTTCTTTTTCAAGCAAGCGAGCCGCTTGCAGCATTGGCAAGAGTGTTCTTCTAATTTTATTCTTTGAGTATTAATTTTCGTTATTTAAGCTGGATTGCTCTGCGCCTCTTCTATCATCGAAATCGCCACGATGCGTCTTTCACAATAATTAGGCCGTGAACACTGCTCGGTAAGAATGCTTATTTTCGCATCTAATTTTTAATATTTAGGCCAGCAGCTACTGGCTAAAATTCAGCAGCAATGGCTAAAATTCGGCTAGTATGGGCTCTCACGAAAGCTTAAATTCAGCAACCTTGAGCTATCGTTTTGGCTCTTATGAGGCTTACGGTATCCCGATTTCGTTCTGTACGTAGCCAGGAAATCCAGTTATGTGCTGCTTCCTTTTGATGCTAGCTTTTTTGAGTAACGACCTTGGGATTCTGAGAATCATGCAGTCAAGTTTGCGGTGAGTCTTCATAAAAAAATGCAACAAACAGGGACTCCCCTGCCAATCACTGGACTTCATCATTAATTAATTGTAAGTACATGCCTTTATCAGCATCTTTTTTAATAGACAAAGGCATTATGCCGCAAACTTATGTCAGTACCTACTAAGATCTTAGTAACTCAAACTGAGCGTGTCAAATCAATCTTTTGGCTCAATTATTTATTACCGCTAAAAAGAAAGCATTTAAATATTTCGACATTTCTGAAATAGCGTGTATACTATATCTCAGATATATGTCAATTCCAATTACAATTGTTAGCCTGAAGTTGTAATTGAAGCTATAACTAAGGAATTTGGAAATGCTACTTCAAATAGAAGTTTTTAAAATGTGTTTTCTATTTTGTCTCGATATACAATTGCATGTGTATGTAAGTTGGGGACGCCAACTTTTGAATTATTTGTTCCTTCATTGGATAATTAAATATTTTTTTGACTGTTACTGTTTGTATTTGTTATTGTTCGCTTTACTACATTTAAATTGAAGTATGCGGCGAAACTTACAAGGTAGGTGTTGATTTATTTTGCTAGCTAGGTTGTTTTATTTGTTGTGAGTAATGACGCCCAATTCTTTTATTAATCTACTTTTTAATTCTAAAAGCCCGAAGCATTTCTTAGCCTGATCCTTACACCACGCCATATTCTACCGAGAGTTCAAAGAGCTAGCTGAGACCTTGTCAACCCTTCGTTCAAAAACGGTACATCAATAAGGTTCGCTGTACCCATTTTTTAATACAATTATCCAATTATTATTAGTTGATGATGCACGGAACAATAGCAATACATACAGAAGTGAGGCTTGAATTTTGGACGGATTTCACTCTTCTTCGTCTTATCGTAAGATAAGATTCGATGAAATTAGAACAAGATTTAATAAAACCACTTACATATGTATAGAAGACCAAACGACGACGGTTTATGCATCTAATAAGAATTCAAGACAATCGTATTAGCAAAAAGACAAGGGTAATCAAATTTTATTATAAAAAACTAAAAAACTACCACGAATAGTAACGAAGAATCGGCTGAGGCAGAGCAAAAATAATGGCAGGAGGCGCAACTATATGGTGGGACTTCTGCAATAAAAATCAACACTAATGCAATAAGTTAGACACCGAAAGATAAAAAGGACTTCAATTTTATTTTGTGCCGAAAGCTACGAATTTAACCTTTTACAAAAATCAACGAACAATATAATACAAGCGGAATTTATTTGGCTTTCTCATAAATTTATTAAATTAATCCATCTACATGCATGTGTTATCGGCAGACAGTAGTGCCACATTTCAGCTGGCTAATTAAAACCAAAAAATCTAATTTGCATCTGATTGAATTGTTTTACATAAATATGTAGTTGGCTGCGGCACACGATACAAATCAGTGTTTCCTTACTGTTTTACAGTTATTATTAAAACCCAATATCTACTCTTGATGTAATGTTGAAAGTGGTAAAGCCACAAGACTTGTATCTTAATATTTAGCTTTTAGTTTTATATTCCGTATCCAAGATAGTATTTATTAGTTGCATTCTGAACCAACACTATGAAATCCGAATGAACAAGAGCAGCAGAAATAATCAATCAGCTGATATGAAGAATTATGGGAAATCAGTATTGTTGCGCCATCCTTTGGATAATAGAGAAATCTAATGCACAATCGGGCCTATTAAAAAGATTTCTGCATAGAACTCAAACCATATTGCTTGCAAAAAGAAGACGTAGTTTTTTTAAACTTTTTGTCACTAGCTTGCCTCAGTAGTTGTATTGATCAAATCTAAATTGAAACAGACTTCAAGCTTTCTGTATTTACGCCAGTGTTGCTTATAACGACTGTTAGATGTCGCTACTAGTAGCAAAATGGTCTATATATTTTCTAATATGCCGTTGTAGTTACAGATGTGAAAGTACTTGTAAATGCAAACTACAATGATCGTATTAATTTTGTGTGCTCTGTTTTTCGCATTTTCATACGAATATAATAGTATAATCTGTTATTAGAAGTGAAAGTGATACTTTGTGTGACAAAGTCACTTTTATTCATAATAGCCTATGCTATTTTATTTTCAAACCCCTGAACTACACAGTATAAACATACATTTCAAAAATTACAATTATCGAGAACTGACGTCTACGCCAGTTTCCGAACATGAAGAAAGCTAATCAAGTTTTAAAATACTTTTATATTACTCCGCCCCGCCGGCGTAAGAGCAGTGTTGGCACATACATTTTTTTAATTAAACTCAAAACGTGATTTTGTTTAAACATGTTTTTCTTGAAACAAAAAAAACATTGTTTTTAACTCTGGATTTAGTGGATGTACCTTCTTGTATTTAGTAGGTAGCTCATTTAATTAGGGTAATTCCCCTATGAAATTGAATCACTATTATGAAAAAATGCAATTAACATTTTAGTTTCAATTTAACCTGCAGTTATTAATTGCATTTTTGGTTGAAAGCACGCTGTTTTATCACATTTTTAAATAAAGCAGCATTTCAAAATTTATTAATAAAGACTAAAAAGTTAAAGACTCTTATTCAAATTTAATCCAAATCATGACTGGAAGCAGACTAGATCCCGTCTGGAATTATTTTATAAAACAAATAGCAAATAAATGTTAAGTTTAGTGGCACGCTTGAAAAATAAATTAAACATGTCGTCTAAATGTGTTTCTAGAGTCCCTTGTTTCGTAATGATGTATGCATTGGTGAAACAGGACGTTCAGTAAAAGCCCTAAACAACAGCGTTTTCTTAGGTCGGGTCTCGTTTCATCATCAACCATCGCCGAACACCAACGTTACAGCGGCCATAAGGTCCTTTTCGATGAAACATCAGAAAGATTCGCAAAGCCATTGAGAGTTATAACACCCTAATAATCTCAAACAAGACGAAGGCTATCCCCTTTCCTCTATGTGAAAAGCTCTAATTTCTAAACCCCACCTTTTCACTCAACCGCGATGACACCTATATATTTAGCCTTCCGCCTTCCGCTCGTTAGAAGAGTTTTGCCCCGAGAGTGGTTCATACATTGAGTTACCGTCCTGTTTTGCTTACATCCTGATGAAGATGATTTTCTTTATCCAATTTACATGTTCTAAAAAATCTCTTCATTTAGACAACTGTAACAAAGCATTTACATAATTTTTGAAACAATAATTCATTAACAGGACTAGATTAGTTTCTTGGAGCCATTTAAATAGATATGAATTAGAATTGAAAAATATTTCTCTTAAAAAGCGCCTTGCATAGAAAACGTAAAAATTATGCAGACATACTACTTTTCGGTAAAATAAAAATAATAAAAAATCTAAAGAAGTAATTAACATTTTATATTATTTTTTCCAATTATAAATTTTTAAAGGGTTCACATAAAAAATTGTAATTTATTATACAAGACGATAAAGTTAAATTTTATCCACGAGTGAATCGTTTAACGTCGAGACGAAGTCGAGACGTTAATGATTCAAGAGTGGATAGAAATAACTTTATCGTCGTGTATAATACAATATTTTTTTCTATAGCAAGAACTTTAACAATTTCAAAAGAAAATAATGACAGTCAATCACATTTCAAAATGTCAGTAGGTAGCTAGATTGGGTTGCTACGATAATACGACGCTGTCATATTTAATTTAAACAAAAGTTAGAAAATTAAATTACTTTATCTATCCTTGATGTTAAAGTGCTACTTTATCTACCCTTGCTGTTAAAGTAAAATTTGACCTTTTGTTTTGAGTTGATAAAAGCACACTTTAACATGTGCTATAGAAATAATAACTTTAATATTAAGTCTTGGTATGTGAAATGTTGAAAAATATTTATAAAATTGAAAAATTAATTTTTAGCTAAAGTTGAAAAACTAGAATTTTTTTGGCCTTGAAATTGTTCAGTTAGCTAAAAATAACACACTCTGAAAAAATCGCATTGAAATCTTACTTAATTTTCCAAAAATAGCACTTTTCGGATTTTGACAATTCTAAATAAGTAAAATTCGCGCGGTATATATGATAAGGGCTAAATAGGTTTTTAGATAAGCACAAATTATTGACGTAAAAATTGTTTTTGAAAAATCAAAAATTACACAATTTTCCGTATTATGCCGACTTTTTGGGGGACACTGTATATTAATTTAGTAGGTTTTCGTTAAGGGTTAAGTTAGCAAATTAGCGCTGATCTCTGATGATGATTCCACCGGTCGTTGCCAGATGCCGGCCTTGAGTTTCTTTATCATTAATACCTATAAAATTTGCTAGGGATTGTTGGGCGCTGAGTTGGCGTACGCTCGCATTTTGCATTAAACCTTGCCTGCAGCTCATTCGAGAATACATCTAATGCCTAGGAAATATATAAAAACTTTTCTTAAGAGACGTATTACATAAATTGCATAGCCATTATATAAAATAGCTGATTTATACAAGTTGCCTCTAACATATTATAACATTATAATTATGATAACGGTCATACTACTTTGAAAGCACCGTTCAACAAGTTACGAAAATTACGCATCTTAAGGAGCGAGTAAATAGCAAGAACGGAAGTATTGATAAGGGGCTTGTACCGTCTCATCTTACTTACCAACCATTTTGAAGTTATTGCTATTTATGCTCTGTAAGAGCAACTCTCGGAAAAACACAAAAATGCCAACTCTGATTGCTGCCTGAATTGATGACGAATTTTCGAAATTATCCCAATACTCTGACAACTCTGGCGGTGGCTTTTCAGTGCTTTCCTTGTCCAGCACTGTATTTTTTCTGATTTCCATGGAAATAACTTATTCGTCTGGCTCTTGAAGGGATTGGCATCAATACTCTGAACCGTTTGTTAGCAAGATTGTCCCCTCCCGCCGTTTTGATGCTCTTTGATCAATGAAAGAACATCGGATATCATCAGATTTTTTCTGGCTAGCGATATAACGCCAAACTGGTTTTAAGACCAACGAATTGATTTCTCGAACCCGATTCTCGATTAATTTCCCAAATCAGTTAGGCATTTTGTAATTATACCTGGTTCATTTCTTCGGAGGTCAAAAGACTATGAATTCGTTTCTGCAGTTGCTGCCTGGAATTAATAACAAATTTTCGATATTTTTCCAATACTCTGAAAACATAGGTGGTGCGTTTTCAGTACCTTTGTTAGTCAGGGCTATATTATTTTGCTTTCGACAGAAATAACTTCTTCGACTGGCGCTTGAAGAGATCGGGGCCAATACTCTAGATTTGTTTTTAACTAGGTTGGCCCCTCCCACCGTTATAATTAAGAAAAATAGAACCCAAACTTTAAGGCAGTAATTTAAATACTGCCAGGCTCTTTTGGGCCGCTCTAATCGATTTTCGCACAAAGCACTTTAGAGCCGCAAGCACTTCCGTCCTTACTTCAAGCGAACCTGCGACTGATTTGTTCTCCGTGAAGTCCGATTCAGCCGAAAATCTTCAAATTTCGAGTAGGCTTGTACGTTGAACTTGTCGCAGCACACACGCAAAATAAATTTACAATGAGCTCGCAGCACAGGGCGTCTACGAACTTCTGATTTTGCTAAATTACAATGCTAAATCGAATTTGCAATAGAAAAAACATATAAAATACAAGTTAGTTGGCTATATCTTTCAATGTTATAATGAACACTGCAGCCAAGGGATGACAATGCCTATTTCAAACACTCGATGCAGAGTACAGGTTCTTCTTGTGATCTCTATCATTCAATCCGTACCGATCAAATGAACGAGATCACGTTGGTTTAACCTCCATCGCCCTTAACTTCGATGACAATGACTTCATAAAAGACTTTAACACAGATCAAATCCAGTGAAAGTCCTGACTCAGTGAGGAGGGTAAAAAGCCACATCTAAGGATTTAATAGATATTAATTGGGTCTCGATGTCATCAAACATTCGAGACAATTCGAAAAAATTCTTATATTTGGATACACTGAATATGATAGATTGTAACTTACAGATGCATACCTTTGCAAGCATCACACTATCTCCATATCTATCCTAAATTCCGTTAATTACCTACCTTTTGTGTAATTTTACCTGGTCTTTGGGTAACTGAAAACCAACTTTTGAGTTCCTAAATTCGGCACCATGGACTGAACTAGGTATTGAAACTTGTCTGCCTTATAAAGGTCTCATCCTCAGTCAAACTTCTTAAGCTGTATATTGGGAAGACGAAAATTGGTCTTCTTTGGCAATGAGCTAACTGTTCCATTAAATTCTGGGTCGAGATTTGCTGACGTCAGTTCGGCTTCCAATTTTGTTTTAATTTTCAAGATTTTATCCTTCTCCTTTACAAATGACTTGATTTTTTGAGAGAAAGCTGCCTCGTTTAACTTTTCCATATTCAATCGACCTAAAATAACACAAACTGCTCAGATTGGGGCCTATAAAGTGGAAAACTCATTCAAAACAACTTAGTTAATAGCCTTGTCATGCAGCAGCCGAACCCTTCAGAAAAATCCATAAAATAATAACTCATCAGCTGTCCGAAACTTTTTCAAAGAATGCTCTTGCATTGTCACTGCGCGAAGCACCTAATTTTTCAACTTTCCGCGTCGTTTTTCTTGAACGCTAACACACAACGGTCGAACAACCTCATTGTAGGACTCAAGAGTCGCTTAAGATGGTCATTTCACTGGCCAGTAGTCAGTAGTAGATTAAAAACTAGCAAGCTCAAGACGTGGCTTCTGTTTAAACGATTTTACTTGATTGTGTGAATTTTCTAAAAATACAACTGCAAAACGGCTTGCACTTGTAAATGCACCGATTTTAATAAGTTTCAATTAAATTACTGTTTTATATGAAATGATAGACTTGTTTATATTTGCATCTTTATTGCTTAGAAATATTTAATTCGAATTTTCTAAAAGTAAAAAATTGAGGTAATATAGAAAACGCTGTTTTTAGTGGATGATATTCATAAAGTATGTAATCAAAAACAGCATATAATTAACATGCTCTTATCTGCTGAACCTAGTGAACTACACCATAGACATTGTGCTGCCTTCAAGTAGAATATTTTAATGTCATTGATGTAGAATAAAAAAAAACAAAGCGTGCGCTCATTTGTATGCAATGATTTATTTCATGTTACTTTTATATTAAGAAAAAAATTTCTTAGATTGTATTATTTTAAGAAATCATACCACACATAATATAGTATGATCAAAAATTAATCTCATCTAGTATGGCTGTGGATGTGCAAACCAATGCCTTTAAAATTGGCTTACATACTTATATTTAATTCAAACTGTCAAATTGTATTATTGAATATTCTTTTTATCCATGTTATTACAATATTATATTGAAATAAACGAATTTACACGTAAAAGTAATGTAATTGTCCAACAAATAAGCCTGCGCCGGTCGAATAGACACTTCATCTTAAATCTAACCTAAAACTAAAATATATTGGACCCACTTTTAAATGCAGCAATTTGTTCTATCATAGCCATACTAGATGAGATTAATTTTTGATCATACTTATATCTTTGTAATACAGCTTTAAGAAGCTATGAATAAGAATATTGATATACAAACCAACGGTATTATTAATTACTTCAAGGTAAAAATAACGTGTACAATTTTAGTTATAGGTTCCTCCCTTTCTTAGACAATCAATATCAAACAGCATCTTACAATATAAAGATTACTTTCTAATTTTTCTATTTTCTTAGTCTCTAATATTTCTAGCGCAATAGTATCCTAAATATTTTACTACTAGCTGGAAATTTAGAATGTATTCGTATTGTCGAAATAATCTAACGCTCTAATGTAATCTAGATCATTACAGTCTGTATCTCTGCTACACTCTAAAATGAATTTCAGTACTTAGTAAGCCAGCCAAAAGTGCAAACAGGTAGCTACAGAGGGACACAAACGCGAGTATATTTTGAAAAAGTATAGAACTGTTTCTGTTTAAATCGATTTGGGAGACACGTAGAAAGTAGGTAGTAATAATTTGCGGGGCGCCACTGGATTTTGAGTTCGAGCCCAGAAGATGATTGGCATCCCCTAACTCAGAAGAGAACGGTATCGTTTGTATACTTAACTTGCCTCTAGATATTAACGTTTAATTCTTTCATAAAATTACCGGTATTGTAGTTGTAGAGTTGTACAAATATTCGTTAGCATCTGAAGCTGACCGCTATTCCATCTATAATATAATTTAAGAAAATTGTCCTAACAAGGACGTCACTGTTACAAGCTGTAATTTATTAAACCTATTAGCATTGATTAAATAAGTAGAAGAAGATACGCAGCTTTACGGAGCTGATTGTGCTGTAGAAATGTAGCGACCTACAGATGGCGCGTGTTTCGCCGTTTCTACCGAAACTTTTTCAGTTTGCCGGCAAAAGTCGTCGTGTGAACATCTAGCTTTGGTTGGATCGTGCTCTGTGTTTCAAAGCATTGATTTAAATAATTAGCAATGCCTAAGCCATTGGTTTGTCATACTTGTGTGTATATTAACTGTGATAATTCTATAAAGAATCAGCGCAACCTAAGTTATTTTAAATTCCCCGTCAAGGATGTTAAAAGAAGCGAGGAATGGAAAAAAAATTGTGGTAACATTATTATAGCAGAAATGGACAATGAAGACTTATGTCAGATATTAATTTGTGAGGAACACTTTGCAACTAAAGACATTTCATGCAGTTCTGTGAGAAAAGTTTACAAAAATGTGCAATACCGAAACAATTTGTTGTTGACGTTGATGAAATCGTGGACCTTATTCCTGTACATAAAGTTGTGGAAGGTAAGTCGTGTTACAGTTTTTCATAAATTAGTCCAGGAAATGTAGCCGAATTTCCCTACATTCATTAGTTAATATGGTCGGAGGGAAAGTTATCAGGGCCGGTTTTAGGTGGGTAAAAGAATGTTATGCTTTTTTATATGATTGTATGAAGCATGCATATCCTAAAGGGAACTCTAAATTACAAATAAATTATTAATGGGTAGGTACGTAGTTTGTTTAAAATTGATAAAAATTATGTTGTAAGCATAACAGAATATAATAATTTATTTTGATTAACTGATATAGTCCATTTTCTAAACTCTAAAAATTCGCCAAAGTTCTAACTTCGTTGACTCAAAACCGATTTTGAAGTTTTTTTTTATTATTTCGGAAAAAGTTTATAGAAAAATTCCCCATGGGTGAATTCCCCATGGGTGAGAAAGTGTGCTTTTTATTTTTTCAATTGTTATTAACAAACAAGTGTTTTTTAATATACTCTTAATTAAAAAATGTGTAACTATTTTATTTATTCAAAACAATTGCTTGAAATTTGATAACATAAGGTTTTTGGGGTCGCAAATTACGAATCTGGCCTCAAAATGGGTCTAAAAACAAAATGGCGTCGAAGGTCTAATTTTTTATTTTATTTATTTTTTATTTTTATTAGATGTCTGGGGGTTTTTGGGGTCGCGGATTACGAATTTGACCTTAAAACTCAACTAAAATAAAAAAAGGCGGACCAAAATGGCGGAAAGGGGTCAATTTTTGTTTTATTTTTGATACCTATACCTAGGGGTTTTTTGGGTCGCTCATCCCAAATGGTGTCTGAAAAATGGTGGAAACAAATGATAGAAGAGTTAAATGAGTATTAAAGATATTATATTTTAATTGATTTATTAAAATTAACTCAAGATACATTTAAAAACAAGAAAAAAATTATTTAGCTTTAGTTTCTTTTTCCTCTACTTCTTCCATTGACACTGCCGGTCGTGAATTAAGGCAACTATTTCCGCCACATTTACATCAAGCCGCCGAGCCTAAAGGCCACTTTTCCTACACCCACAAGCTGGCCCGCAACTAGTTTTGTAGTTGCAAAAAAATATAGATTTTTTGTGGAGCTGGTTCTTGTGTCATTAGGATTGGAAAACACTTTCCTGTATCATATTTCGAACCCCAATCTTCCCTTGAAATATCTTGGTTTTCCAGCCACAACTGTGTTTGCAAATACACGCGTTTTAAATGTTATTCTGCTGAATCCATCGTAGGGCATAATGATGCTAAATTAACGCTACTTTTTTTAGTAGACGCCTTAATAAAAGAACAAACCTAAAATTCAAAATGTTTTTATTTAAAAAATATATGTATTGTGTTGTCTGTAACCTCATTTAATTTGCGGTATATGAATAATAAAAAATTTTCAATCAATTAAACATTCCTGTAAGCGTTTAAGCAGTTACCTTTCTTTGCACCATACATTGCAAGCATACATTTTATACCAACATTTTTTTATCTAAATGTTTGTAGTCTCTTGTAAATCACTGCTATTTTCAAATATTTTGGAAAATTTATTCTTTCCTGAACATGGCCATTGCTTCATTTACTAAGACTTATCCATGTGGATCTTTAATAAGGTGCCGGTCCTATTCGTCTTCCTCATCCTTATATGTCTTCAATATATTAAACTAGATTCAAAAGCCATGATCTGCACCTTGACACCAAAACTCGAATGCCAAGATGCTACATTTTTCCCATCTTGCTCTATTGGGTCGAGTCCTGGACATTTAACGAAACAATCACAAAAAAATCGAAGCCTTTGAAATGTGGCTATACCGGAGCATATTGCGGATATTATGGAAAGACCGTGTAATAAATATTAAAGTTCTGGAGAGAATGAAAAAAAAGTAAAGAGATCATGAACAACATCAAAATACGCAAACTCCAATACCTCGGATATATAATGAGGAATGAGAATAAGTACACCCTACTACAATCTATTATACAAAGTAAGATATATGGCAAACGTGGACCAGGACGCAGAAGAGTATTTTGGTTGCAAAACCTAAGGGCTTGGTATGGGATATCATCCAATGAGTTATCTAGAATTGCAATCAATAAAGTGAAGATAGCCGTGTTGATCGCAAACATACGAAATCGGATAAGCACCTGAACAACAAGAAGAAGAAGATTCTTTCCTCTGTTAAAACATGCTAAAGTTGTGTTACATACAGTTAAAGCATGTACAGAAAGAACATGCTCACTACAATTGGGATGCGCAAATTGCAGGCTTTTTTTTTATTTTTGGCAGGTTTAAAATATATATATCTTTATCAGGAAAAACTAAAGCTGTAGTAAAGTAATAGGTCTATATTCTCTGATACTACGACTATGTTTTTATTTGATGCATTGAGAGTTGTTGTAACTATTAACCGATCAGCATCACTTTCAGCTTGAGAGCAGGGATATTATTTGCAGCTAAAGTTTCTTTTGAAAAATCAATAAAACGACATGAAAGACATTTGCCAGAAGTTTTTCTTGATACAACTTTAAAAACCTGTCTCTTTCAAATCGAATATCTGGTGCAGTTTTCGTTTTTAGACGTCGGTCTCTTTCAGCACATTTTATTCTATGTTTCTGATAATTGACAAAAACACTTGCTTTTTCGATAATTACGTACAATAAAATTTATTTATCTAAAATTGCACCATACTGTTGAACAAGTTGCCATTTGTTTTTATGTAATAACATTCCTCCGTCCGTCACAAACAGAAAAATCTATTAATTCAGTAATATCTTTTGGAAATTCTACAAAGAGGCTGTAGAAAACACATTTTTAGGCGTTGGAATTTAAACGTATGTATTCGTATGTTATATTTAAATCTATTTAAATTTGAGTTAATTTAACAATTTAGAATTTTATTTGTATATAATGTTTATTAAATAATAATAATAATAATCGTACAGAATAAAAATTAACCTTTTAATGCTATATTTATAATTACTGAGTAATTCAGAAATAAAGCTATTTTGCCGCTTTAAAGACGCTATTTTTAATTTTTGATAATTTTTAACATACAATTTGTGATCAGCGACCCAAAAAACCCTATATAGATAAGAAATAAAGTTCGAATAAAAAAATACGCTTTTTCGCCATCTTGGACCCGCCATTTTGTGTTTTAGTTGAGTTTTAATGTCAAATTCGTAATCAGCGACCCCAAAAACCCCTACACATCTAATAAAAATTAAAAAAAGAAAATTAAAAATTAGACCCTTGACGCCATTTTGTAGACGCCATTTTTGTTTTTAGACCAATTTTGAGGCCAGATTTGTAATATGTGAACCCCAAAACCTTATGTTATCAAATGTCAGGCAATGGTTTAAATAAATAACGAAGTTATATTTTTTAATTAAGAATATATTAAAAAACACTTATTTGTTAATAAAACTTGAAAAAATAAAAAGCACACCTTCTTACATATGGGGAACTTTTCTATAAACTTTTTCCGAAATAATAAAAAAAAAATTCAAAATCGGTTTTGAGTCAACGAAGTTAGAACTTTTTTCCTTTAGTAAATGGACTAATAGCATTGCTGATAGCGTTATTTGGCAGGCACATATTTACAGAACTAAAACTTGCCTCCAGCGCCAAATTACCTAGCGCCGGCCCTGAAAGTTATGTTATTTATACGATTATGCTGCCTTTTTCAATTTACATTTTTTGGTCTCAGATGTTCCACAAGAGACTATTTCTCCGAGGTTACCTGCAGCGGGTACTAGTGGAATTCGTGAATTAAGAACGTATGTGGCAAAACATAAACGTTCTCACTCTTCGTCGGATTTAGACAATTCAGTCCCATCGAAAATCATTAAGTTAAAAGAATCCTCCAAATTGTGGGAAAGCGATTCATCCGTGTCATCCGTCGTCAGCACGAGACTATTGAATATGCCATCTCCAAAAACGGGAAAAATTTAACTCTAACATCTAAGTGCAAAAAACTTAAAGCTAAACTAAATCTACTTAATAAAAAAATGAAAGCAAGGAATATTCAGAACGATCGATTAAAATTGAAGTGTAGGAAATTTTCCACCAAAAACATTGTTGAAAATTCGCTCATCAATAAAAGTAAAGCAGTAAAGAACTTCACCAACATGCAATTATTTCACAGAAAACACACGCGTTGGTCATATAATGAAAAACAGTTAGCGCTATCTTTGTATTATAAATCGCCAGGAAATTACAAGTATATGGGAAGAAAGTTAGGTTTTATTTTACCATCCGTAAGAACGATCCAATCTTGGTTGAAAATTTCAAATATGACAACAGGCGTAAAAACAAATTTAACAAAAAAGTTAGCGATTAAAGTTGGAACCATGAGTGACAGAGAAAAAATGTGCGTGGTTATGTTTGACGAAATCGTTCTTAAGAAAAAACTAGAGTATAATAAACTGCAAGATGTAATTGAAGGTTATGAGGATCTGGGACACTTGGGACGAAACCACAAAATTGCCAATACCGCGATGGTATTTTACTTACGAGGACTCTTGCACAACTGGAAAATTTCCTTTTGCTATTATATATCTGCGGGACCAATAAAGAGCGATCTTTTAAAGGACTTAATTACTACAGTTATTTCCGAATTAATTACTATTTCTTTAAAGCCCATGATTCTAGTATGTGACCAAGGAACCAATAATAGGGGCGCTTTGTCAAAATTGGGCGCTACCAAAGAAAATCCAGTGATATACGTCGATAACATGAAAATCTATACTTGTTTCGATCCTCCTCATCTCCTAAAAAGCCTGCGAAATAACTTCATGAATCACAAGTTACAGATCTACATTCGTAAGAAGCGTATTTCGTGGAATGACATTGTGCAAACGTACGAAATAGATAAAAGCAGTAACACCTCTCGCGCGTTAACAAAAATCACGCCGATTCATATTAATCCAAATACGTTCCAGAAGATGACAGTCAAATTTACTGCACAAATTTTCAGCCATTCAGTAGCTTCAGCAGTAAAAACTGTTTCAAAATCAAAAGAGCTCCAATCTTCAACGGGCGAAAACACTGCAAACTTCGTGGAGACTATTAACAAAATTTTCGATTCCTTAAATAGCAGAATTTTGAAAGACCCCAACCCGCATAGAAGACCACTATCTGTATTTGCAAATACTTCTGTAAAAAATTTAGAAGACAGATTAGAATACTTTAAAGATATTGAAGTATACAGTGATGGGAAAAGGCGCAATAATATTTATTGCATCGATGGATTTCTATGGAGTATTCGTGCAATATTATTATTATGGGATGATTTAAAAAATGAAGACGTTAAATATTTATTAACGGGATTCATCAATCAGGATGCTCTGGAAAATTTTAATTCCGTAATTCGAAACCGGGGTGGATATAATCCGACACCTTCTGTTCGACAATTTCGAATGTCTATGCAGCAGAATATGTTCATACGGCTTCAAGCAGGCGTAGATTCTTCAAATTGTGAAAACGACGATGCTGAAGCATTAGAATTAAATGATGAACCTGAACTGTTGGAGCCACAAAAAGATGCTGAAAATGAAGTTAATACATCAGACCCAATGACTTCTAAAATCGATCCACAACTGGATGCTGACAGGATTATTGCACCTGACCCTCAACCAAGTACTTCTACAACCAGCATAGATTTGGAATCCTGCAGTACGGTTTATCTTGCTGGCTATCTAGCATTTAAGCTTTTAAATAAATACAACTGCGAAATATGCCAGAATAAAATTGTTAAGGCTGAAGAAGATTTGTATTCTGGCAATGAATTTTATTTACTGTGTAAGGATTATGATGCAGAAAACATTAAATATTTGAAGAGGCCGTCAGACTGCTTTATAAATTTTATTTCTAAGTTATTGTCGCTCTTTAATGTGTCATTCACTGATTTTAAATGTGCCAAAAATGTTGCTAAAAATATCACGAACTATTTAACTACAGAAACCGCACAATTGTGTGAACAAATTTGTAAGAACCACATGAAGGACACTATTAACTTATTAATTAAGGTAAAAATTTATAAAAACCTTAAAAATGAAACTGAACGTATCGACTCAATGCGAATAGCTTCTAGTAAAATGAAAAAGGAACATAGAAAAGTCAAAATATTGTCTTAAATTTACATGTAGTAATAGAGTTTATTTAATTTAAGATTTTAAAGAAAATTTTGAAATGAAATGTATATATACTTATTTGTATGATTGAAACCTATTGATTTCAGAGCCGTAACTAGGGCGTGGCAAAGGTGGCGCCCGCCACAGGTGCAACTGCGTTGAGGGCGCAAAATTACTGCAATTTTTATTAAAATAAAAAATAATAATAATGCTCCATTAAAAATTGCCAATTTGCATTCAAACTCTGATCAAGTTAAAGCTTACTTTCAATTTTAACACGTTTGACCTTGAAATTTCTCAAATTTTTTTTTATTTTATTTGCATGTTTGGATGAAGGGGGCGCAAGTTATAAAATTTCCACAAGCGCTTAATACTCTCGTTACGGCTCTGATCGAGTTTATGATCTATTTTAAGGAAATTAACGTTTCGAATAAATTAATATTGTGTTTTTCTCGTATTTGTTTACACTTGTCTCTTTTTTAAACTTTGACGTTTTTATACTATTGGAGAAATTACTTTCTAAATATTCGTATTGTGAACGATTAACCTGGGTTTTTCCAATAAAAATACGAACGCAAGTAAATCAACAGGGGAAACCAAATAAAAATAAAATATTTTGGAAATTCATAGTGAATCTAGTTTTCCCATATTTCGCCGTTAAAATACAAATACCTACGAAACAAATATTAACATATGTATCGTTGGCAACGCGTGCCGTATTCTTAAAGAACGTTGACAATAGAGTCAAAGCATTGAAAGTTACATTTCTAAATGGCTTAGCGTCGTAATCTTTGTTATTGGTTTATATATGTTCACTGCCTAACTGATAACACAAAGTGCAACTAAACAAAAGATAAACACACCGTGGCCAAAGAAAAGAAGTTGAGATATTTCGAGCTAACGGCGCCACGATATTGTGAATCAGTTGCTGGACGCGGGGGCCGCGGGTAGCAGGGAGATGCAGTACAGATTTTAACGTTTCGTTGCATATCTTTATAGTTATTAATCAATGCTATTAGGCTCAAGGAATTCAAAACTGGGGTTCGTGAGCAAATGCTCGAATAATACACATATAACAGTTTTATCCAATTTACTACTAACTTCCAAGATAGGTAAGCTCTAGCTACTAGAATGGAGGGAAAGCTATAAACGTACAGAAGCTACAAGCTCTGTAGAAGTTATCCAGAAAGTCAATAATTATAATTGAATTCAGTGTCAAAAATACTGATATCAAATCAAAGCGAGTCTGCAGCGTTGAAGTAGTGAAGTTCGGAGGGTTCCAGGTACTTGAAAATGTACCTTGTGCGGTGGAAAGGTTTTTTCAAACCTGAAGGACAATTAACCAACTAGGATGATGCAGGAATTTAGACTTGAAGCACAACTGACCCACGAAGATGGTCGCCAGCTACAAAGATGCGGAAATTCGTCATGGATCACGACTGATCCACAAAGATGATCACCGAGACTACAGAGATTGCGGGAATTTGACGATCAACTTTGACCCACGACGGTGTTCACTCATCGGAGCCAAGAATCAAGATTATTGGGGTATCTGTCATGTACTGTATGTTTTAGTTGGAAATTATCTTATTTACTGCATGCTGTCAAACAAATCTCATGTGTCCATATTTAAGATTTATTGTTTGATAATTAGATTTGTATGTATGTAAAGATGTCGTTTTTAAAATCTTCAGAATAACAGTTTTCTTTGGGGCTATCTGTACGGGTGCTTCAAATTCAAATTTAGACGCAAAAAACACAGAAGCAGTGGCGTAACTATTGATGTGCGATATGTGTAGTTACAGTCCAGTAGCGTAGCCTGTATACATAATTTTATAATAAAACTAAGTATTTGAGCAGTTTCCATATTATTTTATAATAAGTAGATGTAAGTATAAGTTAATTATCTAAGTATTTGTGTCACGTTCATTATCACTGTCACTTAAGTCACTAAACTGGTAATTACTCTCACTGTCTTCTTCCATATTTATGATTAACTCTTCAGTATGTATGTCCCAAAACGTTTCATTCTGAAGAAATTCGTCTTCAATGGCAATCACTTTCTGACATCGGCTTTTCCAGTCCTCCTGGAATGTATTTGTAAATGCCTGTTCGGTCAACTGTACCGCATCATTAAATTTAAACATAACGTTTTACCCAGCTACTTCGTTTTTTAACTTTGCCCAAATTAATTCAATCGGATTTAATTTCGGACGATAAGGCGGAATACGTAATATGACATGTCTATGATTTTGTAATAGAGTATCAAATTTATAAGTTATGTAACGACTTTTTTGCTTTATGATGTTTGTATACAGTTGAGGTTTATACGAAGAAAATGTTACACCTTTTTTATGTAACCATTCACCATTTCACTTTCTCTACTATTGGATGTCGATGCAAGATTTAATCGGACATTATAACAACTACGGAGTTCTTCGGTAAATTTGGAAGAAGACGTTGTTTTACCCATTTCTCGTAATTGGTACCGTTCATATCATCGTGGTAATCTCTACTTTTTGTCCCAGATTGAGATGTTATAAATAGTTTAGACTAAAACCCATCTCGCCGCCTGCGTGAACCATGATTAATCGTTAACCCTTCACAATATTTGAAAGCAACACTTCGTTGCTATCGTCGCTCCAACTTCTTGATTTTGTATGCCCACTATGAATGTAGCTTCCATCCAAAAAGGCAATCGGCTTATTTTCACATCGGTAGTATCTGATATTTTAGAGGTATTTTATTATTTTTGCGGATATCATTCTTTTCCATTAAAAGCTTTCTGTTGTTTTGCGTTTGCTACCATCTAAAGACATTTTTTCAATGGAGACACGGAACCACACCAACCTAGATCTGTCAATAATTTTTCGCGTAAAGCCTCAATAGTCACACGGTGTTCTTCTATTTTATGAAAATCGTAGAGTATTTGCCAAATCTGTTGCAGGATGTTTTCTCATACGCTTTCAATCTCACCGTGCCATTATTTTCTTCCGACGATTGAGCATTCAAAACTCTTCGGGAACTAGCCATTGTCAAGCAGTTTACGGAGAACTAAAATGGTTGACAACGACCAAAGGTACTGAAAAGCCCTTGTTTGTACCTACATACATAATCCTGAGCCTTTCTACGGTGAGGTGTAAGGCTTGATGTCGATTGGGTTGTTGTCACTCCTCGTCGATTGGTGTTTTTTGGCACCACTTTTTCCCTCTGTTCGATCTTGCGCTATTTGTCTGACTGTATTCCATTCTAGTCCTCTCTGTTCCGCTGCTACTTTTACCCCTTCTGTCCATGTCTTCCTTGGCTATATGCTATATACAGAAAGGCATAGGTTCCTGATACTGTCTTGTTTAGTTTTCCCTCTATTTTTCTCCAGAATCTCATTTCTGTGCTTCTGCTCTTCTGTTTATCAGTGACCGTCCACGATTCGCTGCTGTAAACTAATGCTGGGTACACCACTTTTTTACTACCTCTACTTTCGTCTTTTTTGGTATATCGGTTTTCCCCAGAAAGGTGTTGTTTATCATGTTAAAAGTTCTTCCAACCGCGGCTGTGCGCTCGCCAATTTTGTCGTCTATCTTCCCATTACGACTAATATATGGCTCCAGATATTTGAATTTGTTCACTTGCTCTATTTCTTTCTTTTCTATTGCAATATTGTACCTTCTTTCCCCTGCTGCTATTATCATTGTCTTTGTTTTTTCTATTTTAATTTTTATGTTTTCTTTTTGAATCTCTTTGTTATATGTATTCAGGTTGTGTTGTAGTTCTCTCAGTGATCTTGCTATTATCACCATATCGTCTGGATATTGAATATGAGAGTTCCGACACTCTACCGTTTACATTTTCCACCTCCCTACTTTATATGTTTTGTTTTCTTTTTACCTTCTATGATTACCTCATCTATAATTAGTGAAAATAGTATCGGGCTCAGCACACAGACCTGTGTTCGCCCTCTGGTTGTTTAAAATTCTTTTGACTTCTCATTTCTTGTTCTTACTAGATTTGTTGTCTTGTTATATAATATTTTGACCATCTCTATCTCTTCTGTTGTTATACCTCTGTTTACTAGTTCCTTCATGTGTCGTTTCTTTTAATTCTATCGAGCGCTTTCTCTAGGTCTGTGAAACATATGTGAATTTCACTTCCTTTGCTTATCTTTTGTCCCTCTCCCTTTTCTAAGACCACATTTACTAATATCTAGTGTGTCTTCTAGTTTTTTCCTTAATCTTGCTTTCCATATTCTTGCCCACATCTTTCCTGTTATGCTTAATAGTGTAACTCCTCTATAATTATTACACACTATTCTATCGCCTTTTTTGTATAGTGGCACAATTACGCCCATCTGCTAATTATTTGGAGCTCTTTTTGATTTTACTATGTTTTTCATTAGTCTTAGTATATTTTCTTTGCCAGTTTCCCCTATGTGCTTTCTCATCTCTGGTGTTATGCGGTCTTTTCCTGCTGCCTTTCCTAACTTTATCCTTTGAATTGCCTCCTCTAATTATTTTTTTGTAATAGGTTCAACGCCTGCGTCATCATTTGTGGTTGTGGTGTTTTGTTCATTTTCGTTGCTACTCTCCCTTTCTTTTTCGTCTCTATACTCTAGCACCTCCTTAAAATGTTGCTTCCATCTTTCCATTATGTCTTCTTCTTTTGTGAGTAGTTCCTCTTGTTTATCTCTAATATTTGTTAAACTACTGGTCCTTTTTGGTCTGAGATGTTTTAGTGTACTGTAAAATAACTTTTGATTTTCCGTGAAATTATCCTTTATTTTGTTTCCGCATTTCACCCTGATATGACTCACACGTGCATAATCGCCGCTTGTCACCTATTCGTCAAGATAGCGGCTCAATCAAAAATCACATGTGAGTTAACGCCCTCAAACCTCGCATGCAATTTCTCAAGGAGCAGAAAAACACGTAATTACAACCATGTTATTCTTTTGGCTAAACAAAAGCCGAACGCCTAGGTTTTAAAAATAGCATTATTAGGGTAAACGGCCCTAAAATAAAATCAGGCCAACAACCCGAGATAAGCATGTCAGCGACCGCTCCGTCTAACAAAGACGGCTTAAAACTTTCCCTTTCACGGGGTTAAGTAAGGTAAATAAGAACGAAGGTGTCAACTCAGAGAACTGGGCCAGCTCCGGAAAGAATTATCCATAAGGAGGTCAATGCAGACATGCCACGCAACAATTAAAGAAATAGCAAATAGCGCGAACAAATTAAATTACAAGTAATTTTAATAAGACTATAGGCATGCGTGGTATGTAAAGAAGCATAATTTAATAAGGAAAACGATGGGCCACAAAAAAAAGCCGCCGTACGAAATTAAGGACGCCAAATGCAAAAATCGATAAAATGCTTCAAAACAGCCCCCAGAAGCAACGAAATTCGTCCCACTCTAAAAAAACCCTACAGCCGGAAGAAAGCAGTGGGAGTACGGACCCCTATAAAAGGAGCTTCCCTGGCCTAAATGGGCATCTTATCGAGCTCTGCTCTAGGATCAAAAACCATCTTATCGAGCTCTGCTCTAAGACCAAAAACTTTCTCAGCTTGGGCCCTCCGGCCACTAGAGAATTCCAAAACTGCCAAAAACCTTCTGTTCGAGCTCTGCTCACAGAAGTCAACCTTGTGACTCCTGGGGATAACTCGAGCCCTGCTCGTTATTGCTAAAGGGTGTCCGGGTTGCCACTATCTACGCCTGCCATCCTCGCTGTCCACGCCTGGAGGAGCGTCCAGCCCCACGTCGAATCGAGCCCTAGTAGCCACCGACGTCGCCGCCCGTCTCAAGCCCAGGCCTACGCTGCGCTATGCCCCAGGTCCTGCCGCCCGCTATGCATAGCCCAGGCCCCATGAAGAACCTCGCCGCCTCCGCTGCATCGCTCCGCAGCACCGCGACACGCGACACGCCAGGATGCCGCCCACGTAAGTTCTCAGATACAAACACAGCTACTCGAATCTAGTTCTCAGAAACCAACACATGCGAGTGAAGACAGACGCCGCCGCCGTCTGCCCCTACGTCCAGCCCACTGCGAGGAGGAAGACGCCACACAGGCCGCCTTCACGTACGCTGCCGCTCCCATGTCCAGAAGCACGCACCCTTCCACAGGCGCCGCCGCCGCCTACACCCACGTCCAGCTCACTGCGAGGAGGAAGACGCCACACAGGCCGCCTCCACGTACGCTGCCGCTCCCATGTCCAGAAGCACGCATCCTTCCACAGGCGCCGCCGCCGCCTACACCTACGTCCAGCTCACTGCGAAGAAGACGCCGACAAGCAGGCCGCCCCCACGTACGCTGCCGCTCCTATGTCAGGGAACTCGCATCACGCCAAAGACGCCACCGCCGTCTACGCGTACCCCCTACCTCCACAGAGGGGAATCGCCGCCAAGCGACGCCGCTCGCTTGCGCCACCAGCTGACGCCGTTCAGCCCCGCCGCCACTGCACTCATAGCAGAAGGCCGTCTCACACCACCTCCATGCAGGAAGCAATTCGCCGCCGCCGCAGCTGCATTCATAGCAGAAGGCCGCCCGACACCGCTTCCATAGAGGAAACCAATCATCGCCGCCGCCGCAGCATCCACAAAGGACGCTCGCCGCCGCCCCCTTGTAGCCAAAAGCTACGCAATGCCAACCTAGAGCCCACGCCTTCCAGCGTGGCCTAGCCTTCGAGCATCGAGGAAGAGGAGGATGGACAGCCGACGCCCGAATTCGCTGCCCGCCGTCGCCAAGCTCGAGGTTCGCTGCAGCAGCCCGCACCTGGAGTGTGCTGTCGTCAGACGCGTTCTGCTCGGCCCCAAGGCGCCCCAAGCTTCAGAGAGACGCTAGCTGCTTGCGAACCAGAGAGCGCTCCGTCCCGTCGCGCATCATCCGGCTCGACGACATCCCCAGGTCGCTCCTGAAACACCAGAAACTCCGCGCCACGAAGAGGACTTCGCCTGAGCTCGCGCTTCCAAGCACCGTCGCCCCGGCTTCGCACAGCTCCGCCGAGGATGCACCTGCCACGGCAATGACGCCTCAAGCCTCCGCCGCCGCCCCCTTGGCCTGCCGCCGAGGTGTGTCATCCTGCCTCCAGGTCGTCCGGAACGTGGACACCGCCCCGCCCCCAAAGGGCCTCGCTAGGAGCGAGCCCCAGGTCTAAGAAGACCTGGCCTAAGTGTTCCTGCTGCCAGGTCGACCGCCACCATCCGCTTCTCGCCCTCGGAGATGCCCTCCACCGGGCACGCACACGGCATAGCTTATTTTATTTTATTGTTTTTATATATATATTTTTGGGAGTAATTATATAACATTGTACATAGTAATTGTAAATAAACGCACACTTAAAAACCAATCATGATCTTCTCCAGGAGCGCCAATAGCCGTCTTTCGTGGACATCCCTACCATGAGCTAGCTTGGTAAATGGTCGTAAAAAGCCATTTTTAACCTTCGTCACGCCCTCGAGTGTGAGGCCAGTGTCGTATTGTGTTAACCCATACTTCTTGTTTTGCCATTTTTACCTCGTTTTTCACTTCTGTTCTTTTATCTTTGTATTTTTCATCATCCTCCCTAATTTTCGTCTGTAGGTATCTCTTCCATCTATTTTTCTTTTGCCTCACTCTTTCTTTTATTTCCGTTAACCACCATGCTGTTTTCTTTATGTCTTTGTTGCTTGCTTTTGTTGTTCCGCAGCTTTCTTTCGCTGCTTCTAAAATACTTTGCTTTAGATACGCCCAGTCTTCCTCTACATCATTTTTCCTTGTTTCTTTCTTTAATTTCCTTTCTATTATTCTCTGATACTATTTTCTCGTGTACTCGTGTCTTTCAATCTGTAACTTCGGATACTTCCTCTTATTACTCTTCTTCTTTTTTCTTGCGGTATGTCTCTTTTCACCTCTATATCCATTCTTACCAAATAATGGTCGCTTCCTATGTTCCCTTCTCTTTTCACAATTTGTGTCTTTTATTAGTCTCACGCTTTCTCTATCTACCAGAAAGTAGCGTATGATTGACTTTTCTTGTCTTGTGTATACTTCGCGTGTGTATTTGTGAATTTCTCTATGTTGAAACTTAAGAGTTTGCTACTACTAAATTATTTTCCACACATAGTTCGAGTATTCTTTTTCCATTGCTGTTTCTTATTGGTTCCCCATGTGTCGCTAGATATCTTTCTGTGTCTTTGTAATTTTTACCGACCCTTCCATGTAGGTCTCCCATCACAATGATATTTGTTCTTCTTGCGTCTATTTGTCTTTGTAAGTTCTCCCAGAATGCGTCTTTTTCCTCCTTTGCCTCGTCTTCGTTTGGTCCATATGCTACTATTATTGGTCATGTTGTTTATGCCTCCATTTTTATATCTACTGTTAGCATCCTTGCGTTTACGAAATTTTCCTTCACTAAGCTTTCTATATTATCTGGTCGTGTTATCAGTCCTACTCCTTCCCTTACACTATCTGATTGTTCAACTCCCGACCAATAAAGCCAGTATTCTTTTGCTATTCTTGTTAAGCTTTGACCCTTTCTTTTCGTTTCCGTTATACCTAACTAATCTAGTTGTTGTTTTTCCATTTCCTCTACTATCTCAGTTTCTTTTCCCCTTATGCTTCTCACGTTCCATGTTCTTATTTTTATGACACTTTTCTTATTTTTCTTTTGCTTTCTTGTGTTTTTGTCGTTTTCTTTGTTCTTTTCAGATCTGTGGTCATTTCTTCGTATCTTAGCTCCTTTCCTTTTCCTTTATCGTTGTCCTTGTTCTTTGCTATTTTCGTCTTCTTGCTGGTCCGTCCGTCCGTTTTTGTCTGCTTCACTACTCCTTTCTCCTTGTCGTCCCAGATGTATTATTCGTTATCGATCACAATCTTTCTATATCCTACTTTTATTTTATTTACCTTTTCAACTCTTCTTTTGCGATTTTTCTGATTTCCGTCTGTACGCTCCTCTCCTTCCAAGTCATGTCGTTGTCGGTATACATTTTTGTACCCTTCAGTTTATGTTTGTTACACATTATCTGTTGTTTCCAAGCCCAGCTATCTAGTTCTAATATGTTTATTGACAGTCCTTATTGCCTAGGTCGGTCACTCTCTTTACTTTCACGTCGACTTCCAACGTTTCAGTCAAAAATTGCTTTGCAGCTTGTTTTTTATTTTGTCCATCGAATTTTACTCCTTGAATTACTACTTTGCATCTATTTTTCTGTTTCCATCATTTTTAGCTTGTCTTCAAGTTTTACTACTCTATTTATTAATTGTTTTTTCTCAGTTATCCACTCATTTTCTCTCTTTCCCATTTCCTCCCTTAGCTCTCTATTTTCTTCGGTATTTTTCGTTATTTCATCCATCATTTTGTCGATCATATCCTGGATTTTCTTTAGTTCCCCCATCTCTTCTTCTTTAGTTGTCTTTGATCCTTTTTCAACAGTCTGTGACCTGATTACTTTTCTGCTTTTCTTAAAGGCTTCTACTTTCGCTTCTTTACTGCTGTTTAAGCCTCTGTCTCTTTTGTTTCCTTTATACATTTATCGCTTTTCCTTTATTTTGTCTGTTACCGTTTTTTTATCGACGTCGACCACCTCCGATAGTTCTACCGCAGCGCCGGCCGTTGGACTTGTTTCGCTTTTGCCGCGCAGTTTCGTATTGATTTTAAATCGCTCTCTCACTTCAGTAATGCTTAAATGTTTACCCACTTATTAAGTGTGGTTATTAACTGTTTCGCTCCTTTATTCCCTAAACGTCCACTGTATTTCACTCCATACTAATACACTATGTGAATTTTGTTGGGATAAAGCCCGTGATCAGGTATTTTATCGCCAGCACTTAACATTCACGTCTGCACTCGTTCGCGGGCCCTTCTCTGCCCTTGCTTGTACTAATCTTAATGACTCCCACTATGAAATCAAAACCAGGATCCGACACGTCGCTAAAATAAAGAAGTTTGCTTTGCCGCAGCCTTTGTGGAAAATACCTTACAAGGTTAACTCGCCCGACTATAATTCCCTACAAACTGAGTCACTAAAACGAACCCGCTTAACGGGGTAAACTTCCTCCTGGGGATCGCACTAAAGTCAAAAACCACCCATTAGGACACCGAACTGGTCAGAAATCGAACTGCCATCTCTGTACACTAATCGTCCTGTTCCAGATCAATACTTTCCAGTCTTTGCCTTTGATGTATAATACGTCATTTTTAGTTCGACAAGCTATTGGTAAAAGGCCTACTTTTAGTACTGGCCGTAGAAAATAGTAATTATAAAGTAGTTATAGTTCCACATAAAAAACAACTCTGATGTTTATAATATTGCGATTGTAATGTTGTATTTTCCCAGTATTAAATGTTTATTTTGTATTTGGAAATCCGTCTCTCGGTACAACTCTAACAAAAACCTACTTGAGGGTTTCTATGATTCAAAAACGATTAAATAATACAGCACTGTTTTATATTTACAGAGAGCTCTTGTGCAGTCTGAACATTTTAAAAATACTGAAACTGCTATATTAGAAGATGGAGAAAGAAAGTTAGTTTATTTTATTTTGGAACCACAATTTTGTTTATTAGCCCTCGATGGCGGGCGTAAAATATCCCCAGGGTCTAAGTTGCTAAGCAGTGTAACAAGTACCAATAATGTATAGCAACATCAACAATCTGAATAGAAACCACAGCATTCCAGAAATTCACAGCGCCAGCTCAACGATGACGCATTAGTCTGTAGCCGCAATCCTTGAATATTGTCAATTTTGAGTACCAAAATAAAATAAATGGTTATATGTACCACATGCGTAATCACGATTATAGCCTTCGGAGAATTTAAAGCTCTAATATATTGATTATGCCCTTAATACATAAATAACTAGTGTGACACACATCCATAATAATATAATCATAATAATACTAATACATTTTCAACACTATATTTTTAGATCTTACTGATCACTTTAACCATGACACTGCAATGGCAAAAGTGGCAAAGATTAAAAATTTAAATTGCACGTACATCAAAGCGGCATGAAGAGGAAAATGTTAGAAATATTTCTCAGAGACAAAAAGACCAACCAGTGGATAAAATAAGTCAAGTTGTAACATCATTTTCTGAGTTCAGTCGATGTATGAAACTATTAACAACATCTTCCACTTTTTCATATTTACTCTCTTGTGATTTGCAAATGCTAGTCCTAATTTACCGTTTTTGCTTGGCGCATGTCACGCTTAGTGCAAATTCTGCCGTTGGCCAACAACAGCGTTCTAGAGTATCATTTGGAATTTTTCGCTTATCAATTTACTTCAGCCCCTTTAATGTGTTTCTGGGCACTGTTGGGTCTCGTTTCTCAAACAGGTCTCGACCTATCTAATATTTCCGTGGGCTCGAGTGCTGTTTTGTTGCGAATCGTGGTGCAATATTTTACAACTATCGTAATATACAGGGTCTCCCGTAGTGGCCACTAAAGCTTCAGGTAGCGATATTCCTTGTACAATTATGAGTCGGAAATCTTAATACAAAAATGTTGGATTGATTTTCATGCGCCCTCACGAGCAGTAGATAAAAACAATTAGTTTTTCAGGTAAAATGCCCCTTATGTTTTAAATACAACAAAATGTCATCAGGAAGAGTTGTTCAAAATGTAAAATTATGGTCCTATACAAAATTTCAGAAATATCGACGTACGTTTATGAAACCGTGTGCATTAGATGAAGTACTTTTGTGATAGGTGTTGATTACTTGGCCTTGTACAATCTATCCATTACATACATATCTCTTGAAAATTATTTATATTCTTACATTTATCTTATGTGCATTACTTCAATGTTGTTCTCGGAATAAAAATTAAAATTCTTTTGTTGTATTTTTCTTTACTAATACTGTGACAAATATCTGCACTATTTTTTAATGTCAGGTTTATTACTTGCTGCCTTTTATTCTCCGTAAGAATTGTTTTTATTGTATTGTCTAATTTAGCTAAGAAGGTCACACGCTGTTCCCTTCTACGTCCCTCAAATATTGGTAGCATATGTGCATTTATCCCAAAAAAAATCGTGTGGTGAATATTCAATGTTTACTGGATTTTCCTGAAAGATCTATACTTGCTCTTGTACTTCCTGATTTTTTCTTGTTATATCATGTACAGTTACAATCTTATTATGGTTCCTATTTCTGGATCCCACGGTGGTGATTAATCTTTCTTCAATATGTCGGGATATTTTTTAAATTCTACAAATGTGCGACTTTTTGGAATATTTTCGGTTCAAAGATTCTGACTCTGCTTGTATATAGGTTTTTCGGCCATATTTCTGAGTGTATTAGTTCATAGAATTGTGTGCAGGCAGCTAGCGGTTCACAGTTTGCTGTAAGGCACTCGTTTTGGGTAGCCTAGTTCATAATTACTTTTTCTGGCTTATTTGGAGTTTTAAAGATTTAGCACACAGCCCTTCTTTTTCTCAAAGTTTCGGCGAGCTGCTCTGACCTCGAGCCGTCTTGTTTGCACCTGGGTTGTTGCATCGCTCTGTAGCGTGTTTGTTTGATCGAATTTAGAATGCAGTCTATAAGAGCAAGCGAGAGATTTTTCCAAGTTATTCGCTCCATTGCAGTCATTTCTCTTTGCCCCGCCAGCTTCTGGTAATTCGGCGGCGCAACGCGAGCCGGTGGTTGAGTCAGTTTGGAGGTAGCATCTGGCACAGGCCGTTGTGCTTCGAGGCGCGCGAGCCAGCGGCGACCCCTTTCGAGGGAGTGAGTGGTTTTTGTTTTTGGAGAGTTCTTTACGGGCCGTGACAGTGAAAGGTCGTGCTTCTTGGGATCATTTAGTGCGTGTCCGTTTTCGATGACCGCCGCTCTTCAATTTTCGATATCCTGAATGGCAATTTATTCCGCCACATGGTCGGGATCCCGTCTTCAAACGGTGCAATCTACAGGTCTCTCAGTCTTCGTTTGATTCCCATAAGGGCTTCGCATCGGTTCTTGAATATAAGGGAGATCAGTAAACATCGTACAACACCCACGCTTCCAGTCGCAGCCCGACTGCTGCAGCGATGAGCGCCCGACTTTAATCAACGCAGCAAGGCGAAGCCGCATAATTAGAGTAGTGTTGCTAATTTGTGTGTAGCGTGTACTTATAACTAATAACTCATGCTAATTATCCATTCATGCGTAGGCTGTTTATAAGTAATGATTCCTGCAATACCAGCCGTCCGCTTGGGCTGTTGCTAATTTGTGCGTATGGATGTGTTAAATGCCGGCCGGCAGCGTGGGGTGCTTGCAAAAGATAATTCACGCGCTTAATCGCCAAGCCGTCCGCTGGGCTGTGCACGAACACTAACAAACACTCCTCAAGGCAAATGCCAGCCACCCGCGTTGGGGCGGTGTACCAATTGTTAAAATCTCGCAATAGTTTAGAGGTAAAGCGACCCCCTAGCTGGGCTGTTTAGTTATAGTGCCCATTCTTTGACGCTGACAACGTCGGCGCTTTTGTATTGTGCTAGACCAATAGATCGGTTTACTGTACGTTGCCTTATGATTTTTTCCCACGGGCCTGTGCATGCTTGTTTTCCGATTTAATTATACACTGTGTCAGATTTATGTAAGGTGAAGCCTGAGAGGAATTCTTAAGCGTCGCAGGTAAGCCAGTGCGCCCGTCGCTGCAGTGTTGGGAGTCGTGAGGCTGTGCACAAGTATTCTACTCTCGCTTGGCTTTCGGAGTTCTGCCAAGCATGAGATCCACTCTTACCCTTGGTGTATCATTTCTAGAACCACACCCATCTCCCTGAGGGCATCAAGCCGTGGCTTTTGGCCTGTTTTTGAGATTTCCAGGGCAAGGGTCGACGTTTCCCGGACATGATAAAGCAGTGGCACTTTTGATACCGTAACACATTTTTGATTCCATAAGTCCTCATTCTTTTTCCATCCTTTTATGATATTCTGTTATTGCGTCTTGCATTCTATTCCAGTTAACTTACCATCTACTTTTGCACCATTTTTCTAATGTGTTATCTACAGTTCTTTTTAGTTCAACTTGCAGTTACTGAATCTCTGCTTTAATTTCATTCTTTACTTCTCTTGTGGCGTCTTCCTTATAGTTATTCATTTTTTTATGTGTTTTATTTCCAATTGTAAGTCCTGCCTATTTCCAATTGTATTTTAGCGAATTCGTGTTTTAAAGTTTTCATCAAATTTTCTGTGTGTGATCGAAGCTGTTGCTGGTTTTGTTGTAATTCTAATTTGCACTCTAGCATATTTATTTCTGCATGTAGTTTTCATTCTTCCTTGCTTTGCTTGTGTTCTTCTGCCTTTACGTTTAGTTTTTGCATGTTTTATTTGTATTTTGCTGCCGTTAAGTTTAATTCCTGCAATCCTTCTTCTAATTCTCGTACATAGTTTTCTGCCTTTCAGTTAAGTCCTTCGAGTCTTAAGGTTAATTTTTGCATTTTTTTAATTAACAACTTAAACATTCCCACCAATTTTTGGAAGTCTAATTTTTCTTCGTATCCTTCTTCTTGAACATCTATTTGAACTCCTTGTTCCGTCTTCTTTTCTTAAATGTACCTACCTCAGTTTTTTTCTGTTATTCCCATTTCCTCGTCGTTTTCTGCTTCTTTCTTTCGTCTTCTCAATCTCAGCTTGTCTTTATCTGCTATATCTTACCTTTGCTTATATTAAAATATAACAACACAAATCTACAAATGGAGGTTATAACACAATCAATACACAATAACACCCTTGTAATTAATCAGTTATTTTCTTTATTCTAATTGGCCAAACATGTATTTATAGTTAAATAAATAACTTTCTGTACATTTGTTGTATTTGATTGTTGCAAGAGTCTCCGTACTATGTTATCATTAAAACAATTTATTCCAATATTTGAAATTGCCTTTCTGCTTAATTAATTAATTTACCAAGTTTACAATTTTAAAATTATAATTTTTGCAATTCGCCATTTGCAATTTACTATTTGCTCACTTTGATGACAAACATGTTGTCGTTAGTTATTAACATTATGTTCCTTTTCAGCATCAACAATTACTTTAGTCTGTTAATTTCGCAATTTGCCCCACCTTATCAGAACTGATTATTTACACATGTTCTGCTTTATAGATATGAGAAATAAGTATTTTTTATATTACAGTTATTTGTTATTAAAGTTACTTTTCACATAAGCTTCCACCAATCCCTATTCCTTCAAATGTCAGATCGACTTCACCTAAGATAATCATGGTTATATGTTTTGTCATATTACCCGGTGTACCAATTAAGTTTTATTAAGTAAACTTTAAAACTAGTTTTTAAACATGAAACTATTTACTCAAGTTTGAGATTTAGCATATACTCTGTTGTACCGTTGTACCTTTATCTTCCGTGCTAATGTTCTCTTTCCTTTTAAAACTTGCTTCATCTCAGAGTTCAGCGTTATATTTTCAACGCTTTCTTTTTTTCTTGTTATTTGGCCACAGCTAGCTAGCGGAGAGGGGAGGTCCACGGTGCTCGTGAAGTCCGTTCCTGTTTCGAGATCGTCAAAGTAGAAAAGTACCTACTAGCGCTCCACCTTGACAAATTCGACCCCGTAGCTCGAGAAGTCTACTTCGTTCACGGCCGAAGCGAATTGGGTCTAGTGCGAAATAAATATTTAAGTGTTAGTCAACTAAATGCTTAATTCAAAATACAAGTTAATAATTTGGTAAAAGGATATCAAATAATGATGAGGGGCCCCTGTAAACAACGGAAAGACAGCTCGACTCAAAATAGTAAACATCCAATGTTTGGCAAGGTTTACTATATTGTTTTACTGCCAATTGTAATTAGATAAAGGCATTTTTCTTCTAGAAATATGAATAAAAATTTGTCTGAAAACATTTGTGGCATACGTTATTCTATATTTCTTTAACTGGTCCGTTTAATGGGACTCTAATCTGATCATAACATTCTTCTATTTCTCCTTCACAGTAAGTGATCTTGTATTTTTAAACTCAAATATGGGTTTCCTGTCGGCAGCTTCACTCTACAAACCGTCATAGACAGTTTGTAACGTCAAGTTTCCTAATAACCCAATTTTCATTAGAAAGAAAACTATATCCGGATAAAAAGTAACCTCTCATGTATTACTTATGAAAAATGCATATTTATTTATCCAACTATAAATATAGTAATAACTTTGCCATTTGAAGTAATACAACTATACAACAATACATCAAATAGTTCTCCTTTCCTACTGTGATTATTAAAGCTATACAGAGAACTCATAATCAGCAAATATAATAATATTGATATTTAAATGGAACACCCTGTATATCCCTGTTTTTTGTAAAGTACTTTTAATGAACTTCCTTCTGGCAGTTCATTTCCTAGCCCTAAATTCAATCACTTTTCAGATTTGATTTTCTCCTGCTTTTTTCGTGTTTCCGTATTTGTCATTTCTAGTTTTGAATAGTGGCTGGATTTTTGTTTCCTACACTTGCTTTTATCTTTTGTTTTGAGAACTTTAGTGTTTAAATCGTTATTTTAATTGTTTGTTTGTTAACCCTTAAAAACAAACCATCTTAAGGTGCTTAAATTGTTATTTATCTTCAAATAGGCATATCTCATAAACATTTGAATTTAGAGCTATGACCTAAGACATCAAAAGAAAGCTTATTAAAAGGGCTTTTAAAATATACAAAAATATTTGAAAAAAAATCGAAATAATTAAATTTGTAAATGTTGAGCACCCTGTATAGCATTAATACCCAGATTCACCATTTTACACTTGAAAGGTAGTTCATGAAAATCATAATTTTTTTGTAACGTTTTCCTTCAATTATTTGTTTTCTGTTACTTACATCAGCCATCAGAAGTTCGGCATTTTTTTTGTATAAAAACGTTAATATCTCTAAAACAGTTGACGTTACACCCATACAACTTTATATCAAAATGATGAGTATTTTAATGCAAAACTTTTAACCTACCTAAATATAGGGCACTCAATTTAAAAAAAAAGTAAGTTTGATTCGCCACACTTTTTCGAGCAACGCTGTATAATCAAAACTATTTTGGTAATATGCACCACCTTCGTACCTACAACTTTTATTTATACAATATTCCTATAGTTTTAGAAATATCTTTCACCATCGCTTCGTTGCCGGACCCTGTATATAGTACATACAGGGCCCCCGCTACCATATGTGTAAAGTGTGCAATGCACACGGGCGCCATCCTTTAGGGGCGCCAAAACCCAGGGTCCAAAAAAAATTCCAAAAAAATTTCCAAAAAAAACAAAAATTAATTTTAAAATAAAAGTTGAGAAATTAAATAGGATTAGGTATAAATACACACGAAATTTTATTAGTATATCATCCAGTTACTGCCGATTCCTATGTTGCGAGAACATGTCAGGCGGTAGTTTCTTGATTCTTCCTGTTCAGACATGAATAATGCCTGGAGCGCTATAAAAGCGATGCATCGCCAGAGGCGTTTTTAAACCGGTTAGTTCACTGGACCGTGCAACAAGTGCATAAAAACAAGTAATCCTATTAATTTTTACATTTAAAGTTATTATTTCAACGGTTTGATTTTTTATAAAATGGTAAGTGTTCACTACTTTATACTATCAACATTAACCCTTTATAGGATACTGGTTATAATTTTTTTTTACCCAAATATATTTTTATTAATTGAAATGTCATGTACGAGTTTAAAAAAGTAATTGGTTTTTTATCCATAACCCGCTTAGTTTTTATGCTATCGATATTTTTAAAAATCCATTTTGTAGGGTTTTTAAGGGCTATAAGATCAAATTAGTTTAATATTTTCTCTGCCTTTATTCTTGAAAGGGTTTAAGCTGAAAGGGCTCGAACAAATTGCTTTTTACTCAAATATGCAAACTTGGTGCTTATTATTGTGCTTACTTTAGAAGTTAATTCCTAATTCCCATGAGTACTAATTATTTATTTGTTTTTTCAGGATAAAAGAAAGAGACCTTCAGGTGCGAAGTTTCGTGAGCAAAAGAAACTGAGACTACAAGAAAGAGAAAAAATGGCTGGATCTTTAAAGCACTTCTTGCAAAACAATCAAGATTCCACGGAGACTATCGATGCGACCGAATCTCAAGATTCTAAATCCGTAATATCAGTAACCGTAAGTGGACCATCTGAAATTTCAACAGAGGCGACCACGGTAACATCAGGTCCTGCAACAAGTGGCGGCGGTTGTAGCAGCAAAACAGCTTCTACTGATGCAGAGCCCGATGAAGCGATGACACCATCCTCGTCTACAGCACTTGAACAATCCACTTCAGGTAATTCAGCTTGTGTAAGAAGTTCGGTAATGTTAGCTACCGAAATACCTGCTGCAAGTGACACTTTCGATGAAGGCTTTAATGAGGCTAGTGTCGATATAATTCCGTCCGACCCCGCTTTGTGGCCCGAAAGAATCACCAATGAGATAGCTAGAATATTGGTTAAACGTGGTCCGCCGTTGATAGACATCAGTTTTAGCTTTCCTATTAATAAAGATAAGAGAAAGTTTTCGTGCAAATACTTTGTAAGAAGTCTAGCAAATGGAGAAAAAGTCGAAAGGACTTGGCTTATTTACTCTATTTCTAAAGATTATGTATTTTGTTTTTGTTGTAAGTTGTTTTGTAAAACACTTTTTGTGATACAAATGTAGTATCTGATTGGCAACACTTGTCTTTGCTAAAAGAGACACGAAACGTCAATTTTACACAACAGTTATATGAACACTTGGGTAAATTTTAAAAAAATGTTGGAGACATCTACGACTGTTAATGCTCATCACCTGCGGATTTTAGAAACGGAGAAAAAATATTGACGCGACGTTTTGGAAATAATTATTGCGATTGTTAATTATTTATCTACACAATGCTTGGCATTTCAAGGTTCTTCTAAATTACTTTTCGAACATGATAATGGAAATTTTCTAAAAGCTGTTGAGATGATTGCCTCTTTTGATTCAGTGATGAGACAGCACGTTAGCCGAGTGTGTAACTCCCAACAAAAATCTGTTAAAATGACTCATTATTAGGCGTGCAAACACAGAATGAAATAATTGAATTATTGTCGTCTAAAGTAACCAATAATATTTTAGAAATGGTTCGCAGTTCAAATATTTTTCAATAATATTAGATTGTACTGAGCAAATTAGTCTTGTTCTGAGGTATGTTGTCCTTAACACCACTTCAAAAAAGATTGAAGTTAAGGAAAGTTTTATTGCGTTTAATCCAATACTGGACTCTACAGGGGAAGGGATATATACATTTGTGACAGAAATTTTGAAAAAATTAAATTTAGATATAAAAAATATTAGGGGACAAGGTTATGATAATGGGGCAAACATGAGGGAAAGCATGTTGGGCTTCAAAAACGCATTCTTGATGCGAATCCGAAAGCCCTTTTTGTACCTTGTGCGGCTCATACTTTGAACTTAACAGTAAATGACGCTTCTAAGGTGTCAGATGCTACAATAAACTTTTTTAATCTTGTGCAAGAGTTATATAATTTTTTTTCGTCATCCACAAAAAGGTGGGATGTTATGAGAAAAAATGTCCCCGGGTTAAGTTTAAAGCCTCTAAGTGAGACAAGATGGTCCAGCAGAATTGATGCAATAAAGCCCCTTAAACTTTATTTAATTAAGGTTTGCGAAAGTCTTCTGGAAGTAGCTGAAGATAATTCTTTTCACATTGATGCAAGACATAAAGCGAGTTCCCTCTTAACGTCTGTACAAAATTTTCAATTTATTTGTGGAATTATTATTTGGCATGACGTTTTATTTCATATAAATATTGTCAGCAAACAAATCCAAAGTGCTACAATTAATATTAAAGTATGCCAAACCTACCTAAAAAATTTAGTTGCTCACTTCCAGCAATATAGATCTGACCAATCATTTCAAGAAACTCTTGTACAAGCGAAAGAAGTAGCACTCTCTCTCGAAATTGAAGAAGACTTTCCACCGTTACCAACGGTCAGGAGGAAATTTAAACCAAAACTGTTTGACACACCGAGATGAGACCCCTCATGATCCAAAAACCGCCTTTAAAATTAATTTTTTCTTAAAAATTATAGATCAAACTTTAAGCTCTCTAAAAAACCGATTTGACTTATTAAATGAGTATGATATTTTCGAATTTTTTAGCGAAATATTCAAATTAAGTGACAGCGATCTTTTAAAACGTTGTTCAGTGTTCTGTTCTTGAAGAACGACTGACAGGTCAGGTTAATAAGGATATAGACTCCAATGATTTGTTTAATGAAATTAAAGCGTTAAAGTTGTTTTCATTACTTGATGATACTGACCCCTTAAGTATTTTACAATATATATTTGAAAACAATTTAATCTCCACCCTTCCAAACGTAAGCATTTCACTAAGAATTCTTCTGACATTGCCTGTATCTGTAGCTTCTGGCGAGCGATCTTTTTCAAAGTTAAAAATCATTAAAAATTATTTAAGATCGACAATGCTTCAAGAAAGATTGTCTGGGCTAGCAATATTAGCAATTGAACAAGGAATTTTTGATGGTATAAATTTTAGCGATGTAATTAATGAATTTGCAACAGCAAAGTCTCGGAAAATATCGCTACTACAATAGCTATTTTTTATTTTTCTATTGTACCTAGCTATCATTTTTGATTTTATAACGAAGTTACCTAGGTATTTGTTATCAGAAGTATCTGCATATTTTTTAAAATATCTAAGTATAAGTAGAAAGTAGTACTTATATATATGTAGACATTAGGCAATATTTCTGTTATTTGTTAGTTTTGCGTTATTTTCTAGTATTTATAAACAACGTGTCTGTACCCCATTAGTTAAGTAAATGCTTTAAAATGGGTGTGAACAAGAATTTATTTTAATTTATTTTGTTATGATTTTATTCTGTTTGTTTCATTTTGATATTTTAGTCTACAAGTAAATATGACTTCTAAAGTTCAGTTTTTTTGCTTTATTTCAAGCACCTACCTACCTACCTACCTTCAAAAATAGAAATAAAAAAACATGATCCAAAATGCCTTAAGGGGCGCCAAAATCCTTTTTCGCACACAGGCACCAGTAGCCCTTACGGGGGCCCTGAGTACATACATAATTTGAAAAATAGATAGTTCATTTCCACAAGCGAGTCCGACGCTCCATATAGTGTATAAACTAAGAATATCTAATTTAGACTACATCCTTTCTTCTCTGATCGGTATTGGTATGTAATTGCGGCGTGCAACGTATAAAACAATACCGATTTTGTTTGAGATTTTCGAACCAGGGCTAACAGTGTTGTGCGCTGATGTCTACCTCTATACCACAGTTGTGGAAGTTTGCGCGCTGTAACAGGGCTTACAGAACGCTACACGCAGTCAAACTGTAAAATTCCAGTCTGTATAAACTGTACCCGCGCAAGTGCTGCCAAAACTGTGACAGTTCGCGTGCGCAGCCCCGAAGGCGCATAAAAAGTGTCAATTAACAAAAATCAATAAACATGGCGGTTTGTGTGTTCGTGTGTCGTCAACTTTCAGATGTTTTTTAAAAATCGGGTAAGTTGCCGCTGTTTACCTGCCAAGTCGCGCCTGCACGGTGCTCCTTGATCCCGTACAGGCGCGGCCTCATTAATTCCCCGCGCTGTTAGGGCCCCCGGCCGCCGCAATTCGATGACATATTCAAACGTGACAGTCGCATGTGGGCGTTATCTGTCAAAAGTCGGCCGTAACTGTACGAATTACTCACATATTTGGCCGTAATTGCCAATTTGGAGCGGCATTTGGGCCCCCAGCCCCCGCGGAGCCCCTCGCCCACGGGGGCGGACGGCCAGCAGTCGGCCGCCAACCGCCGTCGCAGCGGGTTCGATTTGCAGGTTAAATTAACATATCTGCGCTGCGATTGTTTATGTTTTGGTTTGCTAAAGGCTCGCCGATCGAGGCGGCCCTGGCCTCCGGGGCACCCCCCAGCTGTTTGAGCAGTTCGCAACTTGACCCGCAGGGACCCACCCTGAACTTTGCAATCGAACGCGAAGTGCCAAGTGCTGAAAAACTGCAGATATTGTTTTGACTGATTCTGTGTTGCCCTGTAGAGGGGCAGGTCAGGGCTTTGCTCGACTTTGTGTACCCTCGGTGAGAATTTGTGATATTGCATTTTATATTTTGATTGACGTTTGTAAGTAGACGTAGATGCACCTCTGTTTCCTTGTAATACTCACGCTAAAAACAAGAATTTCTAACATTTGAGGTCCCAAGATTGTTGAACCAAATATATTTTCAGGTTATATTGTATAGCATAGATACACCCCTCGGGCTTGATTTCTAAAGATGAGATAAAACATTCCTGATATTGTATAATACCACGAAAACAATTGAACAAAACGCATGAGGCATGTTTCTGTGACATACTTTTTGTGTGTTAAGTATTTCATAGAATTTCCAACGTTGCCCAATTTATACACGTTGGTATTCCTTGCGGGTTTTGATGTCACAATAGGAAGTCTCAAAATTGAACTTTATATATATTTTATCGCATTTAGAGGAATCACAATCACAACAAATGTTGCACCAAACATGTTTTCAGCTGACAAATACAGGAGAGGTTTTAATTTATAATATAGACAGACAGCCTCGGGTTTGATTTCAAGAGGAGAAAAACTTTCTTGATATTGTTGTGCAATGCACTGAAAACAATTTAATAAAACCAATTAGGCATGTTTTTATGACCCATACTTTTTTGATTTTTTCTTGTATTAGAATGCCCAGCGTTGTCCAACTGAAACACGTTCAAATTCTTTACGGTTTTTGAAATCCCAATGGTAAACGAATTGAGCCGTTTACACATTTTATGACATTTGATAGAATCACTGAGTCAATGAACCGAATATGTTTTAAATTGGCAAATGGATATACGCGAAGTTGTAATACATAGACACATAGCTCTCTAGGATAAAGGTTAAACATTGTAACAACATGAATCATTTTTTAACACATTCCATATATTTTATCACGCTTAGATCACCAAAATGGTCAGACTTCTCGTGCTTGATTTCTAAGAAATATACTTTTTAACATACAGCGTCAGTAAGAGCTCGTGAATGAAACCAACAATGTTCTATAACATTTCGTAGATTTTATCACTTTTAGTCACAAAATCGGTGCAGCAAACCTATGTTTCAGTTAGCAAGTGAAGATTGGATATGTTCTAAATAATGTAAACGCACTCCTCCTTGATTTCTAAGGAAAATATAAAACGTTTTAACATGAAACCCAGAGAAAAGACTATTGAACAGAACCAACTCCACATATTTTTGTAACACACTGGATATATATTTATATCACATCTAGTGTAAGAAAAACGTTAAATCAAACTTTGAATATTCGGGAGATTATCATACAGACACACTTCTCGTGTTTTATTTCTAAGGAAAATGTATTTCTCAACATAGAGCAGCAAAATGAACAAGTGAACGAAGCCAACAATACATATGTTATATCACATTTCGTCTATTTTATCACGTTTGAAGATCGTCGAACATAACATGTTTTTCAATTGGTAAATGAATATTGAGTGGTGAGTCCCAAAAGAATGGACAATATCTTGGATATCCACCATCCACAAAAAAGGCAATAAAGAGAATTGCGAAAACTATCGCGGACTGTCTGTCACTAGTACCCTAAGTAGAATATATGGAAAGATACTCAAGAATAAAATCGAAGAAGAGTAGATAAAGTTTTAGAGGCAGAAGAACAGGCAGGATTTAGAGCTGGCAGATCTAGAATTGGCCATCTATATTGCATTACGCAAATATATAAAAAAAGACGGTATTTGATCAGGAAATCCATATGCTATACATGGACTTGTAAAAAGCGTACGATAACGTACCGTTGAATAAACTATGGAAAACATTAGAGAAAACCAACTTTCATAATGGTGTTATGAAAGCAGTACAAGAACTATATGAACATACGACTGCCAGAGTGAAAGTTAAAGGTAGATTATCTCAAGGTTTCACAGTTACCAAGGCCTATCACCGACTCTTTTTAACAGAACAAGCCCTCGAAATGTGGAAGAGAAAATGTAATGGTGTGGGAATTCCTCTAAGAAACAACACTATGATGTTTTGCCGACGACCAAGTGATGTTAGCACAAGATCATGATGACCTCGAATACATGACATTGAAATTAATAGAAGAGTATCGGAAATGGGGTCTTGAGATAAATATAGGCAAAACTGAAAAAATGTGTATAGGAGGAGAGGAGCAAAACATAATACTAGAGGATAGACAAACGATACATTGCTGTAGAGAATATAAATATCTGGGCCTTAAAATAACTAATGATGGAACACTAGACGAAGCAATAAGAGAAATGAATAAAATTCTTTGGGACCAAAACATATCAAAGTAAAATAAAAGGAGGATTTACAATTCCATTATTAGAATTGTAATAACATATGGTAGTGACGTATGACAGCTAAAAGAGAAAACATACTAACAGCTACAGTAACGGATTTCTGGAGAAGGGCTGCTGGAGGATCAAAAAGAGAAAAAGTAACAAATCAAAGAATCAGAAATAATGAACGAGAAACAATAGTAGACGACATAAAAACAAAACAACTAATATGGTATGGCCGCGTACAACGCATGTCGGAAGAAAGATTACCAAAACAAATTTTACAATGGTCACCAAGTGGAAGAGGAAGGCCCAGGAAAAGCTGGAGAGAAGGAGTAGACAAGGAAATAAGAACACGAGAAATTCCAGATAATTTATGGGCCGATAGGGAGCAGTGGAGGTTAGGCGTCGAAAAGCGTCGGAGAACACTATAGACCGATGTACACTTATAGTATATATAAATGAATATTGAGTAGATTATGATGTAAACTCACTCCTCCTGTTTGATTTCTAAAGAAAATATAAAACTTTTAACATGGAGCACCAGAAAAAAACGATTGATAAAACCAACTCCGCATATTTATATTCCATATATCATCACGTTTAGATCAACAAAATCGTTGATTCATTCGGGAGATTATCATACAGACCCACTTCTCGTTTTTTATTTCTAAGAAACCGTTTTTTTGACATAGAGAACTAGAAAGAACAAGTAAACAAAATTAATAATACACGTGTTCTATCACATTTGATCTTTTTTATCGGGTATAAAACAAGCAAATAGTTTAATTAAATATGTTTTAACAAATGAAAATAGGATGAAATGCCTAGGTGTTCCAAGTAAGTTGATCAGATTAACAACAATTAGATTAACAAGAATGACTCTACTGAACACAGAAAATAAAATAACTTGGAAACTTGGACTGGTTACAGATCTATCCCTTTCAAGGTAAAAAATGGTGTGTGACAGGAAGATCCATTGTCGACTGTCATATTTAAGTAAAAATAGATGGGACAATCTATAATAACGCATTGTTTGTTTCGATGACTTGATAATATTAGCAAAATCAATGAAAGAACTCAAGAAAATTACAAGAAACCTTGCAAAGCAAGTAGAAGTCTCAGGATTGCAATAAATGAAGCAAAAACAAAATACATGGTGCTTGGTAATACTGGAGAAAATCTGAAAATAAGAACGAAACGGGAAATGGAGTACAATTTCCAGAGGGTCATCCAATTTACCTACTTGGGAGTAGTAATAACAAACTACGCCCACGAAGAGCAAGAAATCAGTGCAAGGATCGCAAAAGACAATAAAAAATACGGAGTGCTCCAGAAATCAAAGTACTGTTCTAGAAAGATGAAGATAAGAGTTTATAAAACTGTCATAAAACCAACAGCAACTTATGAAAGTGAGACATGGAGTCTAACGAAAAGCTGGAGCGTTGAGAAGGGAAATGGTTAGAACAAATTTCGGTGGCGTTAGAACAATTGAAGGATGGAGAAGAAGAACCAACGAAGAAATAGAAAGGTTACATAATGAACTCAAAATAACAGCAAGAATAAAAACACCCAGGTGAAAATGGTTGAGTGGTATAGAGAGGTTGAATAAAGGAAGAATGACATAAATGGTGATGCGCAGAACCCTAATTGGCAAAAGAAGAAGAGGACGGCCAAGGAAAAGATGGTTTCGAAGTGTGATGTCCGATGTAAATAAGCTAAAAATACGAAATTGGAGAGAGAAAGCCAAAAATAGAGAATTGAGAAAGATAACCGCCCTATGCCTGCAAGGTCTGTAGAGCATATATGTATACACATATAAATAAAAATAAGAAAGGCTGTAATATACACACTCCCCTCGTGTTTGACGCTTATTAAAGCGATAAAAGATTTTAACATGAAGCACCAGAAAGAACAATTGATCAAAACCAACAATACATATGTTGTAATCTCATTTTCGCCTATTTCATCAAGTTTAAAGCCACAAAATCGTTGAACCAATGATATTTTTTTGGTTAGTTAGTCCCTACCTTCTTTAACCGCCGAACGCTCCAATACTCAATAGTAAATTAAAATAAACGAACTAAAACGTAAGAACTTCAATTTCTCTCTGGTTCTGTAGCGATACGATCAAATCAATCCCCCAAAGACAGCACAACAAGAAGCAGCAAATCGCCAAGTAAAAGAAAGACTAAAAACACAGAAAATAAAAGACAAGCAGTAACGTAATAACTGTAATAATGTTACGTATTAATAAACAACCTTGGAGGGCAGTTATGTACCTACTTCAGTTAATTATCGGCCCATTGTTCGATAGTTCCCAGCTCCACGACACAAATGCTATCTTCGAACGGCTAATTTCTCGAGGAGTTGTATCTAAAATATGACCACAATGGTAAGTCGATTTGCCAACTGGAGTGAACACCTTACCCCAAAACAAGGCTTACCTCATACCAAATCCATCATACTATTGACATTTCAGACTATACAACTATACGAATCGGGTAATAATTATAAGATCTGAGCCATAACCGAATTTAGAAATCCCACAGCCAAAGTGGAAGAGGATGAACCTCAACAAAAATCTCGGTGAAGTTTTCTCGATGTTATTTTGATCGGAAGTATAATAGTCATGACGAATAAATAAACCAAATCATTATAAACGTTACCATAACATAGTCGAGATCCCCTAGAAGTAAATGCACGACCGTATCGAATCCAACCGGTATATTACGCCTAACGTTGTTAAATAGGGCAAACCAATCCAAACCTTAACAATAAACATCTATGAGAAACCAAGGCAATACAAGAAATCACGCATCCATTCAATAAGACAAACCAGTAATGAATTCTTAGAAGTAAACTGTCGATTCAAAACACTGATTGGCCCACAGCCAGTACCAATGCAGGCGTTCAACCCTACAAACCATCTCCAACCTCTCAAATATCAAACGAAAATTCACTTGACAATTATTACAAAATAAATCGACTTACATTTCAGTAGCCGCTTGACCGTAAGATAAGTTATAATGTAAACACGCCCCTCGTTTGATGTCTGAAGAAATGTTAAAACGTTTTAACATGGTACGCCAGGAAAAACAGTGGAACAAAATTAACTAAGCATGTTATTGTTTTACATATTTCATCTATTTTATCACGTTTAAGCCACAAAATCGTTGATGTGCGTTTGCAGTTAAGAAGATTAATGTTCGGGAGGTTATGATACAGGCACACTTTTCAGCTTGATTTCTAAGGAAAACATTCTATTACCACAGAATCATAGATTATATCAGAAAGAACAAGTGAACGAAAGCAAAAATACATATCTGCATCACATTTCATACATTTTATCACATTTAAAGTCACAAAATTGTCAAACCAAACATGTTTTCAGTTGACGAATAATTATATAAAGCCTGTTAACATGGAGCACCAGAAAAAAAAACGATTAAATAAAACCAACTCCGCATATTTTTGTAGCACATTCCATATATTTTATCACGTTTAAAGCCACAAAATCGTTGAATCAAACTTATTTTTCAGTTAAAAAATTTAATATTGGGTAGCTTATGCCAGACACATTTCTCGAATTTGATTTCCCAAGGAAAGATAACGTTTTAACACGGAGCACCAGAAAAAAAAATGATTCAAACAATTAAAGAAAAGTAACGCTGCATGTTTTTGTAACACATTCCACATATTTTAGCACGTTTAGAACAACAAAATCGTTGAATCATTCTGGGTATTCAGTTAACGAAATGAATATTCGGTAGCTTATGATGTAGATACAATTCTCGTATTGATTTCTAAGGAAATGATAAAACGTTTCCTCATGGAACAAAAAAAAACAATTGAACAAAACCGACACTGCATGGTTTTGTTACACACTGCATATATTTTAGCACTTTTAGAGCAAGAAGGTCAAATCAAACTTTTTTTCAGTTAACAAAATCAATATTGGGGAAATTATAATAATAATAATAATAATAATATTGTCTTTTATTGGCCAAACATACGCACACCTCTTCTTTAATTAAAAAAAAAACAAATTAATTGAACATGACCAATGCAAGAAATAATTGAACAAACCCCAACGGTGCCTGTTCATAGTTTGTATCACGTTTGGAGCAATAAAATCCTTGAATGAAACTTGATATAGACACATTTCTCGTGTTTGACTTTTAAGGAAATATTTTTTAACATAGAGCACCAAAAAGCAAGTAAACGAAGTCAGCTATACATATATTGCATCACATTTCATCTATTGTATCAAGTTTCAAGCCAGACGATAATTTAACCAAGCATGCTTTTAGTTAAGGGATGAGTATCTATTGGGAATGTTTTAGATTTAGACAGACTTGTGTTGAATTTATAAGGGAAGGGATTTTTTTATCACCGAGCACGAAAAAGAACAAGTGCACAAAAGCAACAATACATCTCTTGTATTACATTTCATCTGTTTTATCCAGGGTTGGCAAAAAACATGTTTTTTAATTAAATGAAAAAGCATGTGTTATTTGTTTAAAACTGTTTTTTGTTCAAACAAAAAAAGACGTTTTTTTAAACGTTTTTAATTTTGATAATTGTAGTATCCGACTCGTATTTAATAAGTAGCTCATGTAATTAGGAAAATTCTTTATGATTGAATCACTATAAACATATGAGTTTCAATTCAACTTTCAGTTACTGTTTGCATTTGTGGCCGAACGCACGATGTTTTTTATCAGTTTTTAAGTAAAGTAACACTTTAAAATTTGTTAAGAAAGACTGAAAAGTTTTATTAGAAATGTATCCGAATCAGCAAAAAATTGCGAGTTTAGTAGCATGCTTGAAAACGCAAAGACAGATTAAATACTGTCATCTAAAGGTGTTTATAGAATCCCTTGCTCTTGTAATGCTGCATACATTGGTAAAACGGGACGTTTAATAGAAGTTCGTATCTCTGAATACCAGCGTTACTTCAGGTCGGGTCGCGTTTCATCATCAGCCATCGTCGAACATCATCGATATCGGCCATAAGATCATTTCGATAAAACTTCTTTTATCTGAAAATCTCCATTGATCTTTAGCAGAAAGATTCGCGAAGCCATTGAGATTTACAAACACTCCCCTTTCCGCCATGTGTAACGCGTTACTTTCTAAACTCCGCCCACTTCTCTATAAATTTTACCTTCCTTCTTCCGATGGTTAGAACAGTTTCGCCTCGCCTGGCTCGGTTTACACGCTGATTTACCGTGCTATTTTGCGTAACTCCTTATGAAACCTCTTATAATACTGGGCGAAACGTTGAGTGTTTCAATCTCAATAACGACGTTCCAATTTCGGTAGTCGTTCTTTACATAATGTAAAACTTGTTTCATGGTGGATTAAGAGCAATCTTACTTAAGTCATTTTCAGTTTAGTGATATAGTTACATACTGCAGTTGTTTCGTCAGCTGGAATCAAACGATTATTTTCTTCTTTTGGGATAGTTCTTTCGAAACTAAAAAATAGGCTGAGGATCAAAAAAGCATCGAAACTAGTTAGAATTCAATAAAAACATCTTTTCACTTGAGCTCATAGAAGAGCAGTGTTTTTATTTATTTTATTTTTGGTTTTGTAATGATTTTTCTTATATGCATAATAATACTGTGTAACTACGTTAAAATACATATACTATCTACAGTATCGATTTATGTTCATTTTTCATTAAATTTAGGACAAAAAATTCAGAAAAAAATGTTTAAAATATTTCAGATTCAAACATGTTTCAAACATTTGTGTATAACAATTTGTTTTAATGGTGTCAACCCTGGTTTTTTCACTTCGGGCCATAAAATCGTTGAACCAAAAAATCTTGGGAAGGTAATGACGGTATCGTAACACCTCTCCAAGGAAGCGATAAAGCGTTGTAACATGGAGAACCAGAAAAAAAAACACTGGTCAAAACCAACAATACATTTTATATCTCATTTTATACATATACACATTTTATCACGAATGTCGTAGGATCACAATTGTTTTTCAATTAACAGTTTGGTAGGTTATAATGTTGACACATCTCTTCTGTGTGACTTCTATGGAAAAGCTACATCTTTAGCATATTACACCAGAAAGAAGAAGTAAACAAAACCAACAATACACCTGTAGTATCAAATTTTATTTATTTTATGACGTTGAAAGCCACAAAATCGTTGAACTGAACATGCCTGGGAAGGTTGCAGTATGACACACCTCTCCAAGAAAAATCTAAAACATTTTTATTTTGAGCACAAGAAGAAACAATGGAACAAAACCAACAATATATCTGTTGTATAACAGTGTATCTATTTTATGACGTTTAAAGTCACGAAATCGTAGAACCAAGCATTCTGGGAAAGGTTGTGATATAGACACCCCTCTCAACCGAAAAGATGACACGTTTTCTTAGATCACCAGAAGAAACAATTGAAACAAAGCCGAGAACACATTTTTTGTATTACATTCCATGTGTTAGATCACAAAATCGTTGAAACAAAATATTTTTCAGTGAACAAAATGCATATTTGGGAGGTTATAATCTCGACATATTCTTCGTATTTGATTTCGAAGAAAAAGTTTAATGTTTTAACATCAAGCACCAGAAAGAACAATTGAACAAAACCAGCAATACATCTGTTGTATCACATTTTATCGGTTTTATAAAGTTTAAAGCCACAAAATCGTTAAACCAATTATGCTTGGAAAGGTTGTGATATAGACACACTTCTCAAAGGAAAACATGAAACGTTTTAACATAGAGCACCAGAAGAAACATTTTATCACGTTTAAAGCCGCAAAATCGTTGGAACCAAGTATTTTTTAGGAAACAAAATGCATATTTGGGAAGTTATAATGTAGACACATCTGTTGTATCACATTTTATCCATTTTATGACGTTTGAAACCACAAAATCGTCGAAACAAAATATTTTTCAGTGAACAAAATGCATATTTGGGAGGCTATAATGTAGACACATTCCTCGTATTTGATTGCGAAGGAAAAGTTAATTTTTTTAACATAAAGCACCATATAACACCGCCACTTGCCTAGCCCTACGCCCACTGAATTATTACGCTATAATGCTCTGGTTCGCTAGCTTATCCAGTCAGTGAGCTATGAGGCTCGATTCACATCGTTAGTGCAGCTAAGGGTAAACTAATATTGTTGGAGTCAGTCCGTTGACACCTGAAATGTTGTACCTACAAATGCAAACACCAATGGTAATAAAAACCCAACAGTTTACATGAATACATATAATTTGTAAGAAAATGGTAAAGACACAAATACATGCAAGTAAATACATAAAACAATGGTGCACTGCTCATGAGAAAATATATTAACGAAATGCTTAAAGTTCAGTTACTCGTGCGAATACAAAGTTCACAAACTCTAGGTATAAAATAGTTAAGCGCACCAGTAAGTTGAACCCGAAGTTATCGTTTCTTTATAGTGCCTCGATGCATGGGAATCCCATCTGCCGAGTTAGCATATAACGTGATGCGCTGCCGGTACTTCCCCGTTATCGGGCGGCGAACACCTTGCCAGCAGTAGCGTAATTATTTATTACAATTGCTAACTGCTTTCTTATTTCGTCGCGACATTACAAGCAGGAACTAACCTTGTATACGTTCATCAAAGAACGGGGACAATGTTGGATGGCTTCTTTAGGTGGAAATCGCCGCTTGTAGCGATGTCGGACTGGAACACCGCAGTCTCGCTTCTGGGTTGCTTTACTTGAATAGCTTGCAACTGGGACTCGGCTAACGATGCCCTTCTTCTGCGGTTGGCACTCGCAGAACCTCAACCCGCGCTCTTTATTAATTTAGGAGCGCACCAGGCGATCCGCGATGTTCACCTACGTGAACGCGAATGCCTTTCCTTGCAGACCTCAGCGTTGTTTCAATTCCGCTGCTTCTTGTTCTCCGAATTAACGTGCATTGTTAGCACATTCTCTCACGTAACACTAGCGCGTTAACACTCGGGACTTCTTACTTGTACATAGTGCGATACTACATAAATAAACATAAGAACACATACTGCTGAGCTTGATCACGAATTGGGTATATAATAAAGGGTATGAAATAGGTAAATACAGGTGGCACGAATTGGCCCGTTTCAACCAGCAAGAACAATTTAACAAAATCAACAATAAATCTATCACATTTTATCGGTTTCATAACGATTAAAGCTGCAAAATCGTTGAACCAATCATGCTTGGAAAGCTTGTGGTATAGACACACTTCTCAAAGGAAAACATGACACGTTTTAACATAAAGCACCAGAAGACATATTTTATCACGTTTAAAGCCACAAAATCGTTGAAGCAAAATATTTTTCAGTGAACAAAATGCATATTTGGGAAGTTATAATGTAGACACATTCTTCGTGTTTGATTTCGAAAGAAAGTTAAATTTTTTAACATGAAGTACCAGGAAGGACAATTGAACAAAACCAACACCACATCTGTTGTATCACATTTTATCGATTTTATGACGTTGTGATGTATACACACCTCTCAAACGAAAAGATGACACGTTTTATCACACATCACCAGAAGAAAACTGAACAAAACCAAGAATACATGTTTTATAAAACATTAAATATATTTTATCACGTTTAAAACCACAAAATCGTTGAATCAAAGTGGTTTTAAGTTAACAAAATGAATATTTGGGTGGTTATAATATAGGCACACTTATAATGTGTGATTTCTAAGGAGAATATAACACTTTTTAGCATAGAACACTATACAAAGTAATTGAACAAAATCAAAAATACATATTTTGTATTAGATTCTTAATAGTTTCTCGCGTATAAAGTCAGAAGATCATTTTGAATCAGAATTACTCTTCACTTAATAAATGAAAATGCATGAGTTTATGAAACAAACACACCTCTTGTATTCGATTTCCGGTGAAGAGATAAAAACTTTTTGACACAGAGAAAAAACAATTGAACAAAACCAACAATTTTCGTATCGCTTTCGATATATTTCATCACATTTAAAGCAGGAGAAATCGTTGAAACAAACAGATTTTCCATTTAACATTGTGTTTAATTTATAGAGAAAAGTGATGATCGTCATATAGAATCTGGATAATAATTAAATAATAAAAGCTCAAAAGCTTTTATAATAGTTAGCCATTTAAAATTCAAGTATGAAAGTTGAGATTAATTCTTTTGTACTGAATCTTGTTACTAGGTTAATGTTAACAAGTAGAGGCATAACCCTATGGTGAGGATAATTATAATTTTAATAGAACACTTATTTTCAACTCTTACCAATTCAGTGTATTTATCTAGCAACGTTCTTAAATGCTTTCGTAGACAGGTCCTACACGCGAAATACTCGATATAAGAACGATATTTGGGATATTGGTGGGAACGTCGTAGTTTATTAGAGCCCGCAGAGTGCGTCAAATGTTTCGTCCTCAGCGGGTTTGAAAGAAGGTTCTGCAGTTGTTATGGTAAAAACAAATCGAAATCTTATTTTATCTTGTATTAATTAAGAGATAATATAGAGACAACACGTGCAAAGAAATGCGTATAGTAGTCACTCGGGAACGCAAGTTCTCAAAGTTAAAAACCGAACAGATTTTATAAAGATTTAGCGCACCTAAGTAATGTGCTTAATAGAAACATGTAATGGATCGTTCTAAAGCGTAATTTATTATCAGTTCCGAAAATAGACCGTTTATCAAGCTTTCCACTGGTTCTCCAGCGTTGGTGCCAGAATGTAACAGGACACCTGCATATTCTATGGAGTCCTTATGCTTGGAACAAGACGTGGCAAAACGATAAGAAATTAAAATGTCCAATTTCTGAGCACCTTTTCAATAAATTCACTCTTCTAGTTTGCCTTGTGCCTACGTTTTAAGTGGTTAACAATTTTTGTTACTCTTCCAGTATGAGAGTGTGCTGATTTATTCCCCTGACATTGTATGAACTTGTCTTTAGTGTAGCGATTTTAAATTCCCTCACGATGACTTTCTGAATGGCTTACTGAGGTAGAATTGTGGGTTCTTCATTCGTTGAGGAAGTGATAGACACTAAAGGATGAAAACAGCATTCTCCAACTATGGGGACAAATTGCAAGGATAATGCAAGACCTCAATATTTTGTGGTATAATTTGAACACATTCCAAAAAGTATCTTTTATAAAGATGCATCTGTACCAATATGAGTTGCCAGATCAAATCTAATGGAAAGGCGTAATATGAAATAAGAGCTTTCCATTCTACGAATACCAGAATATTCTGATGGTGAAAGAACCTGTTCTCGCAGAATTGTTGCTGTTGCTCAACAGAGCCACATTTTATTCAAGCGGCTTTTGGCGTTCATTGTTTTAAATAAAATCACGAGGCAAGGCTACATTCGACAACAATAGGCAGCAGTACGTTATCAAGCCTTCATTTGCTACCAGCAAGAGTTGGAGACGGCGAACAAGTTGTGCTGCAAATTGAATAGAACCGCGATTGGTACAATCACGAGCTGAGCTCAAGATTGCAAACTACAACAATCGCGATACGAACAACAACTGCGTTTTCATACTTAAAAATAGAAGCTGCAGAGCAGGCACGAGGCTTCAAAATGCATAAACTAGAAATAGACCTTTTCTGTTTAGTTTTTCGCGCAGTTGGTTAGACTCTTGGTTTCCTAGAACGTGCCTTTAGGTACTTTAATAATTAAAAGCTCTCAATGGAATATTTTGTCAACAAATGAGTGTCGTTAATGAAAACTGTTATCTAAAATGCAACAAGAGTTTAGCAAAGCGTGATTATTTAACGGCCGGATAATATGTGCGTACGTTTATCATGAAAGTAAAACTTCTAGTAGATTATATTAATCTACGTAAAAAGTACAGTGAGAATTCCTATTTTGTTCTTAAATGAGCCGAGACGTCGAATTAAAACTAAAAGAGATACTCGGTAACAACTCGCTCCCTTAATGTGTGAACTATTTCCTTCTAGCTCGAATAATAATGGAGATTCCGGTTTAATCCCATGGATAATGGGACATACACAAAGCCAGCGAAATGAGAACAACTCGCACCGTTTGTAATATAGATTTTAGACAGCTATATCGAAATAAAACAAGCCAGGCAAGGCGCTGTGTTGGAGCGACTTCTCACGCAGAGTAAATATTTGAGCTGCTGACGAAATTCTCTGTAAATTGCGGCATATTTTCCTTCAAAATTGGGAATATTGGCGCTGATCCGAGTGCAAGGCCCCACTGGAAAACGAATTTGCTGTGTCCTAGACTCCTTTCCAAAGCAGCCGCCCAAGACCTGCTTTCCATTGATCGGCGCTGCAGCACCACAGTGTGGAAAATTGAAAGCCTGGCCGTGTAGCTTTTGATAATTTTGTCTTCTTCATCGGAACTGGAACGAGTGTAAGGGTGCGTACTTAATAAATCCTGAGAATTTCCTCTGAAATATTTAGAGAACTGCTTGCACACCTGTTGACTCGGATTGTTAACTATGTTGCTATAGTGCCCTTCCTTATACAGGGTGTCTCAGAATAGTTTCCTCATTTGTTCGTTAAATATCTCGAAAAGTGGTGGGAAAGGCACGCCAACACACCCTGCGGGTAAAAGCCACGCCTTGGAAATTTAGTTGCAATGGATCTGTTCACCGGCGAATCGGTGAACACATATGGCATGTTGTTTACCGTAGAGTGTGTTGGCGTGCTTACTCCCACCACTTTTCGAGATATTCGACGAACAAATGAGGAAAACATTCCGGAACACCCTGTAGTGTGTTGAATAAGATGAAAGATTATGCGTAAGTAATTTCTGTATGCAGTTCTCCAATAATATAATAATGGCTATTAAGCATATATGCTGGAGATTTTTAACGAGATATAATAGGTTAACCGCAATATTATTGTGTTAACTTGATTTGTATTCGTAATAATGAGTTAAACCTTGTGTAAACAAAATCTAAATTTCTTTAAACCTAGTACTACATAGAAAAATTTTACTGAAAATCGCACGACACGCATTAATGACCAATAGAAAAATTAGTTCACGAGCCGTAACCAAGACAACAACAAAATTTCTTTGAAATTTTTTGAAGGTAGACATTACTTCTTTATCGGGTTTGTGTCATTACGATTTTCTTACCGAATCTACATTCGAGCATTAATTCATATCCGTAAATTATTTTTCGTGCATTCCAAAAACGTCCTAATTTGCCCTCGCGTCCTGCTCGAGCAAATTAATGCGACGTTGTTGGAACGCACTCCAAAAAATTTCCGGAAAGAATTAATGCTTTTATGAGATTATATGTGATAATTTTTTAACGGAAATTATGTCAGTTTCCGTTTTCACGAGATTAATAGTGGTGTAAACGGAATACAATTTACCTAATCAGTATTAAAATCGTTTTAAGAAGATCAGGTATTTTAACGAAATCTAAAACGTTTTAACCAGATATAGTGGATTAAACGCTATATTTTATCGTTCAAACCGATTTATTAGTCGTAATAATTTGTTAAACTCTGTGTAGACCAAGTGTAAATTCCTCCTGATTAGAAAAACCTGAATGAAACAAAACTTATTTTAACCGAATTTATTATTGGTTAAATGCGACCAGTTGCCATTTTAACGAGATTAGTGATCGTATAAACCGGGTAAAATTTATCCAAACTATATAAGTCGTTTTAACGAGATGATAAGTTATTTTAACTGTGCTAAAAGCTCTCTGTAATGAGGCTCAGGTTTAGTATCCGTTACGGTTCGTGTAGACTAGGTGTAAATTACTCTTGATTGAATACATTTTAACGAAAAAAGTTATTTCAACGAAATGTATTGTCGTTTAAATTCGACCAATTGCCGTTTTAATGAGAATAATGATCGTATAAACCGGATAACCATAACCATTCACAGTTGGGCACCAAATTAACTGTGCTCTACTCAGAACCACAGAGCTAAGAGATAGAGTAACAAGGTCAACAAATCACCGAGACACACACCTCACACAATGGTTGCTGCGCAAGCACCAAAGGCGCGCTCCAACTCTGTATCCCGAATTCGGGGCAAGTTGAGCATTGTACCGCCAGATGCCAGCGCATAAAGCACTAGCCTCTACACCGCAAGGTAAAATGAGGTTACAGATTATACATAATACATAAACCGGATAAAATTTATCCAAACGATATAAGTCGTTTAACGAGATGAGAAGTTATTTTAACGGGGTTAAATACCCTCTGTAATAATGCTAAAGTCTTAGCTAGACCTAAGGCAAATCAAATTAACGGGATATGGTGGGTCAAACGCTATTTTATCGCTTAAACTGCATTGGTATTCGTAGTTAAACGTCGTGAAACCAGCCTTAAATTGCTTTACACTTAATTAGCCCAATTTTAGCGAAATAAGTTCTTTGAACGCAATGTATTATCGTTTAAATGCGATCAGTTGTCGTTTTAACGAGATTTATCATAATTTAAACAGAGTACAGTTTACCTAAACGATATTGTAAGTTATTTTAAAAAGATAAGAAGTTATTTTAACGAAAGTAAATGATTTCCATAAATAGGCTCAGGTCATTTAAATGAAATTAAAGGTTGTCTTTATTAGACCAAGGGCATGTTAATCAAACTAAAATCGTTTTAACGGGATATAGTGGGTTAAACGCTATTTTATCGTTTAATGAAATTGCATTAGTATTCGTCGTGAAACCAACCCAGCCTTAAATTGCTTTAAACTTATATACTGTTTGGGGCTTTCGCGGTTACTCGAATAATTCTAGTTAACATAGAACTTCAGCTTAGACCGCGTAGTATTTGTGGATAAACACCCAGCATTCTCTGGCTTAATGTGCCTTGCACCTTCTGAATTCGAGCAAGAATCCATGCTCTTTGGTGGTTCGTGTTGTTTGAGTACCTTGAGAACGAGGATACTTAGGCAGATTTGGCCTTGTTGCTGTTTGTGCATCTATATTCGCTAACGTTTCTCAAGACCTTGCAGCTTGCATCATCAGAGTGAAAGTCGCACTGCATTATTGCTCGAGTTCACAAGGTGCAAGACACATTAAGCCAGAGAATGTTGGGTGTTTATCCACAAATACTACGCGGTCTATGCCGAAATTCTATGTTAACAAGAATAATTGATTTAAACTCTATTAGACAGCTTTTAATGAAATAAAATGTTCTTTTAACGAAATGTATTATCGTTTAAATGTGATCAGTTGTCATTTTAACGAGTTTAATGATCGCATAAACCGAAAAACAGTTTTCCAAACGATGTTGAGTAGTACTTACAATACCGGGAATCCGGGATCCCGAATACGGGGTATTAAAAACCTTTGAAGGCTGATGCATCTTTAAAATTTATGATTGAGGCTCTTTCCCAACAAAAATATCAAATAGCTTTAGAATTACTAGATGTTTTAACATTTGGCATTTTACAGCGACTAATAGATTTGTCACGATGTCACGATACTTCAGTACCTACAAAGGGGAAAATTACTATTTTATAGAGAATTTTAATGTGGTAATTGGTTTATTAGGATAAAAAATCTGGTGTGATACACGCACAAAACTTCCTTTTACAGTGATCTTATAATTAGACAAAAATTTGATTTTTAATTTTTAAGCATTTGTTAAAAATTTTCAAAAATTAGATATTTGACGGAAACCGTACCAAATAGAGCGTTAGTTCAAGAGACAAATTTTCTCTACAATTTTAAGCTGAATTCAAAAATGTAATAATATACCGGGCGTTCTATTTAAAATAGGAGTTAAAAAAATGAAAAAACAAAATAAATCCATTTTAGAGGTATTCAACTGAAAAAAAATCACCTATCTTACATCAATACATGTTAAAAATGTAATAAAGGTCTAAAGTTTGAAAAAAATCGTTAAGAGCCGTCTTTGAAAAAATCGAAAAAATACTTCACTTTGCAGGAGACGTTAATTTTAAAAATAAATTTTTATTTGTTTCTTGGATATTATTTTTAATTATTTCATAATAACTAGGTAAAGATTTAATAAGTAAATGTTCTAATTGAAATCCCGGCATTTAGAATACCGAATACAGGTATTAAGATTTGGGCCCGGTATTGTAAGCACTAGATATAAGTCCTTTTAACGAGATGATAAGTTATTTCAACAGTAGCAAAGGCCTTCTGTAATAAGGCTCACGTCGTTTAGTTCAGTTTAAAAGTCTTAAGGAGACCAAGAGCTTTTTTTAAAATTAATTCCTTTTTAACGAGACATAGTGAGTTAAAACCTACAGTTTATCGTTTAAACCGTGTTAGTATTCGTACATCAAATTTAAATTAAATTTGATTGTATAGTGTATAGTTTTTAATGAAATTTATTATCGTTTAAAGGCAACCAGTTGCTGTTTTAATGAAATTAGTGAGCCTTTAAACCCAAACTATATTGCAAGTTATTTTGACGAGATGAAAAGTTATTTTAACGGGAGCAAAGGGCCTTGTGAATACGGGTTAGGTGGTTTAAATGATCTTTAAAGGCCGAGACCACAGGCGTTTTAATCAAATTATAGTCGTTTTAAGGAGATACAGTAAATTAAACGCTATTTCATTATTTGAAGTGCATTACTATTCGCAATAATGGGTGAAACGTCGTGTAGACTGGATTTAAATTTCCTGTAACTTGGTTCGACACATTTTAATGATACACAGACACAGTTTCCGTTTTAACGAGATTAATGATCGTGGAAACGGTATAAGAATTTACCCAAACGATATTGCAAGTCACGTTCTTTTTTATGGGTATTTCTCCACTCTGCAAAATAAAAATATTAAATATTGCAGAGTGGCAAAATACCCATAAAAAAGAACATGAATTATATCACGCCACAAAAAGGTTTTTAAGATGATATTACATGCCGTTTTAACGAAATCGTCTTAATGAGACCAAATGCCTTTTGATGACACTGATGTCCGATTAATCAACTTGGTAATGTCTTAGAATATTCATTTTCCGGAAATCCATGTTATGGTTCAGCTGTTAGCAAACCTGTACAATATGCATTTGGTCACCTAAATTGATGGTGTCCTTGCACAAGCATTTTTAGGTGAGTAGATACAAAATACTTCATGTTAAGATGGCGTCTAAAGAGGTGGATGTTACCTATTCTAAAAAAGCTGAGGGGCTGAATAAGGCTTTAAGAAGGGCAGACATGGTTATAGTGTGTCAGCCTTAAAAGAAGCCTAACTCTAGCTTTTAGACTTTTCCAAGGACCGCATTAGTACAAATCCTTCGCCCTGTAGAAGGAACCCTAACATAAATTGACATAATGGCCTGTCTGCGAGGAAAAGTTCGAGCCGAGCGGTTTTCTTGCTCCAGCAGCGGATCATTTAATAACGCGATAGGCCGCGTGCATCCAAGCAGTGGAAATTTTTGAAGTGATAGCGCATTTATGCATCGCACTAGGTCCGGCTCCGTGGTCAACTGCATTCCGAACGTGCCAGTCCATGTCACCGGTCCCGTTTAAATGCACCGCCAATAAGACACCATTCCCGGCTATCTCTTCTCATTCAATGGCCTCTTATTGCGGCTTATTGAATCAATAGATCCTCTATTTTTAACCCGGATAGCTGTATCGGAACAATTGGACTCGCGCTTTCAGCTGCATGACAATATAGCGTTACAGGCGATTGTGAGTGGATTTTCTCCTGCTGGAATGACTACTTCATAAACAAGCCGTTTTCAGTTTCGTCGCTTCATAAAAATCTGGGTGCAGTAAAACTACTGCGTTTATATTTGATCTGTTGTACTTGTACTATGATATTGGCACTATAGAAAGAGATGAAACCAATAGTGGATCCTGAGAAGTTAACCTTGAAAGGTTTTTGAAAACAATATTTTTACTTTTTTGCTGTTAGGCCCTAGAACACAATTTATTTAAATGTTGCCTTGTCGCTAAATGTATTTAGCGGTTTGTGAGACTTTTGATTACAGGTCAAGATTATGGTATGATATGCTAGAAAAGAAATTTCTTCTTATTGTAGCAACTGCATGGCGTTGACTAAATATGATTTTAAATGCAAATTTCGTATTTTTCCTACTTTATAATGTATTTTACCCAATAGGAGCCACAGTTAGTTGAGCTTCCATCGTGCGAAACTGAAAAAGCTCCCTTCCTTTTTACAGGACGACGGTTTGTAGTTGGGTTGTAGTTGTCATTGGGGGTTAAATTGTAATGGGGCTGTTTTGACCTCTACACTTTTATAAATTACTTTTGCTCTCTCTTATTCTACTTACCTCAGTTCGTGGTTAAAGAAATGGTGAAATGAACCAGAAGTTGACTTATACCGGTACTAAGCTGAAAGTGTTAGCTCTAAAAATCTACTTAAATGAAAAGCCAATTAGTTTACAAACGCATTAACAAAAATCACTATAATTCTTGTAAAAAACAACACTTAACTGATAATAAAACTAAATACTAAATTTCAAAGAGAATTTCCACTCCGCATTTATTTGCACAATAATAAGCAAAAAGCTGTTTCTACTACGCATTTATTTTAACAATGATTATAGATCAAGAATTTTGCGACAGCTGCATCAATGACGCCATTGTGCTAGCAGCCTATTGCACATATGCTCTAGTGCGCACCGAACAGAAGAAAGCGCGCTCGTTTACACATTGGCACGTTTGCACATTGGCGCGTTTACACCTTGGCGCGTTTGCAGTTTGGCTCGTTTGCACTTCGGCGCGTTTGCACTTCGGCGCGTTCTTGGCAGCTTCTTCAAAGGCTGCTGTATAATGCCCAAATATGTTATTAAATTATCCACCAGCAGTAATGACGAACGAATGCCTATCTGGACTAGGACTGCAGCAGCTCTCCACGGCGATGCCTTCGCTCTTGCCTCTTGCTGGGAAGCACTTTTCCAAACGTGTTCGCCCGGCGTTTCCCTCTGCACCTTTACGCGATCAGCCCAAGCGGGATTTTGCTAGTCTTTCTGTAAAACCTACGCCTTTACTCAGGAGACGTATACGTATTTTAGCGCGGTATCCACAAAACACATTGGTGCGCGTTTGAAACTTATAATAGCACACTTAAAACTAACTAAATATAAACATGTAACAGCAAACAACAGTGAACACAGGTCAACCCCGTTACAAGCAACAATCTGTAATTCTCGTTTGATGGGCTTTAGAGAGTAGTATTGCTTCAAGGAACTTTTTTTCTTGAAAATTATGATAGATTTATCCACCGACACCATAAGTACCCTTATAATATAGGAAATATTTCATTGGCCGAATCTTATACAGTTTATCTGTGTTAGTTGTCATTCTGTGATGTGCGGAGCTTGTGAATAGACGTGGCAGACGTGCTTAGCAGCTATTTAGTTAAAATTAGTTATTATTCTAAACAAAAATATGCCTGAACAGCGATCCACGCGCTCTGCAGCTGAAGAGGATGCCCTTATTAAGAAGGTAATTGAAAAAGTAATCGGTTCTTCAGCCTTAGTTGAAAAATTGACCAAAGAAATACGTGAAAGTATTGCAGACCAATTCAAGGTTCAACTTGAGGCGTATAAAGATAAAGTAGTAAAACTGGAAATGGAATTGGCTACGATAAAGAAGGAATTTCACATGTATAAAGATGAAAGCGAACAGTACTCGAGAAAAAACAGTTTACGCTTTTTTGGGGTACCCGAAGAATCAAATGAAGACACTGATAAAGTTATCAGTGATTTGTGTCGAGATAAGTTAAAGCTGAATGTATCTCCTAGCGATATCGACTGCAGCCATAGGCTTCCCGGCAGAGAAGGTTCTTATAGACCGATTATCGTCAAATTCATAAGCCGCAACACCAAAAACCTAGTGTACAAAAACAAAAAACTTCTTAAAGGCACAAAAACAGTCATTCGGGAAGACCTCACAAAATACAGACAGCAACTGTTAAAAGAGGCCGTGAAGAAATTCGGTTCCAAAAGGGTGTGGACCAGTGCGTGCAAAATTTTCGTTAAACTCGATAATAACAGTATCAAGCATGTGCGCTCATCAGGTGACTTAGATAATGTAAGATAAATACTATACGATACCTACGATCACAATGTAGCGGCTACAGCAAACGTTTTCTGACTGTCTTATTTGATAAACGGCTTTTTGTTAGTATCTATTTATTTTTGCTTGTTGTTTTAGATTATTTTCATGTGTTCCCATATGGGCAAGGTAACTGGAATTTTTTATTCTTGAGAATATGAACAATTTTATTTAAGAATACAACTAGTTTAAAAATTCACTTAATTTTTTCGTATCATTAAAGAATATGGGGGCACGTGGAATTACTGCAGCGCATATTAATATACAATCATTAGTTCCAAAATTAAATCAATTGAAATTGCTATTAAATGTTTACAGATATGATATTTTAGCTATAAGTGAAACGTGGCTTTCGAATGATATCTGCAATGATCTTATTTATATTGATGGGTACAATATATTTCGACGTGACCGAGGGAGTAGAGCCGGTGGTGTTTGTTTTTATGTTAAAAGTACTTATAAATGCATCTTAGCAGAGACAAACAATTCGATAGAACAATTATGGTTAACACTGAAATTTAATAAAGCCTCAGTCTCTATAGGATGTGTTTATAGGCCACAAACCACTAATTACAAGTACTTTTGTGATGAATTGGAGCAATCATTTGTTATGTTTTCTAATATATCTGATCACGTATGTTGTCTCGGTGACGTTAATATAAACATGTTGAGATTGTGCGAACCTGATGTCAAATATTTTCAGTCTATGCTCGACGCTTTAAATTTTACTCAAATAATTACTGAACCTACGCGTATAACACGAAACAGTGAAACTCTATTAGATGTGATTATTATTAGTAACAATGAAATTATTACTGATTCTGGGGTGAGACATAAACTCGCTGATCATGAACTAATATTTTGTAATTTAAATATCAAATCCCTTTCCGCTTTACCTACATCCAAAACAATTCGAAGCTTTCGTAATTTTAATGTAAATTTATTCCACGACGATATCCGTAGAATACCATGGCAACGAATATTTGTTATCAATAACATTAATGAAAAAATTGAATTTTTAAATACTAACCTAATTAATACACTTAATTTACACGCTCCATATAAAACAATAAACGTTAGTAAACCTAGCATTCCGTGGCTGACAGATACCATTCGAGTTGCAATGAAACTTAGAGATCAAGCCTTAGCTAAATATCGCCAAACTAAGTCTTGTAGTAAATGGGAGTATTATAAATCGTTACGTAATCATGTTAATCATATGCTTAAAACAGAGAAAAAGGCATATTTTCAGTTTTCTGCTAAAAATTGTAGTTCTAGAGAAATGTGGAATAAACTAAGAAATCTAAGCATTGACACAAAACCAAAAATTGAAATTCCACCACATTTAGCTAACTCTAATGCAATAAATAACTTTTATTTAAACTCTATTCCCGATACTGCCACTATCGATTCTGATACGATAATGCAGTTTTATAAAACTAATAAATTAATTTCAAGTGAAATTGAATTTCAATTTAAAGTAGTGGATACTGAAAGTGTACTTAAAATTATTGATGATATTAAAAGCAATGCTACCGGCCATGAGGGCCTAAATATTGAAATTATAAAACTCTGCCTACCTATACTGCTCCCCTACTTGACTCATGTGATTAATTATGCGTTGCTTACAAATACTTTTCCTGACAGTTGGAAGAAGGCGGTAGTATTGCCATTACCTAAAACGTCAAATCCGGAAGAATTTAAAGATCTTAGGCCAATTAGTATACTGCCTGTTATGTCAAAGGTTCTAGAAAAAGTAATGAATTTGCAACTGCGAGAATATCTGAATGAAAATAAAATACTACCAGACATTCAATCTGGTTTCAGGCCTAATCGAAGTTGTTCGACAGCCCTGCTATATATCGTAGATGAATTGTTAACTGCTTCTGATCAAGGCAAAGTGTCGATCCTCACACTACTTGATTATAGTAAGGCTTTCGATACAATTAATCACCAAATTTTGCTTTCCATTCTTCACTACATTGGTTTGTCTACTTCTGCTGTCTCGCTATTGAAAAGTTACCTAACAGGGCGTATGCAATGTGTGAAAACTTTTGGCAATGCATCCGACTTCTTACCAGTTGTAAAAGGAGTTCCTCAAGGATCTATTTTAGGACCCTTAATGTTTATAATATATACATCAAATTTTTGGAAATCTATTAAAACCTGCAAACTAAAAATGTTTGCAGACGATTCTCAACTGCTATATTCGTTTACTCCTGATAATTATAAAGAAAGTGTAAGTGATATTAACAACGACCTCAATGCAATAAGCCTAGTATCACGACAGCACTCTCTAATTATTAATCCTCAAAAATCGGTTGTACTTTTGTTTGGGGAAAAAGATGTTGTTTCATTTTTATCTGATAAAATTAGCGTGACGATTGATGATATTCCTATTCCTATTAAGCAAGAAGCTAAGAACTTAGGTCTCATCATGGACAATACGTTCAGATATGAAAAACATGTCAATAACTCTATTAAAAAAAGCGTTCAAGCCCTAAAATTAATTTATCCTCACAGACACGATTTATCGACAGAAACTAAATCCTTGCTTTGCAACTCACTGGTTTTATCTAATTTTTCCTACTGCAGCGAAATTTATGGTTCATCCATTACCCAGGATGTTGCTAATAAAATACAAAGAGTTCAAAATTCGTGTTTACGCTTAATATACGGAATAAAAAAATTCGACCATATTTCTCACAAATTAACAGATTTGCGATGGTTAAATATGCAAAATAGGCGTCATTTACAATTTGCTACTCTTTGTCACAAAATTATTACAACAAAGCTGCCGGCTTACTTATATAATAAAATAACGTATAGGACTGATGTCCATGCCATAAATTTAAGATTCAAAGGTATAATATCTCCACCTTCACATAAAACGGCCTTATTTGAGCGTTCTTTTCAATACCAAATTTATAAAATCTACAATAATCTCCCTCCTGCGTTTAAGCTACTTAATTTAATTACACTTAAAGCTAATATGCGTGACCATCTTTATAAATTGCAGATAAGATAAAAATTGTAAATAAAAAATAACATTAATTAACAACATTTTGTGGACTACTAACATAGCATAATCACTGAATCTTTTATTTTAGTTTTTTAATTATTTTTTTGTTCAAACGTTTCTTTTTACTTTAGATGTATATTAGCATTTTTTATGAATTATATATTCTCGATTACTCCAGGGTTTAATGGAAGATCAAAGGTGGTCATCTACCTACTTGAATTAAATCCTTGCGATTTCTCAATTGTATGATACTTCAGTTATTTGTTTTGTATATAGTTCTGTAACCATTGAGAAATAAATTCATTATTATTATTATTATTATTAAGTGCTAGGGTTATCGTTAATACTAATATTGCTTAGAATTGCGACCAATAATGTCCCTAACTCGGCAATATTTTGAACAACCGAAACAAACAGTTTGAAAAAGATATCAGTTGCGGTTTCACATGCTACAAATTCATATTTGACAGTTTGCTTAGCAAAATAAGCATGGACTTGTCATTTGAAGTATAACTCTGCGCAATTTTCTGCCAGTGACGTCGGACTCTGTTGTATTGTTAGAGACGCCCCTTAGTTTGTTCACTTAGTTTCTTTGTGACTGACGTTTCTATTTATTCTGTTTCACTTTCCAATTACTCTTCATCTTCCTTAATTCTTTCTAGACCTTTCACAGGACCGTCTCTTTTTCTATCGTTTACTTCTTGAAGGCTTCTCTTTCAATTTCTTCGGCAGAACATAAATCGAATGGTTATTTAGCCATTTAGACCCTCCTTGTCTAAATATTTACGAATACATCCAGAGAAATATCTTCATACTTAAAATTTGTAACAATTTTTAATAATTCGTCGTCAACAAGGTATCTTGCTTTTTCATATTTGCTAGTTGAAGCAACTTTTAGAATAGTGTAGAATTAGAATAAATCTTGAGGACTTCATATTCTCCAACTTAAGATGATTATTTGATTACAGTTAGATACAGTGCTAAGTTAATTTTAACGTAAGCGTCTATTTTCGCTTTATTTTCTTACTTTAGCCATAGTTATTTACCTCACTCTAGTTTTCCCTAACAGCTACTGGATTGCTAGTTTTTGTTTAAAGGATATGGTTTTATCTGCTGCTCCTAAGCAGTAGTTATTAGGGATGTCGTACCCGGTCTAAAATCAAACCCGGGTACCCGAAAACAGTACCCGGGTACCCTCGGGTACCCGAAATATACCGGGTGACAATGAGACTAGGGCTTCTTTATTTATGAATCGATTTGGATTAAATTTTATAACAAGATACTACACATAATTTCTGATTGGCTGATAGATATAGTCAGAATGAGTGACTCCCGGTTTTACCGGAAATGATACTAACTTTGATTTTTTAAATGGCACACCCTATATATTTTATGTTTTTCTGAATCTACGAGTCAAATTACATATGACAGTGTTGCCAAATTTGCTTTAGTATTATTAGTGATTACATAAAAATATTTAAAAAAATAATTAATTAATTAATTTTCAGTTTCAGATAAAGATAAAGTAGTGCATTATGCATATCCTTAGATTGGTAATTAAATTTGCTGTTTAATGGCATGATGGCCCTTGGTAGGTGCCATTTAAAAAAAGTGACTTTTTCTTAAAAAACTAGTTTAGCAAATTATATTCTTTTATTAAAGGTTTGTTATTGACCTGATTGACAAAATAGCTTTTATTAAGAGATGCTAGAGTCAATTAGAATAGATTTTTATAAGTCAAGGCCTTCTATGGTAAAAAATAAAAATTGAAAAAATAATTTTTTTGTTTAAAAAAATTGAAATTTGGCACCACTGTCATATGTAATTTGACTCGTAGATTAAAAAAAACATAAAATATACAGGGTGTGCCATTTAAAAAATCAAAGTTAGTATCATTTCCGGTGAAACCGGAAGTCAGTCATGTTGACTATATCTATCAGCCAATCAGAAATTATGTGTAGTATCTTGGTATAAAATTTAATCCAAATCGATTCATAAATAAAGAAGATATAAACATGGCCCTAGTCTCATTGTCACCCGGTATAACAAAAATATTAACGTCCATCGGAACATCTGAGGTAGCTACAATTTCTTTCTTTACGCCGCGAGTTTTAAACTGAACTAAATTGAAATAGTACCTACTCCCCAATTCAAATTGCAAGTCGTCTGTTATTTGTAAATATTTTCACACTTCCACGTGCTATCAAATTCAAGTATGTACGTAACTTTATTCGAAATTTTCGCAACAGCATCAAAATCACACAGAGGATGTGTATGTTACTTTATCCCATACTGACGCGATTTAATGGTACTATTGATGGGTTGAATATTTCTGTGAAGTGGATTTATTAGATCAAACAAGAAACATTATGCGGTATGGGATGGGGTGATTCTGGTTATTACTGGATGGTCATGTTTTTCTAGATCTCATTTCTATTGTTTTTAAGTTTTTATCATCTTCTCCGAAAAAGACTGACTTTTTAGAAATTACATAATTTACTAGTCGGGTACCCGGGTCCTGAAAATATACCCGGGTTGACCATTACCCGGGTCGACCCGGGTACCCGGGTACCCGCCGACATCCCTAGTAGTTATGCTTGAGTGGGTTCTCGCATTCTCCCTTCCCGAGAAATGTGATGTTTCCTGGTTTTATTAAACCCCTCTGAACGCGATATTTTGATTAATTAACTCTGGCTATTTAGATATTTACCAGTTTCAAATCAAGTGTGTGTTTTGAAGATTTGAAGGTTAGGAATGTGCTTATATGCCGTTAGGGATTTTCAGTCAATTTATTAAAACGGGTCCCCTGACAGTGTCTCTTGTTCCACAAGTGGAACTTTATTTACAAGATCATTTCCGTTATTACATTATTTGGCCTATCTGATTGAATCTGCGTGTAATATCTCTAAATTCGGAAAGCTAATAGTTTTACCGCCGGGAGTTATAGCGCGCTCGCTTAATAACTTTTTTGCGGCCGTGTTTTCTAGTGTTATTTCGTCTTACTCTTGGGATAAAAGCAATTGTAGGCCTCACTTTAGATTAATCGGTTTTGCTTTGTTTTTCAGTCGAATCACTTCCGGCCTGAGCTCGCCTTTCTAAGGGATTTGATATTTAGTGGTTGCTGCAGCTCACTTATTTTCCCAATGCTTATTGTTGGTTTATCAAATGGACTTTAGGAAAAACACTCTCTGGTTGATCTAATAGAGATAGTGGTTTTTCTGGTGAATCCTGTTTTACACATTTTTTATTCTATTTTAGATGGAATTTGATAAGTCGGTACTTCCTTATTACTTTCCCTTGAATTGGAGGTAGATCCCTAAGCTGATTTACACCTGAAGTAAGTATTCCCCGAATGCACTCCGCATCTGCCCGGTAATTGCTTCTTGTGTTTTCAGGACTTTTTCTATTCATGATTCTTTGTGTTTATCGATATTTGTAGTTGGGTATCTAGTTGTGATTTTAACCTGTTTTGTGCCGCATTTATGTTTTTCCTTTCTATAAAAGGTTACAGCTTATCAAAGAGCATATGTCTATAGAAGTATTTTTTAAATACCTCCGTATAAGTTGCGATTACTAGATCACCGGGGAATCTTCCAACTAAGATCGCGAGTTGTTAACAATCAAGTTTGTGGCGCTCTTATTTGGTTCCGATCATTTTAGTGTTAAGCCACCCCTCCGAAGTAACTCAGCTGGCCCGTTGACTGGTATCGGTTACGGACTATTTTGGGTATTCACAGCTTCCTATCCTGTTTATATTAAACTGTTGCGATATTATAGTTCGTTTTTTTTTGTACTTCCGCGTATTAGAGCATTCAGCAGTCACAACACAGGTTTACTTATTAATTTCTGAGAGTGTGACGATCTTACCAAAGTCTTCTGTAGGAGCTAAGTTGCAGCAACGTCGAATTTTACAGGGAATTGTCACAGGTGTTCAGTAAGTGTTATGCGATCGGAGTTGTGTGCAGGATTCCCAGCAGGGAAAACGCGCTTTCTACAAAGAAAACATCTCGCGCGCCCAAAGTGGACGGAAAACTAAGAAGATCCTGAAAGTAGGTGCCACTACACGTATTGTGGTTGCGGCACAAAGGAAAGCCGCTTTAATGAGCATCCACGTCGAGGCTCTCTTTACATTGTTAGGCTTCCAACGAAGGCGTTTGCCTTGTTTTTACGCGGAGGTTTCCATGTCGAGCAAAGGCTAATTTTGCAAATTTTCAAGGGGATGGTATAACGTGCATGTATCTCCAAAAATCGCCTTGAAGTTGCTAAGGACTTCTCGTTATTGGGCCAATTAACGCACATGTAAAGACAGCCCAATAGCCCCGTTCGAACAATAAAGGGCCGCCTCGTTGACCTTATCATAATTACATCGCAGCGTTCTATTATTCTATCCACTCGGTAGTTGCAAAACACACAAGAGGGCTAACAAGGTTGCAGACACATTCGAGTGAATAATTGATGTCTCCACGTTGATGTGAAAATTTAATCATCTATCGCGCACTGCTCCAGTCTGTTGCTTGTCCGTATTAATCTGGAGACGGCGTTCTGGAACGTTCTTTAAATTCTTAACGTGCACTTTAGCAGTTGCTCGAAATGAGACTATTAGCTCAGACGGAATGTTCGTCTTGTTTGTTGATATGCAGCAAAATACACTTTTAACAGTTCTTCTTAGTTTTAACTAATTTAGCTCTTTTTGTCCTGGTTTGCGAAGAGAAAATCGCTCGTTTATTTTTGGTGGGAAACTCAGATTAGTTGGTCCCAAATTGAACCTCGGTTTGCTCGAACAAAACCTTCTGACGCTCGTAAAACGCTCTCGAAGTTGATTCAGGGCGAGTTAACCTCCTAAACCGACTTAATCCCCGACCACCATCATCCCGGCATCGTTTGATTGCCGCTCTAGTTCAAGATGCTTTTTGTTAGATTTCAAATTAAAAAGTTAATATCTTATGAAGGTTTTTTGTCAGTGTGTAATACAGAATATGAATTTTCTTACCTGTATTATGACTGCCCGACACGGTTACTCTTACTCGTTTAGAAAATTCCAATTGCGCCCTCTTGATTTTCGAAGGGTTTCTTTGCTACCACATGCATATAACCACACAAATATTCCACACGATTGGAATTTAGCATATATAACCTCGATTTTAAAAAAGGGAAGCAAAAAAGTTTGTCAGAATTATCGAGGAATAAGCGTAACCAGTGCAATGGGGAGGTTGTATGGCAAGATACTTAAGAAGAGGATTGAAAGCGAGATCGAAGATATAGAAGAGCAAAAATCAAAATAATAAAAATATGTATCATACGGGGGTAATACAAAATTTTCCAAAAAAGAATCAAAATTCGAATAGGAGGCCGTGACTTTGTATTTGAGCATAACTTTTAATTCTAAACAACTTTTCTCAATAAAATTTTGCTATATTTTTTGAAATAAGGTAACTTTGTTCTTGAACGAATTTCATATTTTTTGTCCTGCCCTGTATATTGTTTGACTTGAAGCCATTCTAAGGGCATCTGATATGGTTATCGAACATGCACTAACTTTTGGCAATATTTAAATTTTGATTGTACAACTAATAAAAAAATTTCCCATTTGTTGCACACTTAATGGACCACACTGTATATAGCTGGTTTATAAATATCTAATGATGCAATTCTTCCGAAGCCTCTTACAGGAAGTATCCAAGAATCCTGAGTAGAATTTTAAAAAATGTGTTGTGGTTTAAGAATGTCAGAAAATTTTAATTCACACTGGCGAAAGACCTTCAACACTCAAGTTGCCCATATCACATTTTGGCTTGTTCCATTCGGTATTATGCAAATATTTCAAGAATCTGATTTAAATATTGGTCAACTAACAGTCCGGCACTGTAATTTAGAAAACACGCTAGTGTTGAAGGCTTCTCACTTGTATATTGTTGCAATGAGTTACACTATCATGTTATTAAAGTCACACACGCATTTTTTCTATATATATAAACATTACTATTTTTTACTATTGCCCGTTTACAAAGTTCCGTTAGTGCCTTATTAATTTTGGAGTAGCCATACGCATCTAACCAAACAAGTAGCAGCGATACAAGTTACCGTTTAAACGTGTAATGTTTATAGGAAAATATACGTTTAGCAAAATATGTTAACGGGTAATCATCAGACATCGCAATGGATTAAGTGTTAAAAAGAGAGATATGATAATATTTCAGAATCAGAAACGCTTATAGAATAATATTTTATTTTGACTTTTGTATGTATAACGTATTTGGCCGTTTACACGTGTAAACGTTTATTTTTGGACCATTAAATGCTTAAAAAATAACCGTTTTTTCTTCCCTAATACGTATGATGGTGTAACTGTCCCTAATCCGCTGTTACAAAGTAGAAATGATCGCGATTGGAACTAGAAACTATTTTCTGGCTTAATAAGACCAGAATATAGATTTCTGTCGCACTCCCAAAAGGCAAAATCTCGTTTAACAAATTTCTATGTTTATACGTTCTACAATATCGTTAACGTAGCTTATATCTCGTTTACGTAACTATCAGTTGCCTGGAAAATCTGGTTATATGGCGTTTAGTCTCGTTAAAATTATTTTAATCAAGCTTAAATCTTGTTTATAGGATTTTCAAATTAATTAAAAAGGTGACAGCAGTGACCTCTTAGATCTCATAAGACTCGTTAAGATAATATAAATCTAGATTAAATTACTCTTTAAAAGTAGTTATTCCTTTAAAGCGAATATAAATGTAGATTAAACGATGGAATTTCGTCATCAAAACGATTTTTACTAGAATTGAAGCAATTCAAGTTTTCTTAAATGGGATAAATTAAATCGATTTCTTATTTACTAAAGCGACCTTTACGTAGTTTAAACGATACAGCTTTTATTAAATAATTGTTGATCTTTCTGCGATTGCAAATCTCGTTTCTGCAACTTTTAATGTCTTTAATGTCTTGAAAAATGATTTTTTTGTCATATGTGAGTATTTTGGGGTAGTTTTCGACTTTTTGTGGTGCCATATAATCTTAACAAGACCAATAGCAGCGACCAATACATATGATGTAACTATCCCGCATTTAGCAAATAAGTACAGATGATCGGGACTAGAACCAGAAAATATTTTTGACTTAGTAAGGCTAGAATGTAGATTTCATTCTCACTGACAAAAAACCTTGAGAACGTTGGTGTTGATCTTATTACGTTTTGATTTGTTCCATCGAGTGATGTTGGAAATTTTAGGCGTCACATTTACATACTTACAACGATTTTGTCAAAACGTCTTGCTGTAACCAGAACTCACGTTTAACAAGTTTAAATCTCGTTTAAATAATTTCAATATACATATTTTATATTATACGTTCTAAAATGTCGTTAACTTAGCGCAAATCTCGTTTATGCAACCTTCAGGTGCCTCAAACAATTGGTTATATAGCGTTTAGTCTCGTTAAAATGGTTTTATGTAATCCAAACGTTGGTAAATCTCGTTTAATCAAGCGTAAATCTCGTTTATAGGATTTTCAAATTGATTAAAAAGGTGATAGCAGTGGCCTTGCATGTTATAGCACTTTCAACTTCGTTAGGAAGCAAAGCATGAAGTTTTTAAATCTCGTTAATATCATTTAAATCTAGATTAACTGACTTTAGCGAACATGAATGTAGATTAAACGATGGAATTTCAAAATAAAACTATTTTACTAGAATTGAAGCGATTAAAGTTGGTTTAACTGGGATAATCTTATTAACTCGATTTATTATTTGCTAAAGCGACCTTTAACGTAGTTCAGAGGATAAAACTTTTATTAAATAATTGTTGATCTTTCTGCAATTGTAAATCTCGTTTATGCAACTTTTAATGTCTTGAAAATGACTGTTAATCTTCAAAAATGTTAGTATTATCATATGTGAGTATTTTGGGGTAGTTTTCGACTTTTCGTGGTGCCATACAATATTAACCAGACCAATAGCAGCGACCAATACGTATGATGTAACTATCCCGCTTTTAGCAAGTACCTATGACTAGAACTAGAAAATATTTCTGGCTTAAGAAGGCCAGAATGTAGATTTCATTTGCACTGGCAAAAGACCTTCAGAACGTTGGTGTTAATCATATTACGTTTTGATTTGTTCCATCGAGTGATATTAGAAAGTTTAGGCGTCACATTTACATACTTAGAAAGATTTTGTCGAAAGGTTTTAACCAGAAAGGCACGTTTAACAAGCTTACATTTCGTTTAAATATTTTTAATATACTGTTATGATACACTATATTCTTTGATAATTTAAAAATGAATACTAAAGAAACAGTTTAGTCAAATAAATTTGGAAGTCAGATATAAGCAAATTAATGGATCTAAATACATGTTAAAGTATAATGAAATTAACTTTCTTATTATTGGTTAGTCAAATAATAGCATAATGATTGATTACTCAAACTTAATCTGTAATAAGAAAATTCTGAATAGGAATAAATACCAAGGTTACTACTAAAATGTATCTGTTATGATAATTAAAATAAAATATCTGTTTTGATTATATAAAAAAAATGTATATAGGAGGCAGCAAGAATCGTGTCTAGTAGTAATAATTTGTAATTTGTTTAATTAGTTACTAAAAAAACAACTCAAAAATGTATACATAATTTGATATGGGTGTGATTTTCGAATAAAGAAACATTAATAAATGTTGTATAATTTGTAAATGTTATGGTTGGTACAAATTATATGGGTTAAAAGCAAAATCTTCGAGGTGGAAACATAAAATAAAATATTAAAAACAAGAAATAAAGGGACAAGCTTTGGTTAGTGAGGATATTATTGATAATACATTGGAAATGGAATACAAGCTACAAACAAGAGGTTAGTACGTGCAGCGAATTGTTTTTGGGAAACCTGTGGGTATCATTGAAGACGCAGGACCATCTAAAAAAAAAGACAAATTCATATTTGGAACAAGATTTATGCTGACACTTACCAGAGAGGGATCGGAGCCGCAGTAATCCAGTACAGGAGCTAGGAGACTTGAAGTTGACAGCAGCAGGGGACAACGACAGGAATCCAGTATAGGATGTGGAAGTTTTGAAGTGGATGGCAATAAGGTGATGCTGGGAGTTTACATTCATCGCAGGTGATGCAGTTTGGATAAGGACCCAGCAGGTGTTTGAGTGCAGTCGGAGTGAGGATCCAGTTTGGAAGGATTTTGGCAGTATTAACAAGCAAAGTGTTAAATCAGGTTTGTGTTTTAAAAGGTTAAATGAAACATTTATAAAGCTATAACTAGTAAGAAGGTATAAAAATATAAATTGAATTTCATACTTACATAAGAGATTGGTAAAAGAATTGCATATTAGATCTTATTGTAGAAACCTTGATATTTGTTCTGAATTTTGATTAATTTGACGTTAGGTGTCAATTTTTTGAAAGTCAATGAACTGGCAATTAAACAAAGAGAATTTGACAAGTCAATCATTGGGTTACTAGATATTGCGAACCACCTGAGAGAGTTTCATTAATAATATTGTAAAATACGGATTTGAATTGAAAGTTAAAAATAAAGGGCAAAATAGTAATACGATAATTTAAATAAATTTATCAGCTAGCATAACATAGCAATACATAGTTTATACGTTCTATAATCTCGTTAACCTAGCGTAAATCTCGTTTATGTAACTTTCAGGTGCCAAGAATCTAGTTATATGGCGTTTAGTTTCGTTATAATGGTTTTATGTAATCCAAACGTTGTTAAATCTCGTTTAATCAGACGTAATCTCGTTTATAGGATTTAAGGTCTTTAAAATAACTGTTAATCTTGAAAAATGACTTCCTTCACGCTGGCAAAAGACTTTCAGTACTTTTATATTAAAGACGTTTTAATTTGTTCCATCGAGTAATATTCGAAACTCTAGGCATCACATTTAGATACTTAAAAGATTTGAACAAAACGTCTTGCGATAACCAAACGGGAATGAAGTGTGCAAGTCAAACCATGTATATTTATTTATTTATTTCGTACTCAGCCAACAGCCGTTAGGCCAATTATAGGCGTCGCTGTACATTTATGGGGACTTCCAACCCCACTAACGACTGTCATGATGTTATTATGACTTCCGGGACCAACTATTTCCGTGGCAGCCGTACCACGAGGCGCCGGGAGAAGCAGCCGTAGAACTCCCGTCCAAGTTCTGATTAGAAAGAGCTTTGCTTAACTCTACTGATCGAATGTGGACGCTTGTTCAAACTACACCACCCGGGACCTTGTTGAAATCTTTTCGCTTGTGCAGAGTTGCAAGTAGTCAATTATCCTATTATTGAAGTTTAACACGCACTTTTCTTTGTCTAGAAGATATTACTAGCTTGTACGGTTACTTGTTTATAAAATCTGTTAAATACCTTGTCGATTTAGATTCGCTTTTTTAGTTCTGCTAACCTCACTTTAGGGTTAGACGATTTTTCGCGGTCACCGGCTACTGGGCAATTCACGTTTTAGTAATTAATTTTAAGTTTGTTGAACTTTTATTTTGGTTTTAATGGGAACTAAATCACGTTAAGTGAATAATTAGCCTAACATCCATATTTAGATAATTCGAAAATGGGAATTTCTCAAGTAGCTGCTTGCACGTTTTGGTAAATGCACTTGCACTGCATAAAAAGCAAACGTTCATGCACAATAGGAGAGATTCAGCCTGCACTTGAGAACGGCCTTAATAGATTCGACCTTAATGCCGGCAACTAGAGCTAAAACTCCGAAATGGCCGGTTTCCATGCAGCGAGTTCTTTGTAGTCGGCGGGCACTTTTACACAGTGCAGCACTTTCCAGCGATTAATTTTTTTAGTCAATTAAAATGCCATTATGCAAGGGGCCTTGGAATTTCAAGCAAGGTCGTCTGCTTTATATTTAGCTTCGCCTATTCCGATCCTTCAACGGTACTTTAATCCGCGGGCAATTCATGCACTTCAGAAATTCGCTGCCAACTTCCGCTGAACTCCGAACTCGAAAGAAATTCGCGCGCGGCGAGGCCACATTTTTCAGCGTCGCTCTCGCGTCGAGTGTCCATAAAACAAACCGTCTTTTATGGGCTTCCCCGTCTCTGGGGCACGGCGGATGCCTCTTCAGCTTTTTATGCAGAATCGGAAGCTGGTCTACTTGGTTTGTAAAAACTACAGCAGTATCGTAACGGGTCCTGATATTCTTATCCAACAATGGGGATAGTTCTTCGGAAAAGTTGTAGTAACAATGTGTTTGAAAAGCACTAAGCAAGTGAGAAAATTCGATTTATTCCAATCATTGGCGTAACTAGGATTTTTGGCTGGGGAGGGCCAGGCCCCCCAATCAACCATCGTCTATACCTATGAAGACATGAATTTACGTACATATATAACTTTTTAGGATACATTTATTTGCTTATTTTTTGACGCTGTTTTACGAAGATAACCCCATAAATTTCTGCAATCTAATAAAACAAAGATGTGTAGTCAACATTTGTTTTTAATATTGTTTCACAAAATGTTTGCCCTTAAACTCGAAACATTTACGCATTCGATAACACCAATTTTTAAAACAAATTCCACTCTTCTTAAGTCACTTGAGAAACAAAGTTTTTGAAGCTTTCCACGGCATTTTTGAGAGTTCCAAATCGCACACCATGCATTTTATCCTGAAATGGAGGAAGGTGCTAGGTCGGGACTGTATGAGGATAACATAGCAATATTAACCCGGAAGTCTCTAATCAACATTATTTTGTTTGATGTGCGGTATGACTAGAAGCATTGTCATGGTGCAGAAAGATCTCACTTCTTAGTACCCTAACCCAGCTTTTTGAATAACGTCTAGCAGTCATACTGTTGTGTGCAATTCTGCGGTAACCGTACATTTATTTTCAAGCACAACAGTTGTGATAGGTCCTATGAAAGGAAGCAAGTAATAATTTTTTTACCAACTCTTCGAGATAGCTTCACTAAAACTAGGTTAGGATCTGTTGGAAACACTCATTGTGCAGACTGCCGCTTAGGTTCGGGTTCAAATGCATATATCCAGCTTTTGTCACCAGTTATAATGTAAACTGCTTTAAATCTACCTTCATCATAGTTCTTATACCATTCCACATGCTGTTGTTGTGTTTCTGTTAAACTGTGTGGTATCCACCCACAACATACTTTTATTACACCCAAATGATTATGTACAATCTTGTTTATTGCAGTCATGCCAATGTCCAAGATGTTTTTAATAATTCTATATGTGACTCGATTGTCCTGAATCATTCTTCGCACAGCGTCTATGTTAATTTAACGAACTGAAATTGGTCCTCCTTCGCGAAAATCATCGCTAACTGAAAATCGTTAAAATTTAAATTCATTAAACCAGCAAGGCGAAGGCGCTTGGTCACCAAAAGTAACACGAAGTCATGTAAAGCGTTTGTTCGCAGATGGGATTTATAAAGGTATGGTAAATAATGGCTCAAAAATGTTCTCTCGTTATATTCATGTTTGCTGCACAACACTTATTTCAAAATTAACTGTATAATAACTGGTGCAATTATCAAAACTAAATTTGAACTGTTAATCTAAAAAACAACAAACATTTGTTTCATGACAATTTTGATTTCCATGGTGTACTTGATCTATTGGTTTGCATAAATTATGGGTACTACCCTCGTAATACTATGTTTTTAAGTAGCATATCAATAAATTATTTCTCGGTTCATCAACAACATAAAAACGTATATATTACCTCTTGCAGATCAATGAGGTTGACGGTAAAAAATACTAACCCATGAGTAACAGATTTTATTGGAAAACATCACTTGGTTTCCATTTACTTAATTTTCATTTTATTATCAGTATGGTCAAGGCAAATACTTTCTTGAAAACATCAATATCCTCTTAATTGTTATTGCCATTTCTTTTTGTTCTATCTTGGGCTGGAAACTGTGAAAATTCAAGCACCCAAAATTATTTTTACTACATGAAATACTATTACACATAAAATTCTGAATCGTACTCTTCAAAGCGATAAACTGAACTCTTTAGGCAAGGCAAATATCCAAGTAGCAAGTCACTGTAAGTCCGAACTGGATGAGCCTATAATAGGTAGCTATATGTGCACAGGGAATAGTTGGTGATGCACTCAAGTTTCCAGCTCATTGTACTTACCCGCAAATGAAATAATTGCAATTGTCTTTTTCTATGCACATAAATTGACGAAAAAAGTCCTTGCAACGTTAATTATTAGCAAAAGTAAACTGCATTTGTGCACTAATAATGTTTTATCTTTCATATTATTATTGACTAGAGCTATCCGTCCAATATATGGTATTCACACTATGTTTTTTAAGCCAAAAAAGGTAATAAAACCAAAGAATTTAAAAATGTGTGAGGATCAATAGCAACCCCCTTAGTTTAAATAGGTTAATAAAAAAGCAAATTTTTAAATGTATTTAACTTCTATTTTCCTGGGGTGGGCCAAAAGGCAGTCTCGGGAGGGCCTGGCCCCCCTGGCCCCCCCGCTAGTTACGCCAATGATTCCAATTTATTTACTCAGATCTATGATACGAATACTTTTGTGTACCCGTAGTCTTACTTCCATATACCGTCGTTGTAAAGGTTGTAAATTGATTCTTCTTGATCTATGTTTTCAAAGCTACATAACAAAATCTCTTGTGACATAAAATATAGTGAAACAAGTGCTAGCCTAGTTTAAACGATTTACATCTCATTAAAGAGACAAGTTAATCCTTTAAACTGTAATATAACCTCGTTAAAATTACTTTTAATATTGTGTAAGCCAATATTAACATAACATAATCGATTAATTCTTGTCTAAACGAATATTATCTCTTTTAAATAACTAGTCTATTTAAATGACTATTAATCTGATTAAAGCTGTTATTAAATGAGTTTCGTGTAGCTTCATATGAAGCATAAGGCGTGGTAATACGTTCAGTTTCGTCAAAAATCTGATTTTATGATCCTTTTAGCCTCGCTAAAATTATTTTAATTTAGTCCAAACGTTGTTAATTGTCGTTTAAAAAAATGATTATAATGGCTTTAATTCATTAAAAAGGATCTCCTTCAAATCATTTTAATCTACATAGTTTATACCTCTAACTTACTTTAGATATCGTCTATCCAACTTTCAGTTTCATTAAAAATCTGATCTTTTTGAAATGACTTTTATTCAGTTCAAATTTGTTTAAAAGTTGATTGTAGTGGCCTTACATCTAAATTCTAGGATTTTCTGCCTTGTTCAAGGTCTGGTTATAATGGTCTTTAATTAGGTTAGAAAGAATCAAATTCAAGTTATTGTAATCTACATAATTTATACGTTTTACGATCTTGTTACTACGTTAAATCTCGTCGATCCAACTCTCAATTTCGTCCAACATGGATTATATGACCTCTAGTCTAACCAACTTTCAGTTTCGTCCAGCGTCTGATTAATATGACCTCTAGTCTCGTTAAAATGATTTTTATTCAGTTCAAACAACTTTAAATCTCGTTTATACGATCTTCAGCTTTGTTAAAAAGTTAATTGCAGTGATCATACCTTTAATTCCGTTGGAAAGAATCTCCCTCGAATGATTTTAATGTGCGCAGTTCTACAATCTCGTTAACCTACCTTAAATTTCGTTTATGCCACTTTGAGTTTCATGATTATATCGCTCGCCTTTAGTCCCATTTGAATAATTTTTATTTAGTCCAAACTATTTTAAATCTTCAGCCAAGGTTAAATCTCGTTAAAGTATTTTCAACTTTGATAAAAAGTTGCATCTAATTATGATTGCATCTATTTAAGTTACAAAAGATCTCGTTCAAATGATTTTAATGTACGCAGTTCATGCATTCTACGATCTCATTAACCTACCTTAAATCTCATGTACGCAACTTTCAGTTTCATCAAGTATCTGATTATATCTCCTCTAGTCCCATTTAAATAATTTTTACTCGGTCCAAACAATTTTTTATCTCCTTTAATCAAGCTTAAATCTTGTTTATAGGATTCTCAACTTTGTTAATATTTTGATTATAATGGCCTTTGATTACGTTAGAAAGGATCTCATTCAAATTATATTTATCTACACGGTTTATACGTTGTACAATCTCGTTAACCTAGCTTAAATCTCGTTCACGCAACTTTCAGTTTCATCAGCAATCTGATTATATTGACTTTAGTCTAGGACTTTCAACTTTGTTAAACAGTTTATTGCAGTGACCTTACATCTAATTCATAGAATTTATATGGTAGAGCCAATCACCGACCGTAATATTATGTATATTGTATGTTAAGAGGTAAAAGTTTATTCTTGCCGTTTGCGCAGGAATATTGCTGGTTCAGGCACAGCCTCAACCAGCAATCGTGCAAAAGCGGCAAGAGCACTTTTAGCTCGAAATATACATACTATTTTATCGACGACTGAACATATTATTAAGGCCACAATTTAATGCATACACTAAAAATCCCATAAGCGGCGTATTTTGTCACTTTTCCAGCGACAAAACGCAACCTAACTTTTAAAACGGTCTAATTCTAGTAAGCCTAGCAGAGTTTCTAAGGACCTTATATGTAAATTAAATATGTATTCATTAAATTGTCGTACCGAATTACACTCAGGCTTTTTTTTATCGAAGTAAACTTAACATTTATAATTCGAGTTTCCTTGCCTTTAGACAATTCAACTCAAAAAACTGCCAGAAAAAGTTACACGTTCTTCGGACTTGTAACTTTTTCAGTGGCAGTTTTTTTCGTTAAATTGCAAAGCATCGAAATTCTCATTAAAATGTCAAGTTTACTTCGACAAAAAAAAGCTCTCGTGTAATTATAAGTGAAAATAATCATATTCTTCATTTTATTAAAAATATTAAGTGAAAAATAGAAAATTACTCGAGTAGTATCCGACATACGAAGCGATTATTTAAACAAATGACGAGCGTTATCAAGAAAACATTCCGACATGGCAAACTATGTTCATCATCATCATCATTTACAGCGTTTATATATTCCATCTCTGGATGTACGCCTCCCCAATTTGTCGCCATTTTCTGCGTTCGGTGGTTGATCCCATCCATGGTGTTCCGGCTATTTTGCATATATCGTCTCTCCATCTGGTTCTAGGCCTGCCTCGATCTCTTCTTCCCGTTCTTGGCCTCCATTCGGTCACCTTCTTGCTCCATCTGTTGTCGTCCCTTCTCGTAACATGTCCCGCCCATTGCCACTTTAGGCTTGCGATTCGTCTTGCCACATCTTCTGCTCTAGTTTTATTTCTTATCCATTGATTTGTCTTTCTTTCCTGTAGCTGTACTCCAAGCATTGATCTTTCCATTGCTCTCTGGGCCACTTTCATCTTTTTTATTATAGTTTCAGTGAGGGACCACGTCTCAGATGCGTATGTAAGCGTTGGGAGGACGCACTGGTTGAATACTTTTGTTTTGAGATATTTTTTTTTTCGCAATATCTCAAAAACTATGTTGCTCACGCGGAAACCCAAAACACTCGGCAAGCGGTAAAATACTGAAAACGCTGGCTCAGCGACGACTGTCAACTTTCTGTTGTCAAATGTCGGTGGAAAAAATCTACTTTTGATGTTAATCGTCGAAAAATGCTGTTTTCACCCCCTCTGCGATGTAAATCCGAGATAATTAGGATTTAAGATTTATTTTGCCGTAATCTTCTGCAAGTTTTAAAAAATTAAAGAAAATATACATATGTATTTTCAAAACATTTTTTTTCGATGAAAATATTGTTTATTTTTTCTATGTTATGACGCTATCTCTTTTTTCAAAAATAGTGCCCTTTTGTCCATTCTAATTTGTGACTGTACGTGCGTGCTCGAAAGACTCAAGTCCGGAAATGAAAACGCTTGTAAGACGGTACAATCGCTTATTGTAATGTGAGGCGCTAGCTGATAGTACTCACCGGAGATTGGGCTCCGACTCAGTTTATTGACAAACCTGTAACTTATAGCCAAAGGGGCGAATCTTTTTTTGTAGAATTGTAGTCCCGTTACGGCAAGGCGTTGGAGCTGTTAAAATCCCGTTATGCTGCCAGTTCAACTATAACATTATAGTTACGAATTTTGTCACTGGCCACAACCCTTTCTCCAGGGTGGTCAGCGAACTGCGAATTCTAGAAAAGGAACATTCCGTTTATGTGATCGGCACATGACTACTTCGAGATTATTAATCATATAAGCTTTGATTGTATGTAAGTTTCATCTTGTAACCCCGAGTCCCACACAAAAGTTAAAATATTTCGGAGCAACTTTACTATTAAATATTTAGGCATTACACGCAGTATCTTTATCAGACACGTACGTACTAAAGTTGTAAGCAAGCATCAGTAACCGGACCCTCGACACGCTCTATCGCAGACTGGGACAGCGGAGACCGCTTGAGCCTAAAGGCACGCGGCTCCCATTGAATGAATCTTAATAACCCGTATCTTATTACCTACCTCTTGTCGCTGGCTTCGATCTAGGAGCGGTGCTACCGTAAAAGCAAACAGCGCTGATCATACAGTTCATATTCATGAAATAAAAATGGCTGGTTCCTTGTTTAAGCTTTTAAATGAGAAGAATGATGAAACATAATAAACATATAAAAATTCTTGAATGAATAGAATTTCGCCATTAAAACAAATTTTAAGCTATAGACTGTTGCTAAAATGGGTTAAATTACTATATTATATCGATTTTTTATTTGCTAAAGCGATCTTTAATTTAGTTTAAACAATTAAGCTTTGATTAATTGTTAATATTTTTGCAATTACTGTAAATCTCATTTATAGAACTTTTAATGTCTGAAATAATTGGTAATCTTGATTTTTTTTATTATCGTATATTAGTTACTACTCATTAAATTGCAACTAATCTCATTGCAATTTCATTTACTCTTGATAAAATTGTATTTAATTCCGCTACAATTGCATTTTATCCCATTATATTTGCATTTAATATCATTAACGGAATGTTATACCATTTAAATTTCATTCGTTTCTTTAAAATTCAATTTAATATTATTAAAATTGCATTGGTCGCATTAAAATAGCATTGAATTATGTTGAAATTCGTTAATTTTTCCAAAAAATTACATTCTTTAAAATTGCAGTTCGTTTAATATTGAATTTAATCTTATTAAAAATAAATTTAATCTATTTGAAATTGTAATTACTGCGGATAAAATTTAATCTCGTTAAAAGAGTGTTAATTTGTTTAAAACTGCATTAAATTTCGATCTCGTTAAAACTGAATTTAATGTCGTTTAAATTGAATTAGTCTCGTTACGTGTAATTGCGTTGAAATTGCATTAGATTTGCTATAATTCAATTTAGTATTTTTAAAATTACATTAGTCGCATTAAAATTGTATTTAATTCCGCAGAAATTGCATTAATCTATTTAAAATTGCATTTGGTTCCGTTCAGTTTGTATATACAGGGTAATTCGGGAGGAACGGACCAAACTCCAGGAGTGTATTATACACGTGAAAATAATGTAAAAGAACCCCAATGTTATCCGATTTTCATTTGTTTTCAAGTTATAGCATTACAAAAAACAACTTTTTATGGAGAACTTAACTGAGTTTTTGTAAAAAAATGGGCATTTTTGTTAATTTAAGACGTAATTATTTGCAAACAATCGAGAAATACACGATTTATTACAAAGGCTAAAATAAAAATAACGCGTATGGGGATTTTTTATGACGCTGTTTCTTGAAAACAAATGAAAATCGGATAACAACATTTGTGTTTTTTACATTATTTTCACGTGTATAATACCCTCCTGGAGTTTGGTGCGTTTCTCTTGACTCACCCTGTATATATATAATCAAAAAACCTGCAACCCTAAGGTGTAAGGTTTGTATTTAATCCTATTAAAATTTCATTTAACCTCGTGAGGGTGACATTATTCTTTTTATAATTGCATTTCAAATTCAGTCTATTATTCTTATAAATAACATTTAAGTACACTGGAGGCAAGTCAGTAAAAATATATACTTAGTACTTAAAACAAATACTAAAAACATCACTTTTGTAAAATACAAATTATTTAATAACAAATTAAAATACACGATCGCTGTCGAATTTAAGGCCAAGAAATTCCCCTACACACGACCGTTTTTAATTAATTTCGCTAAAATTGCAGTTAATCTTATTAAAATTTGAATACGTACTTTGTCTGGTTTAATCTCTTTGAAATTGCATTTTATTGTAGTAAAATTGTATTAAATCTTCTTAAGCTGCATGCAGTGTTATTAAAATTACGTTAGTCTCGTTACTAATACATCTAGTTTCGTTAAAATTTGATTCAATCTCGTAAGTTTCCATTTAATCTCCTTAAAAGTTGCATTTAACATCGTTAAAATTAATCATTACATTAATCATATAAAATTGCATTGTGTTTCGATAACATTGCATTTAATCTCGTTAAATTTGCCCTCATACGCGTTAAAACTGCATTCAATGTAGTAAAAATTGCAGTAGTCTCATTGAGTTAGCTCGTTAATATTACATTAGTCGCGTTAAGTTTAATCTCCTCAAAATTGCCTTAGCCTCAGTACAAGTGCATCTAGTCTACTTAAAGTTATCTTTTAATCTGGTTAAAATTGCGTTTAATCTCGTTAGAATTTCGTTTAACTTCGTTAAAAATCGTTTAATGCCGTTAAAATGTCACCAGTCGCAATTAAATAGTTTTTAATGTCGTTTTAATGCCATTGGGCTAGTTAAAATTGCATTGGTGGCGTTAAGTTTAATCTTTTTAAAATTGCATAAGCATCAGTAAGAGCATCTAGTTTAGTTAAAATTATCTTTTAATCTGGTTAAAATTTCGTAACTTCGTCAAAATTCGTTTAATCTCGTTAGAATTTCACTAGTCGAATTAAAATAGCGTTTAATCTCGTTAAAATTGCGTTCAATGTCGTTAATGCATTGGGATATTTAAAATTGCATTAGTCGCGTTAAGTTTAATCTCTTCAAAATTGTATTGCTTTAGCCTCAGTACATGTGCATCTAGCTTCGTTAAAATTCTGTTTTAATCTGGTTCAAATCTCTGGTTTACTCGCGTTAGAATTGCGTTTAATCTTGTTAAAATTCATTTAATCTCGTTAGAATTTGTTTAATTTAGTTAAGATTCGTTAAATCTCGTGAAAATTTCACCAGTTGCATTAAAATCGTTTTTAATCTTGTTAAAATTGCATTTATCTCTCTAAAATTGCATTTATCTCTTTAAAGTTGCATTTAAGTTACTTAATTAAAATTGCATTTACTTCTTTGTCTTCATCAGTGTTGTTATAGACTCTTACCAAACTAATTTTTGTATCGTTAAGAGCTTCATTACCGCACTCTTTTTGTATAAAGAAATGCATTGAACCAGAATTTATTGATGAAGATAAAATATTGAACAATTCACGTTTGCTTATGGCACTTAACGTGATTCGTTTGATTGCCGCAAAACTCGGCTCACCGCCTCGTTTTAGGCAATCAAACTCGTGTCGTTAAGATGCTCATAATCAAACTTGTATCGTTAATATCTATTAAAGTTGCATTTAATTTAGTTAAAATTGCATTTAATAACGTTGAAAGTCCGTTGGGCTAATTAAAATTGCATTAGTCGCGTTAAGTTTAATTTCCTTAAAATTGCATTAGCCTCAGTGCAAGTGCATCAATTTTCGTTAAAATTATATTCTAAACTGGTTAAAGTTGCTGCTAATTTCGTTGGAATTGCTTTTAATCTTGTTAAAATTCGTTTAATTTCATTAAAATTTCATTAATCGTATTAAAATAGCCTTTAACCTCGTTAAAATTGCTTTTAATATCGTTGAAAGTGCATTGGGCTATTTAAAATTGCATTTACTGTTATTAAAAATGCACGACGATTTTTTCTGGTGAATATTAAACTTTTATTACTTTACATTGTAGAAGTTCGTTTAACGAGCAAATTCCCTTATCTCGATTAAATATAAAATGTCTTGCTTAAGCAACTCCAATCGCGTTTTTTACTTTAATCCTGTTAAAACAACAGTTATTCTCTTAAACGTAGTTTGTTCTCGTTTAAAACCATTAGTAGAGTAATTTTTTCAAGAAAAAATGTGAATCTATAGAAATTACTACAACAGAAATATATATTTTTATTTAGAGAATTTTACAATTATATATTTTCCTATTTACGCCGGTCAACGACAGTTTTAAGCCTCAGCTTCGCGGGTTAATACCTAGATATTTCACAAATTCCAGAATATATATTATCTACTATGGCAGAATTGAAATCGAAATCGAAACTCTCGCAGTTCAATTCTGTGGTGGGAAATCGGCTAATCTCCACGTGGCATTTTGAGTGTAATTATTGACAATTATAATAATGGATCCATTTTCTCACCAGGGCAACCGATTTATATTACAATGAAACTTACTGCGCGCTATAACAAAAACGACAAAATTCACTTTCCCTGGTTTTAATTATTTCATGGTACATCCGTTTATTATTAAAATATGCATGGTGCGCTCGCCATCGAAAACAACTCATTGTAAGCTATAGGGGTTCGTTAATCCCGTTGCTGGTAGTATGGAAAAGTAAAAGAGTCTTGATGTGGCTATTTTTGTGTTGCATATCCATGAACACGTGTTATCTTTCGTTAATAATATAAATAATTTATTTTGAAATATAAAAAATTTTAAAAATAACAATTTGATCTTCATAACCAGTGCCACGCCACGTACATATCGGCGCGATGCACGATTACGTGTTTAGTGTTGTTTACAGGTAAAATTCATACAAGAATGTCGTTTCGATGTTGATCTGTTTTATTGTCATAACTAAATGAAATTTCTTAATTATTCTGGCGGCTACCGCACTCTCACTCAGCTATTACGGATGCAGTTAGTCACATAGGTACCGGTACTCTATACCCCTTTGCACTTCTTTATCCACTGTAGCGAAACATCCAAGAAACTATCGTGAATCTGGCATCTTAATTCGCTGTTCGCCGTAAAACAGACCCAGCTTCGTCTTGTGGTTGCTCCGTTTCTGTTGCTATGCACTTGTTTATAAAATAGGTACAGACAGGAGAATAAACCCAGCGTCCCGGCGCCTGCGGGGGAGGTGCTGTTGTTGGGGGTGGTATTGACGCGAGGTGACTGACAAGGTTGTCGCTGCTGTAATGGTGGTAATAGCAATTGATCCTATTTTTAGCTCGTCTTCTTGCAGTCTGGAACTCTAGGAATTGCAGAGAACGAGGCGTTTTCTTTTATGCGATTTGCTCGTTTTTATCCCTGCCTCGGATTATTCCCGTTTTGATCTTTGTCCGTCCTTTCAGAATCGATCATAAGCCCCTGTGGTCAAGTAATATTGTCTATATTTTTATATATTTCTGTGGACATAATTCTACCGTGTCTGATATATTTATCGGCGCTGTAGTTTACTTGGAAAGCTTCTTCTTTTATGGGCGTATAGAAATAGATCCCGACAGACATTTTCCCAGTTTTACAAACTGGGGCATATATACATTGACAGTATACATGCTCAGTGCATCTCTGAAGCTTAAAATCGATAGCTTTGCAGATTGTGATTGTATTGAAAACTCCATCTTGGAAATTCTTCTAAATCTGGTATCTCACTTCCTGGGCTGCATCAGACTCTCTAGTATAATTTCTATTTTTTATAGCACTGGTAATAGTAGTTTACGTAACATGTTCGGAAAGAACATCTTTACAAGATGCATAGGCATATTTCAAACCGATGCCGAAGACTAGTCCTGAAAAGCTATAAGTCCTGTAAAGGGCGTTTCAGGATGAATTACATACAACATTTTAGGCACCTGTGTTTCTTCTAAAATTTACCTTAATATGGAAACGTAACAGTAACAAACAAGCATTATACCTTCGTAAAAATCAAAAGATATGTGTAGTTGATTTCCTTAGTAACCACAGTGAGTAAATATTTGAAATCAATTAAAACGCCAATTATACTTTGCCACACCAACGATGAAAGACGACATGTAGGAAATTAAATCTCACATTTGAAATTCATTTCCACTTAACCGTCAAATGTTCCCTGCTCTTGTCTTGAGAGTCATCATACAGTACAAAAAATTGAATCTTGCATATCCGAAGTTAAACCTTCCATATCTGAAGTACAATTTAAATCTGAATCTGACATATCAGAAATCAAACGTAAGTTATCAAAAATGTAATATTTAGTATAGCAAATTAAACTGTAAATATCAGAATTTAATCCATATTTATCAGAAATTCAACATTATATATCTAAAGTAATACAATTTAAACATTATAATTTAATATATAAAAACATTTCAAAAATTGAATGCTGCATATCAAAAGTTTAACTTACATAGTTGAATTGCAACTTGGAGATTAGAATTGGTAGTTCATATTTAGAGAATTCAACTCAAGATATGTGAAATAAACCTGAACATAAAACAAATTCTTACGTATCAGCAATTCAACTTTACATATCAGAAATTCAAACGTACGTATCAGAAATTCAACCTTACGTATCAAAAATCCTTGCTTATATAGTTAAATTGCACTTTGAATATTTCAATTTCATATATAGAAAATTCAACCGAAAATACGAGAAATTAACTGAAATATATCAGAAATTGAATCGTACATATTAGAAATTCAACGTACGTAGTTGAATTGCAATTTGAAGATCAGAATTGGTATTTCATATTTAGAGAATTCAACTCAAGATATGAGAAATAAAGCTAAACATAAAACAAAATCTTACATATCAGAAATTCAACTTTACATATCAGAAATTCAAACGTACGTATCAGAAATTCAACCGTACATATCAGAAATTAAACCATACATATCAGAAATTCTAGCTTACCTAATTGAATATTATCATTTGATGTATAGAAAATTCAACCGAAGATAAGAGAAATTAACTTAAATATATCAGAAATTGAATCGTAGTATATATCAGAAATTCAACATAAATAGTTGAATTGCAATGTGAAAATTATAATTGGCATTTCATATTTATCAAATTCAACCCAAGATATGAGACATAAACCTGAACATAGAAAAAATCTTTCATATCAGATATTCAACGCTACTTATCAGAATCTTTCATATCAGATATTCAACCCTACTTATCAGTTGTTCAATCTTAATATCAGAAATTGAACCATACATAAAACTCATATCAGAAATTCTAGATTACATAATTAAATTGCAATTTGAATATTAGAATTTAATGTTGAAAAAGTTCAAATGAAGATATAAAAAATTGACTTAAATATATCAGAAATTGAATCGTAGGTGTCAGAGATTCAACGTACGTAGTTGAACTGCAATTTGAAGATAAAATTGGTATTTCATATTTAGAGAATTCAACCCAAGGTATGAGAAATAAACCTGAGCATAATAAAAATTTCTGCATATCAGAAATTCAACCTTACAGTTCAGAAATTGTATAATTTCAGATATACGAAATTCAACAAAAAAATATGAGAAATTAACCTAAATATATCACAAATTGGATCATATTTATCAAATCAACCAACAGAATTCAATTTCAATGTGAAGATTAGAATTCGTATTTCATATTTAAAAAATTCAACACAAGATGTAAAAAGTAAGCCCAAAACAATTCTTGTTACTTATCAGAACGTCAACCCTACATGGTATAAAGTGAATTTTACATCTCAGAAATTCAACCGTACGTATCAGAAATTCAACCTTACAGATCAGAAATTGAACCATACGTATCAGAAATTCTAGTTGATATAGTTCAATTGGAATTTGAATATTAGAATCCAGATGTACAACATTCAAACAAAAATTATGTCTAAATATATAACAAATTGAAACGTACCCATAATTTCAATCTATACATATATACAGGGTGTCTCAAAAAGAATGGGACACCGATTAGCCATAGATTCCTTACGTCATAATAAATCGATTAAACCTAATATACCTTAGTACAAAGTCCCTTCAGTAAGAAGTTATAGAGCCTTGAAGTTCAATTTTTAATTTTTTATTTTTTTGTTAATTTCCACAGATGTAGAGATATCTATTTGAATTTTGGTATACATACTTACTATTATATACTACACTAATAGAAAAAATTTCATAAACTAGACTTGACTGTAAAGGACACTTTACCTAACTTTCATAACTTTTTTTAGCTCTAACTTCGTTATATGTAACATTTTTTAAAATTTTAGGTTATTCTCTAAAAGAGAATTAAAAAGCACAAAAATAATGCACTCTTAGTTCTTAAGCCTAAAAGCAACCGTTTACCTTAAAATGCCCATCAAAGGTTTTTGGTTGTCATTAAGATGTGCAATTATCAAGTAGCCATGATCACAAAAACAATGGGTAATGATTGTAATCTAGTAAACAACAACAAGAAATCAATTAATGACGTTGGTGACATCAGGTTTTTGTCTTTTGTGCTTACGAAAATGCTGCGACATAACGAACCTTTCAGCTTTGGAGAATTCGTTATGCAGCGGCATTTTCTTAAACATAAAAGAACAAATTCTTATGTCACTAATGTCAGTAATTGATTTATCATTGTTTTTTACTAGATGATCATTGTTTTTATGATCATGCCTACTTGATAATTACGTGTTAGCATATATATAATACACATATATTGCTAGTAGGGCCTGGAAACGTCAGAAAACATTACGGCGCCGACATAGTCTCACTTAGAGTATAACGCGTCTCGTGCGCATGCGTGAGAATTCGAACTCCGCCTTTAGAAGCGAATTTTAAACTTGCCCACTTCCCCATTGGCCGGACGACGCCGCCGCGCTTGCACACAGCTCACCATTATACATTGAAGAGTTGGTTGTCTGTCTCACTTCCTTGGCAAGTTTCCCACTCATAGCCGCTAGCAATACAGGGTGTTATTTAAGTACGTGGCCAAACTTCAAGAGGTAGTTCTTTGAGTGATTCTAAGACGAAAAGTTTATATTAACATAGGTCCGGTAATGCTTCGTTTTGAAGATACAGGGTGTCAAACTTTTTTTAAAAAATTAGTTTTTCGTAAAAATTTTAATAATTCTTCAGCCAATTTTGTTGAAATTTGTTAGTGTTATTTATGGTAGAAAGGGGATAATTTAGCCCTAACTAGATTAAAATTATTAAGTTCAGTGGCGTCCCGGGGGGCACCTTAACCAATATTTTTGACAAAAAAATGTGCGCCACTGACTTCTTTAGAACTTTTATATTCTTTTTCACATTAAGTAGCTAAAAATACAACTTGTCTATTTATTTTTTTTCGTATCTTGCTCCGTTTTTGAGAAAAAAAATAAAAATCACTTTATTGCATGTCCCTGGGACAACATAATAAAAAACTAAAACTACCAAACTATTAAAAGTTGGGGTGTACCTGTTATTTTTTTCCATATCAATAGTCTATTTTAGTCTTAGAAATTGTTATAACAATTAATGCTAGCTAAAAAATATTTTTTGTGTTTTATTAATTATTAAAAAATGTTTTTTTGCTGTCCATGGACATGCAATAGTTATTTTTATTTTTTTTTCTCGAAAACGGAGCAAGATACAAAAAAATAAAGAAACAAAAAAGTTCTATTTTTAGCTGCTTAATGCGAAAAAAAATATAAAAGTTCTAAAGAAGTCAGTGGAGCACACCTTTTTGTCAAAAATATTGGTTAAGGTGCCTCCCAGGACGCCACTGAACTTAATAATTTTAATCTAGTTAGGGCTAAATTAGCCCCTTTCTACCATAAATAACACTGACAAATATCAACAAAATCGGCTGAAGGATTATTAAAATTTTTACGAAAAAAAGATATTTTAAAAAAAGTTTGACACCCTGTATCTTGAAAACGAAGCATTACCGGACCTATGTTTATATAAACTTTTCGTCTTAGAATCACTGAAAGAATTACCTCTTGAAGTTTGGCCACGTACTTAAATAACACCCTGTATAGTAAGTATTAGATATATGCGTGTTAGTAACAACCAAAAACCTTTGATGGGTATTATAAGGTAAACAGTTGCTCCTACGCCTATGAAGTAAGAGTACATTATTTTTGTGTATTTTAATTTTCTTTCAGATAGTAACCTAAAATTCTAAAAAATGTTACAGATAACAAAGCTAGAGCTAAAAAAAGTTTTAAAAGTTAGGTAAAGTGCCCTTTACAGTCAAGTCTAGTTTACGAAATTTTTTCTATTAGTGCAGTACATAATACTAAGCATGTATACCAAAATTCAGATCGATATCTCTACATTTATGGAAATTAACAAAAAATAAAAAATAAAAAATTGAACTTCAAGGCCCTATAACTTCTTACTGAAGAGACTTTGTACTAAGGTATATTAGGTTTAATCGATTTATTATGATGTAGGGAATCTATGGCTAATCGGTGTCCCATTCTTTTTGAGACACCCTGTATAGTTGAATTTCAATTTGAAGATCAGAATTCGTATTTCATATTTAGAAAAATCAAACGAAGATGTGATAAATAAACCTGAATATCAACAATGTCTTATATTATCAGAAATGGAACCATACATATCACTGGTAAAAAAATCAACCTTAGAAACAGAATCATAATACCATCCAAAAACATTTTTCTTTTTAACTATTCAACATTGTCAAATTTCGCGGTTTTAATTTCAAATAATTTCCTTAGATGTAGCTTAAATTTCTTGTTACCATCAAAATGGATGACTAGTAAAATGACGTAAAATTTGTTTTAATTATTAATATATTAAATTTGTAAGTAAATATTATATAATTATAACTCTTATTAACCACTATTGTTCCAATAGTTTCACACGTCGAACTGTCCAAGTGAATTTTCAATGGAATATTAACGACACCCAAAAATGTTAACACATGGTTCCTAAAAACATGCCAAGTTTCTGTATTAAATTACAACAAATTTTACGCAACAAACATAAACAGGTAAATAAACCCACTGCTTTTTTCAATTATAACTTATTTTTAGCCAATAATGCTTATACACTTTACATAATAAAAAAACTTAACCTAAAATTCGCACAAGGTCAATGCCCAAAGATCAATGCGTTTAAAAATTTTAATCAAAACTAGTTAAAATGCTACAAGCAAAGGTAATACGCTAATATAACTACCCAACAAATATAATTAAAAATTACTTTTTCCCATTTTTATAACAAAAAAATATTGTTAAGAAATTACCAATATCCACGCAACATAACCCACAATACTTCAATCTTCTCATTGGAAATTAATAAAACAAGGATTCCGTCCACTGTCCAATACCAACATATCCAAAACTGATTTCAACTACATTACGTCCAACTACACCACACGTCTTCCAAATGTTACCTAAAATATAGCGTAACTTCAAACAAAATATTGTGGAACTATAAACGTCAGGTAATAAAAATTATTATCTTAATAATAATATGTTAATTATATCAACCTCTATTATTTTAGTCGTCTACATTAGTAATTGTTTAATATAAATTTATATTGAAAAAAATGTTTCAAGTACATCAATATTTAAATATGTGTTCACCGAGTCCAAAACCCAAGAAGAATCGTTCATATTTACTGCGTAACACCAATTTTTCAACTCCATTTTTCTAAGTAAGTGATCTTCGTTCAGCAAACATTTATAAGGTTATGTTTTTGTTTTATCCTTATCAGATGATTCATAAATCAAATTTTTAAATATATAAACAACATACAACAACCATCAAAATCCTTCAAGAAATTTTACAAGATTCTGACTTAAAGAGATAAATATTGTGAGGTTCTTATTCCTTCACCAATCTAATTTGAATTTTTTTATTAATTACAGATCCATCTCACTCATGTACAACTTGTTTCGTTTTATTTATGTCTGATGAAGCAGATTTAAATTCTGCGAAACGTAACGTTACTCTTTAATAAACTTTAATGAAATTTTGTATCGACTAATACTGTTTTTTCTATAGCACATGTTAAAGTGTGCTTTTATCAACTCGAAACAAAAGGTCAAGTTTTACTTGAACAGCAAGGGTAGATAAAGTAGCACTTTAACATCAAGGATAGATAAAGTAATTTAACTTTTGTTTAAATTAAATATGACAGCTTCGTATTATCGTAGCAACCCAATCTAGCTATTGACATTTTGAAATGTGATTGACTGTCCTTTTAATGAAATTGTTAAAGTTCTTGCTATAGAAAAAAAATGTATTATACACGACGATAAAGTTATTTCTAAAAATTTAACTTTATCGTCTTGTATAATAAATTACTATTATATTTTATGAAACACCATTCTAAAAAAATAAACCCAGTAACTTACCAAATACTCTTTATAGCTGATCTCTCCCCTATTTTTAATAATTTATAAGTAAACAGCTGTTATCAAAATTTTAAATAATTTAATATAATTTGCACTAAGCGTATCCGATAAGTTGTTATTTGAATATTCACGTATCAAGCGATCTGTTGTAATATTTCTAGCAAATATATATTGAATTTGATTTGATTGTAGTATATTTATTATTGAATGTTTATTTTTTGTTTTAGGTGAGTACTTCCCTATATCGAAACAATACCAGAAGTAAGAAGTGACATAGCTACTACCTTTCAAACCTGAGACTGAATGCACATCAAAGAGGTAAAACTGTTTTAAATAAATCTGGTTCTGGAATTATATTTAATTTGCAAATATGTTGCGGGCAAGCTACCTTCCCTATATTTAAATAATGATTCCCCTGTTGTCGCAGAAAATTGTCCCTCTTGGGAGGTAAAAGATTTCTAAAAGTATAAGAGTTACGTAAAATTCGCTTATGTAAAAAATTAGGTACGAAGGTGGTGCACATCAGTAAAATATGTTTTATTTTACTTGCTCACAAAGCTGTGGCGAAACTAGCTTACTTTTTTCGAATAAACACCTGATATTTAAGTAGCTTAAAAGATTTGCAGGGAAATGCTAATCATTTTAGTATACAATTCTATAGAATCTAAAATTCTGTAGATATTAGCGACTTTTAAAACCTGAAAATTTAATTTTCAAATTTAATACATATGTTAGTAATAATTGGACCTCCGATGTAGTAAGTTAAATTGAACATCGCCACCAACTTCGGGGCACATTATTTTACTACATACGGCAAACAATTTTAGACTCAAGTCCCCAAACTAAAATGTCTCAGTAACTAACAAGCTTCAAATCATACAAAACAAACGTTCAGGTTACATAGAGCTATCGGAAAGGCCGACCAGCTACAGTGAAAACGGTGTGCGGTTCTTTTTTATAATTAGCAAAGGGTGTTCAAATTACCAGGGGGCGCCAAAGAGTCTTTTATAACCGATAAGTCCATTAGCTTATGAAAACTCACTAACGCACCATGCGTAGCCAGTTCGCTACGATCTGAAACATACTTAAAATGTTCGACACCTAAGTTACTTGAATTAGCCATACACAAAATAATAGTAAACATGAACAAGGTTTATAGTAATTAACGATAACAGATTACCAAATGCTACATCAGTTAATTTCAACACTCTATAAATCACAAACGCGACCCACGCTACAGGCGAAAGCCACTCTGCTGCTGCCACTAATTGTAGTAGTTTAGCTAGCATATAATAAAGTTCAATATTTATCACGTACGTAGAAATGCTCCAGTAATGACTGACAAACTCGGAGGTGATGCAGCACTAGCCGGTGATTCCAATATTTTGGTACGATTAATGTACCGATTCGTTTTACTTTCAGAACATAAGATCATATTTTAATGCTCCCAGCAATGCGAGACCTTTGGCAAAACAAACAGCAGCGGACTGCATAATTAGCCACCTGCGCAAGTGGGGACACAGCAAGGACTCTCAGCACCAATTGCCAACCGAAGAAGCAAAGCCGGGCCTACAACAAGGACTCAACAACCAACGGAAAACTCAGCGATGATTACTAATTGGGCTACCAAATTATTAGCACAACATGCTCATACATAACGACTCTAAGCCGGCTCTAAAATTCACGAAACACGAGTACCTAATTTGAATAGAGAACGAGAAAGATAAAACGCACACATACCTCCAGCTGACAGCTTCAAGACTTAAACCGCGACGTCAGAAAAATGCGTAATAAAATCCAAACAAATCAAGGATTAAGACAAGGGTGTGGGCTATCACCCACTTTATTTAATATTTATATCGACCACGTGGTTAAACAATGGAAACCACAAGTAAACCCAGGGATAAAACTACGAAAAGACAAATACATAAACTTACTGCTATATGCCGATGATTTAACAATAATTCAAAAGAACGAAGACAATCTGCAAAGATCAATTTACCGTCTCAAAATACTCTGCGAAAACTACAATTTGAAAATATCTAAAGAGAAAACAAAGATCATGGCTTTTCAAGGAAAGCAACCAGTGCGATAAAAAATAATAATAGATGGAAAGACTTTAGAACAGATGTCCCATTTCAAATGCTTAGGCTGCGATACCACATACGAAAACAACAAAGATATAGAAAATAAGATTCATAAATTCCAAGCAATTTGCGGAACAATAAACAGAACGCTAAAGCACAAAACAAGAAATGAAACAAGAATGAAATTTTACAAGACTATGGTCAATCCCTATACTTACTTATGGAAGCAAACCGTGGACAACAAGCACAGCAAACAAATAAACATACAAGCAGCGGCAATGAGATTTCTCAAAAATGTTAAAGGTTGCACAAGGAGTGATAGGATAAGAAACGAAGAAATAAGAGAAGAACTAGAAATTTTCAACGACAAAATAGAAGAATATAGAAACAGTTGGAGATAACACGTTAAAAGGATGACAGAAAAAATAAAACCCAAACAAATCCTCAACTACCACCCAAGAGGATGCAGAGATGTAGGAAGACCGAAGAAAAGATGGTACTAAACAAGTGAAGTTCGGAACAGGTAGATTTGCCTAATCCTTGATGACACAAGAAGAAGAAGATATCTTCGATAAATCAACCATGGAAATTCGCGATAGCGCGAGTGAGCTAGGACACTATTCTTGTTCTCGTAAGTCACTATAAACTAGCCCTAAACTAAGGCAAAAGTTAATACGAAGTGCAACGCTTGCGATTAAGTCAAAGACGCTTGCAGAAGAGAATGAGGAATAAAAACATCGCCGCACGTGCGCGAAGGGCAATTTAATGATAATAATTGGGCCAGTTACGTATATAAACAGATTGCTATTTCATCTCACGCGACTGAAGGCTGTTCAAAACTAGTTTAGCGACCTCAATCACTGCCTACGGTTGAGCCTTTCGGATAGGGGCAACCAAAAATCAAAAAGTCAAGGCAGGTAATCACAGAACCATAATGCGTAACGCGTTTTACCCACAACAATATATCCAAAATTGAATGTTACATATCAGAAAATCAAGATCAATTACGTAAAAATTATATCTTGGAATCGCCACTTTAATGCTGATATATTTGGGCTTTATTTATTTATTGAATATTTACGTATCTGTAATTGTGCTTTACTATTTGAAATTTGCTTTCGATTGTTATCAATTGAATTTTAAATATTATAAATTAAAATTTATATATTTATAAATTGAATTTGTACACCAAGCGTGATAAATTCAAGTGAACATATTAAAAATGTAACCTTATCTATCGGAACTTACATATCTGGAATTCGATTTTTCCGCTCCCCATTGCTTTCCCTACATAAATATTTGAATTGTAATTCATAATTACCTATCTAAAATTGTATATTAGATATATGAGATATACTTTAACTTGTTAGCCATTGAATATTACTGATCGGCAATTACGTATGAGAATTATGAAGCATATATAAGTGTTTGAAAACTGAAAATGCGTAATGAAAACGCTATTTTAGGCTTGTATAGGAAAGCATTTGAGCAATCAATTTGCAATTCATTTTTATTCTGTATTCCACATACTGTGATAAAGCCGTGGCTGACCAACGGCATTAAATCACAACTGAATTATTTTCGCCCAACTTATCACTTCTGAACGCAAACAAGAGACGTCAGCCATCAACTCCACATCAATGCGAATTTGAAATTCAACCAAGCGGAGCATTCCGTCATCAACGTCAGTGCCAATCGGAGCGATTCCCAAACCTCACTCGACATCGGTTTTTCTTCATTACATGATGCGGTACTCTGTTGGACAATAATTGGACAAGAGACGAAGTGCACATCGATAGCTAGGAATTAGCTTAGAGATGTTTCAGAGGGAAAGGTGGCTATTTTCCAACATTTCAAACCCCGTTTTGATAGTACGTATATCGTCTCTATTACCTGTTGTAATGAATATTAGCTCTAGATTTTGAGATACCAGGGTTGTACCGAAAGTTCCTCCAATTCAGCTTTCATCTCTTCTCAGAAATGAAATTAATGTGGGACAAAAATTGACAGATCAGTCAAAGGAAACAGCTGTTTAGGCATGGACACATACGACGAATAAAAGAAGTAAGATTAATAAAACGAAAAAAGGTGGGCAAATCCTCGAACAAAGACGAAAATCGTATACCTGTACAAGATAATAGACGTGTGTTTCAAGGCCTACTTGTTTGTGTTAGCAGATTAAGATGTACGAGATCGCAAAAATTTTCGAGGCACGCCTCGTGTAAAATTTCACTATTTATACCAGCAATTCTATTTGCGAAGTATTGGAACAATAACAGGCGCCTGCGGCGCATGATCCAGTTTGGCCTAGTTCGGTTTTCAGCCTTCTAATTAATAGGACCCGTTTATTAATCATGCCACCATTCAGGAGCGGCGAACTAGCTGAAGTTTCCTAAGGGCCGTCCTGATAAGCAAAAAGCACCGGTACGTCGTCTGCACTTCGGTCAGCGCTGGCATTCAGACACCGGTTGAATATCGCAGCGTCGTTAGCAGACCCGCCAGAACTAATTTAATGCATTTAATGAGAAGTCCAGGAAAAATGTAAAATTAATTAAACTGAATCTGAATCCCAGCAGTTGCTGGCAGATTTTGCCTGGCCGCGCCTGTCGCAGTTGATGTCGTTATTTCCCCAAGATTGTGCGCCGATTTTAATTTCATTTCTAGGGTCGAATACTAAAAACAGTAACCTTATATTAAAAGATCTGCTTAGAGCCGTAGAAATGCTGTTTGAAAACTATGAATTATTAATAATAAAGTATTGTCAGTACAATATGGTGAAGTGAAATTATATGCGGGCTACGTAAGCAAATCAATTATTTGAATTGTTCGCCCGAATAGAAGATAATCCTAATTATTAAAGGGATCTGCTCAGGTACTCCAAACATCTAAGTCCTTAAACGCTTATCATAGAGCCCTTTGGACAACAAATCGCATTATGGGACAGAAAATCAGCGCTTCGTAAAAAAAAATGTGATCGCACACCCATAGGCGTGAATATCAGTCTCGTAGAAAGACTACCTTAACATACAATTATACAAGTCGAATGTATTCCAAAATTCTTCTGTGCCTTCTAATCGCTTGGTGAATTAGAGTAAACACGAATGGTTAGCGAAGCTTATCGCTGGAATGCAGCGACGCCACGCGTAAATAAGGTAATAAAATAAAAACTTGACCGTGTGTTATCCAAGAACTTAGGTCGGACAGTGTCGTCACGACCTCAAATACGCCTCGAAAGAGGCGGCTTCGTCAGGTTTATAAAATAAAGGTGTTACATGTAGGGTTACCCAAAATTACAGTTTTATCACAGGATTCACCATTAGATTAACGTAAATACGCCATAACAATTGCTTTCAAATAAATAATGGCGACGACTTAAGGGGCGCAAAGTCTATTTAAGCCTCTCCGTCAAGCGAACCTATTTCTAAAAAACAGGAAGATTTAATTTCAGGAAAAACGCTGGCAGAAAGACTTGAAAAAATTACCAAAAAGAATTTAAAAAAAACATAGGCAACATGCTCCACTCACAGGCGCTTGAAGAATACTATGTCCTAGGAGATAATTGGAAGGAAAATCCACCAAGTGATTTGCGAAGGCGTTAAAAAGAGCTACAGCGTAACGGCAAAAAACAATTTGAGATGTTACATAATGAAGATATAAAGCTTGCGCATGAATCATCAAATAGATAGAAATATAACCGTTAGTTTGTAAAGAGATACCTAACTGTTTCATTTTAGTTTCGACTAATCTGAGAATCTAAAATAAGCGAAAGATTTCATTCAAAGTGCAAAATTACTTTCGCCCGTTATCCACGAATCATGATACAGCGTGTGGCAAACGTTGTCACCATTTTGTCTCTCTCATCTTTTCTGCAAATGAGACAAACTACCGATTTTAAATGCATAGTTAAAGCGTTAAAGCAAACCAATCCGCCCTCTGGCTTCTAAAGCTGAGCTGGTTTCTTACATACGCTATCATTAAGGTACATATGGTAGGATGGCAATTCCAACTATTTACTCTAAGTATAAAGTTCTAAACCTGACGAGGATTTTTTATGCAGCTCAGATTATTGTATAGCATCTAACCTATTGCGAACTTTGACTTTTCAGTAGTTGTGGACTAGGTTGTATATTGTATAATATACTGTGCAGCATGACCTACAATTACAATACAAACGAACTGTTTCTAATGATAGCAACCTAGCAACAATAAAATGCAACTGAAACTTTAAACAGTATTTATTACTCAACACTTGAATAACTGGGATGTCATCACTGAATTAAATTACAATTTGAATACCTAGGTGCTGTACTTAACAATTAACAGACTTAAATATTAATGCTTATAATAATACACATTGTTGCTGAGCAACTTTTTCCTCGTTTAATAAAATGTGGCCAAGGCCGTTTGCAGATGGAGATGGTTATTATTGGTAGGTACTAATAAATACAGAAATACAGATGTGATTTGAATATATTTAGAGGCAGCTGCATACGCTATTATTATCTCCTGTTATTACTCCATCTATACCAGTTTATCTGATCAGGTGTGATGTATTACCGCTTCTTTTAATTAGCTGCTTTTATGTTGGCGTTTTTTAGAATACAAATTTATAATCTAAACGGATGTTTAATGAGTTTTTAGTAACACAATCCAAAATTAAGACAATAAATTGTAATGATCGCTATAGTTCTTCGTGAGCTAAAAGACAATAAATGGCACTTCTAGTCGATGATATAGCGTAACGTTACTAGATTTCAGTGTAGGGGTGCTAATTTTTTACACCAATACTAAGCAAAGCGTAACATTAACAAAAATGCCCGATAGCAACGTCATAACTTTTATTATTCCAAGGAACTAGCTCAAAAAATGGCGAAGAGTGGGTAGTGGGCATACTAGGTACCTAATTAATTCACTAATAAGTAGAAGTCAACCAATAAGAGCGCCAGGTTCAATAACTTGCCACGCGGAGTGAGTTAGCAACGATGAAACAGGTTGAAAGAAATACTCGTACAATACCCAATCAACACTAAATAAGTTAACATCCGCTAGAAGAAACTAATTATTTGCTTATATGCAATATTGTCTGCCTGACTTCCGGGGGTAAAAGGGCGTAACATACGGGTAGTACGAAAAACATCTGCACAATGCCAAAATTACAAATCAGTTAAGCTAAGCGATGCATTCACTAATGAATTTAAATTTATGCCGGGCCTGTAGACACAAAAGGGGTCGAGACGAAAAAAATATTAAGAAACTGATTGAGCTGATTCCGTGCGCAATCGATGCAACCTAAACTGAAGGGTTGCGATTAACGCTTCGACAAAGCTACGGATGACTTCGCTTCACACGTAATATCTATTGATCGATAGGCATTGTGGAGCCCGATGTTTTCACATAAACATTAATTATTTTATCGGCTAAATTCCAACGTTAACCTTCGCTATAATCGCCGATTAATTCGGGCGCAAAAATAAGGAATATTCTAAGTCCGCAGCGAGCAGCCTCCACTGGTTGGCGCCAATCGATGAACTCGGGAATTTCTCAGCTGGGACACGCAAGGCGCATCGCTACGCAACCAAAATGGGGAAAAATGTATTGAAACTGAAGCTATGTCGAACGATGGTTTCCAAAACGTACAAGAAAACCAAAGAGCAAGTTGACGTCGGTGAATAGCAAGAACAATTACGTAGCAGACGAAAGAAACGTAAAAAGAAATAGGCCCCACAGAATAACCAAGCATGGGCCCACGTAAAACTAATCGCGAAAATAGCTTACTTTCAGGTATTAAGCGGTTTTCACCACACTCGCGTGGGGCGATAGTTTCGATGGATGGGGTCTGTACAGTGTACATAGCACGGGCACGCCAAGTGGCTTTTAGTGCGAAAATTAGAAGGACGCGAATGTTGTAAGCAAGAAACGCGGTCCGAAGAAATACTTTCCACCCCTACTTCATGCCAAAAACAAATTGTATTTTTGATCCAACGTAATTATATCGTACGTTGAATTACCTACGCTTCGGTTTCAGTTTTCTGAAATGTTGGTAACTTTCGATTTGCTCTTGATATCTTCTTTTTGAACATTTACAGTTAATATGAGGAGTTATTTCCTACTTCCATTTTGGAGAGCTTGTTTCCTGAACAGCTTCTAGTGCGGTAGGACCCATTTTTGTATGTGTTTTTGGCGCACGCTTTAATAGTGGATTTCATTATTCAAAATAGTTTGTAATCGGATTTAGCATTTGGATGTTAGTTTGCTGTAATTTGTTGATAGTTAAGGCAGGATCTAACGGTAGTTACGAAGCAACTCGCCTGCTGTCTTAGCTATGAACAAATTCATTCCCCCTTGCACGCAGTTTGACGTATTTTTCATTTATGCCCGGCCTTCAATACGTACGTTACCGTCAAGTGGTCTACTCAATAACTTGTTCCAGTAATCATAAAACTAATTTGCAATGATCTTAATCCATACCGAGGTACTGGAGCTGTTCTTTATACCCTTCACTCGGCCGAGTGTATCTTAAGCCTGTAGAAAATCCACAATTGCATTCATTCAGCGAGGTAACCCCGTTGACCAGCAACTCCTCTTTTATTGGATCGTACTCTACCTTTCTGGGAAAGAATAGATTAATAGAATACATCATAATACGGGGAGAATTTTAAGAATCACACTAGAAAGAAAGCGAAGGAAAGGAAATCTACAGAAATAGCAAGGATGGATTCCATACAACAAATCTGTTGGAATATCTACCATAACTGAAAGAATTAGCAGCCGGAATATTAAAGCCGAATTATACAAGTTCATGATGTGTGTTACAGAAAGAGACAGATTTTAATTCGGAAAATAATAGATTTAAGAATATTGTGGTGGAACTAATTTTGCAAATGGAAGAAGCATTCCACAGTATCGTGTAAGCTCATTAAATCAAGTTTTCTGGATAGGTGACTAGTTATGTCTGTTGAAGCTTTCGACAAAACAGTTCTCTAGTGAGGTGGACTTCTCTGGAATTGTAACGAGGCTCAAATTTGCAACATCCTGCTCTGGTAAACAGCCGAAACCATAACAAAAACAGATACGGTTGGGCAACCGCGAGCGCAAATTTCATGTGGACGGGATTTAAAATCGCCGAGCGATTCTCGGTACACACGGCGATCAGTTTTTTAGTGAAGGTCGCGGTCTTCGCGTAAAAATAAGTTAAAAATAGGTAAACAGGTTTGAAAGAAGCAGCATTCTGCGGACGCCATCGCGGACGCAAACGGCGGCCGCTTGGTCTCTGTCCCACCTGTACGCCGAAACGGCTGTGCCGCAACAGAAGTCGCGGACGAGCGGCAATCCGAATGCCTGCATTTCATTTTTAATACATAACCGTTGTAAACAACGACTCCTCGGAACTACCGAGATGAGGCTACCGAGAAGCGTCTGCCTCCTAGGCGGCGATTACAGATACTAGGAAGATGCAATTAGAGTATCCGTGTTTGATTTTTCCCAAAATAATATGTGATTAACAATTACATATTCTAATAGTCGTTTAAGGTTGACGCATCGAAGTGTGTGTTTACTTTCGAATCGTCTACTTTGTAAGTAAACAGAGCGTATCGGATTTTGAAAATCCTTGAAAGTAGGCAACTTAATTAACAACAATGGCCTGCAACACGCAGATTTTATTTCAGGGCTGGAAGCAGACGTTCTGTTTTCAGATTAAGGGCCGTCTTCAAAGTAACCAGTTATAAAGTTAAATAAGAGTAGGTTTCTTGACACAATATACAGTAGACCTCGCTTACAATGAACAGGAGACAGTCAATATAGGTCCATTATAACTGAGTGTCCATTTTATCCGAATTAGATGTTTAGGTTGAAAACAAAATACAAAAATATATACTGTACATTTTAAGGCTCGTTTGGTGTGTTAGTCAGAACGCTGGAGCGGAGGTTGATTATGTGTAATTTTATTTTCATGGAGATAGATATATAAATGTACAAGAATTACAAATAAAATGATTAGGGTGTGTGATTACGCACTAGCGGCAGTTCCGGTTGTTGTTCCCCTGCGGAGCAGTTATTCCGGGCTCCAAGAGACGCTCAACCATGGTGCAAGGCCTAGAATAAGAAACAGTCTCGAGGGGCTGCTTTGGCCTGGACAGGGCTGTGCTGGGATGAACCACGGTTCGGCCTTCAGGAGAGTGCGTAATACCGGGCGATGAGAGGTTCTACCTGCGTGGCACTGTGGAGCTGATGAACAACGGGGCGGCCTCATGGAGGATACGTATTGTTGGGTTTTGAAAGATTCGACCTGGATGGGCTGCGAGCTGGTGGCCAACAAGGAGAATCGACCGTCGAGGGAGTTACAGGTGCGCAATGCCGAGCGAGCGAGAGATTCAATCTGGATAGGGCTGTTGCGGAGGCGAAGAACATGTTGAAGAAATAGCTGCAAGGCGTCCAGAAATCGACTGCCGAGGACGCTGCAGGTGCGTAGTTCTCGTAGAACGATGGGTCGATCTGGACAGCACTGTTGCGAAAGCGAGCTTGGTTTGATCTCTTACCGAAGAAGTAGCCTTGGGGGACCATAAAAGGTGCTACTGTCGAAGATGCTAGAATTGTCTGAATGCACTAGGTGATTCGGCTGCAGAGAATATTGCGGAGGCGGATCTTTAGGCGAGCAGGGTTGGTTTATCCTAAAAACTTAGCTGCCAAAGCTGGTCGACGAATAGGAAGGTGCAGTCTGGAGAACTTGTCTGTCAAATCCCTTAGGCAAATGAGTTGGTTCGACCTGCAGAGCTCGTCTGAATTTTGCTGCTGATCCTCGAAGTATTTAAACACCTTGTGGCCGTTATTTTCAACAGTCTGGTTTCTATGTTTTATTAAAGTTTTTGCGAAATTATTCGGCATCATGTTGTCTTCTTCATCTTCATCAGCTATTCCATTTACCGTCGGATGTAAGCCTCCCTAAGTTGTTTCCATTTTTGTCTATGTGTAGCTATCTGCATCCATTCTTGACCCGCTTGTCTGTTGATGTCATATGTCCACCTTGTTTGGGAGCGTCCTACTTTCCTTTTGTATCTAAATGGTCTGTACCACACGCTTTTCCCAGCTATTATCAACAAATCTGGCGACATGTCCCGCCCAGTTCCATTGTAGTTTACATATGAGTCAATTTTTTCTATTTATTTATTTGCTACTTCAATGCCTGAACTATTGTTATTTTCTACATTATCATTGGTCATGTATTTCGTCTTGGCTATTGCTCTAGTTCTGGTTATAGGTGTTTTAACATTTCCCCGTCTATTGATATACCTTTTCTATTCCAGTCAAGTGAATACGCCCTTCAACGCCAATGTGAAAAGCTTGGGTGAAATTGAATTCTTTTGCTTTAATCCTCTATTGGATTTGATTATACCTGTTTTCTCGTATATATGGACTTGAAAAGTGGAATTTTCATTTATGTGCTGAATAATTGCCGCATATCGATGGTCTATTCGACAGTTGCTCAGCGCATTCAATACTGCCCATATTTCCTCGGAGTCGAACGCTTTTCAATAACCGATACAAGCCCTCTACAATGTGAAATTATATTCGTTAGCTTTTTCGGTTAGCGTTCTAATGGTTTGTAATTGGTTAAGTGTGTTATAACCGTCCTTAAATCCTGCTTGTGCTCGTGGTTGGTTAGAATCCACTTTGCTTGTTATTCTTTCTATTATAATTTGTATGAAAAGCATTTATAAGTACTGATTGGTCGATAATATTCTAGCCTTTCTTGATTCTCTTTTTTAAATAATATATTGCTCCAATCGTGTGATATTCGATTTTCGGTGATGCATATATATGCAGACTTTGTAATAGTAAAACTGGTGGCCGCCATACTTCAGAATCTCTACTATTACTCCATCGTCTCCTGGAGCTCGTCCATTTGCCATTTTGCTTAAAGCATTTGCTATGGTTTCTGTTGTTACATTTGAGATATTTTTCCGAACCTGTATTTAGTACCATGGCCCTGTTTTCAGCTTTCTTGTCGTTTCTACTTTGTTTCATATAAAACTTGGTAATCGTTTTCTAGGACTTCTTTTAATTGGTTCTTTCTTTGTTATGAAGTAATGATTGTTATTTGTTAGTTTCTGACATTGATTTTATTGCATTTTAAAAAAATTTAAGATCTTTTCCCTCCTTACGTTATTTCGATTTTTTGGAGTTCGTCGTTTTTGATATATCTTCTTAACTTCTGCTTTATTATTTTACTTATTTCTGATATTTCAGACAGGTTCTCAGATGTATTGCGTTGCATCCGTTTTCGTTTTTCTACAAGTTCTAACGTTTCTTTACTAACTTTTTGTTGCTTGTGTCCATACTGTTCTGTTGTTAATGTTTGTGATGTTTCTGTGTGCTTGTGGTTATAACTCTATTGCAATCATCGAGAGAATCTTCATTTGCATGATGTTTATATTGTTATGATATTGGTACAGGGGTCTAAAAATCAGATTAATAAGATTAAAAGAAAACAGTAATTGAAAATAATGGGGTTGAATTTAGATGTGAAATGGATATTAAAATTATTAAGATGCATTTAGAATAAAAAGGAAATAGAATTTCTAATTTAATTAAATGAAGCTGATTGAGAAACAGAAGGATTCTAACTTAATTTAATATCTATAATGAAATTGGAAATTGATGACAAATACTTTTTCGAAATATACTATTGAACATAGTAGGTATTAATCAAATAATAAAGCTTTTATAGTGTGTTGGACTAAAAAAATAAGCTAGATCGCTAAGGAGATGTACTTATTGATAACACTGGTCGGTATGAAAATCGGCCCTGGCACCATTCCTGCTGATTCTTATGTAAAATAACCTCCTGAATCCCCCGTTTTCCCCCATCACCCGCCGTTTTCGGTGAAGTCCCCTATTTTTATCACTTCGATAGTTTTGAGGGATGAAAAGGATTATTTTAACCTTTACATTTCTTCTAAGGGGCTAGAGAGGTGAAAAGTTCTAGATCATGAACATTTGTAGCAAGGAGGTAGATTTGGGGGGGGGGGGATTTGCCCCCTTAAATTGTGAAAAAATCATTAAAAGTGATCAATTGTTTCAGTTTTTTTTGCAATTTTGTTCACTTATTTTGTACATATTCCAGATTATACAATTTAAACAACTTAGAAACACAGAATCCTCTCCTAGAACACCGGCAAGTTGACTCTACGATCGCTACAGATGTACTGAGGGAAAATTCCTGTGCGAACCTGCGCGAGCGCAATGTATTGAAAGTGCCAGCGTGGTACAGTGAATCTTCCGAACTGTTGCTGTATATTTTTATTATTGTTGCTATATATTTTTATTATTTGGGGATGTTTGGGAAAGGATGAGGGGGGCTGAAAGCTGGAATATGTAGATTCACTGTACCACGCTGGCGCTCTCAATACCTCTCGCGCGCGCAGGTTCGCACAGGAATTTTCCCTCAGTACATCTGTAGCGATCGTAGAGTCAACTTGTCGGTGTTCTAGGAGGGGATTCTGTGTTTCTAAGTTATTTAAATTGTATAATCTGGAATATGTACAAAATAAGTGAACAAAATTGCAAAAAAAACTGAAAAAATTGATCACTTTTAATGATTTTTTCACAATTTAAGGGGGCAAATCCTCCTCCAAATCTACCTCCTTGCTACAAATGTTCTTCTTTTAGAATTTTTCACCTCTCTAGCTCCTTAAAAGAAATGTAAAGGTTAAAATAATCCTTTTCATCCCTCAAAACTATCGAAAAGTGATAAAAATAGGTGGAGGGGCTTTTACCGAAAACGGCGGGTGATGGGGGAAAATGGGGGTCATATTCGGATTCAGGAAATCATTGTACATAAGAATTAGCAGGAATGGTGTGGGGGCTCGAAAAAAAATTTTTTTGCTAACTAGTGTAATAGAAAATTGTTTCGAAACGAAAATCATCTAACAGAATTGTGTAATTTGAAAATTAAGAAATAAACCCTTTTAAAAAGTTTTTAAAACATGTTTGGTGTATAAAAGGAAGTATGCAGACTATATGGAGGAAGATGAAGAATGTGGTGAGAATACCAAACTAAAACAGTTATAATCTACAAAGGCAAAATAAAAAGAAAGGAATACTGAATTAAGTTTATTGTAAGATTACATTTTACATTTGCATCGATTGAATTGGATAACAAGGAACGATTTACAAGGGAAGAGGATCGCATGGAAGTCGTTGGCAGAGTGAGCATGTGTGTGGAGCTTGTCAAGTGATGTCTGGTGGCTTGTCTCTGGTCAGGCTTCTTGGTGCTAAGCTGTAACGTACTTCAAATGAGTAATTTGGATTGAATATTAAAGTAACGCAACTACGACAGGTCTATTTGGATCTGTACTGTGGTGAAGCTGTATATGCTGATTCCTGGGGCAAACTAGGTTCCTGTGTTTGGTTGTCAGTTGAGGCCTTCACCGTGGCTTTGAGTAGAGCAGTTGTGGTGTGATTAGTTGCAGAGTTAGACGAATTGGTTTCAGCAGAGAAGAGTGCGAAGTTCAATAAAAGGTAAATGAATCCAGGTATTAAATACGAACTGAAAGAAAATATAGATTAAAGTGAATTAATTTTAATTAAGGAAGTACTTACTATTTGAGATTGTCGTATAACAAATGTAACGATGAAGTATTTGTAATTGAATTTTCAAAACTAGTTTGACGTATCATTTGACAGAAGTTTTTTGAATTGTCATAATTAAAATAGGAACATCAAATTTCAGAATAAGCAATCTAGATAAAAAGAATTCGCTCTGATTTTCAGTCAAGTGTATCTACAGGAGCTAGAAGAAAATAATTTTGAATATCCAAAATAAATAAATAGGACAATTAAATTAATTAAAATTCAACCATAAACATAACATAATATAGGCGTCGCAACGTGGAGCCTGAACTTAACAATATTCTTGAAGTTTTCCTTGGTATTCGTTTCCTTTCATTTTCAGCAGTTCTACATTAATTTTATGAAAGTTAATTAGTTTTCTTCGTTCCTGTTCTGTGTCTATGCATATCTTTACCCTCAGCATACGGTAATTTCTATCTACATTGATCGTATTAATTATAGTTGTATCCATTATTATGTTTTTATTGTTAGCTATAATATAATCTATTTCATTTTTGCTAACTCCATCTGGACCCTGCCAACTCCATCGTCTTCCTTTTGACTTATTAAAGAATGTATGTATTCATTACATACAGATTATTTTCACAAACATAGTTCACCAGTGTTCTTCCTCTTTCGCTTCTAACTCCTACTTCGAATGGTCCTATTCCTATTTATTTTTCATCTTCCTGTGTTCCTATTTAGACATTGAAGTCACCTGTCATTATAACAATTTTGTTGGATAATGTTGTAATGGTAAGTTTACATGCTCATAAAATTGTCCAATTTCGTCTTCTTTGTGATCTGTTGTTAGTGCGTAGACATGTATTATTCTGCATTGGTATCTTCTATTAATCTATTTTTCTTTCCTCGTTTCCTTTGTAAAATAGTTTGTGGCCACTTTTAAGGGTTACGCATCCTTCTCCGAATCTCCTTTACCTCCGATAAACCTGTGACGTTTCATTTTATTTTATTCAACTCTGCTTCTAGTTCTATTAATTTGTGTTCTGTTGATAAAGTTCGTACTTTTGCGTGTCGCTATAATTTTACTTTCCGAATTTTTTGCTCTACTAAGAAACCATAAGGCTGATTGATTGTTTAGAACGAGATTGTGAGACTTGATCTCTGCTCACCTGGGGTACCTAGTTTTCAAAAGTCGGCATTTTATTTTTGAAGAGTCGGCATTTTATTTTTGTTAACATTGGGGTTTTTTAGTCTAGCTGACAGAATTTCGCAGGGCATCAAAGCTCACTAGGGTGTCTTAGACTGTCGGTTACTTCTGCTAGCACTCGAAGGAAGATGGACCACTTGGGGAAGATGCCCACGTTGTATTCGATGGCGATCCAAAGGAAGATACCACACGTCTGCTAAAAACCACAGCACTCCATTACTTCAGCGTACGAGATTAGTTAACCTTCTTATCCTGTTTCGACTGTAATGGGATAACACCCTTAAATATCGATAACGACTCTCAGACGTCACATTTATGCCCCGGATCACTAACACGCCTTTCTCGTAGTAACCTCGAGCGGTCTCTGCCGTTCGCCCGCAGTCATGCACCCTTAGCGCGCAACTCCACTTAAATGAGTTTATGGCTGCTATTTTACAGTTTTGAGATATCCTAAAAGTTGGTCCATAACTTTTTCCAAGCAGAATAAATTATCGACACATGACCTTCCTGCTCGGAACTCGCTTTGCCCTTCTACGTCTGGTATATTTTGCTTGATTGTATGTTTTATTATTTTGTCGAACATTCGCCCTAAAGAATTAGTCACACTTGGGCCTCTCTAACCAGCTTGTTTCCACTCAGTGGGCAGTTCTGCACCTCTTAAAAAGATATTCAAGATATATGTTAAAATCTCAAATAAACTCTCAAGTCTACATTTTACAAGCTCAATTGGTATTCCTTTGGCTCTGAAACTCTGTCATTTTTTTATACTTCCTGCGGCTTGCTTCAGCTTTTGGATGGTTGTTTTATAGTTCGATATGGAGGTGACTCTTTCTTGGTCATTCTCAGTCTCTCCGTCGTTTAGGAATTGATGTCAGTTTACAAGGAGCATGTCTGTGTAGGACTGTTCTTGAGTTTTAATAATTTAAAAATAGACATTACTCTTTTAGGTGCTTCGTGAGCAAGTATTGTCACTAAAATTGACCCTTAAAAAGATCTTCAAATCAGGATGATCCAGTTATAATATATCATGTGTAGAAACCGTAATTAGCATTACAATTTATTTTATGCATAATTCTTGGTCGTGTACTCCTTTATTTGTATGCGGATGCAACTTTAGCGATTAGGTGCTAATTTGCTTTACCGGCAGACTGAGCAGCTGTTTCAAACAATTCATTTTGGCTTCGTTTGTTTTCTCTTGCAAAAAAGTGACGTCAGAATCCCTGTGATTGTGCTCCAAGTTTTAGCTCTTAGCTTCAGGTATTTTGAAATATTATGTGTAGAAACTTCGCTTTGATGCGGTTTATGGGCCTTGGACACTTATGTGGGACAAATACGTCCGCGTCCTTGAGACAGTTTATTTATCACAGAATTGCTAGCCATCCTGGAAAATTGCCTGTATCACAGGTAATGTAATTAGTTGAATTTCGTCCAGTATTTTTAGCGTCACTTGCGAGTTACAAAACATCAGCGATTCTGTTTGCTTGAGAAAGAACCCCTCCAGGCGTCACCCGAAAGCTGTAAAACTTAGCCTATCCTCCGACTTCGGGGGGCCTCTCTGCTCTTGGGCCTAGTTCGAGTTTGGACCTCATAGCCTGTCAGCTTTGTAGGTTGTAACGTTTGCCAGCATCCTCCATAGCCCGTTTCGAAGATATTTGATTCACCTCCTGCAGAGGCATGATACTCTCACATATTAATGTGTTAATGTGTTAATGATATGTGTACCGCACACACCGTGAAAGAAACTGTAGCTGTTATTAATATGTAAATTTTCAATTCACTGGTGTAATCTAGGAGTGCGTATTGAATTCTGCTAATCGTTGCTACGTTAGCGTTATTTGGGAGGATGCACCTGTCTAGTAACTAACGCCTAATCAAAATTATAGAAGTTCTCTACTGGTTATTGTATGCAGCGTTGTTTAATAAGTCTACCATTCATGGTGTGCTTTCGTTACTGATGGCTTCTGTATTTCAGATATTGGGCTATAATATAGCCTGCTGCGATTCAAACTGAGTTTATAAGTTCTTGACTTATCTGAGTATATTTGTTGTAATTGAAAAACGTGTTGGCGGTCATTATATTTGGTAATTCTAATTACATCATCTGCACACCGTCTCCATTGGGTCTAGCTGGCGAGCCCTCAAGTATACTCTCGTAGCGTTGCGATATTTGAAGTTATTTAACGAACTTATAATTAACAAGAAGTGACGTTAACAATCCATCCATCGTTGGCTCTAGGATCCATGTAGGGTCTTGGTCTGGTTAATCTGTCTTCCATTCGTTTCTGTCTAGAGCTTTCATATATTCCATGCCGCCATTATCGAGTAATTCTTCCTTTTCCATTGCCGAGAAAGTCTCCGCTGATGATTCAGACTTTCAATGCATTGAGCTTCCGTAGATTTTTCCGGGAAGATGGTTGTTAGCCCTGAACCAACCCTCCTCCTTTACTCGGGCTTGAGACCGGCAACAACAGTCGTGCTACTCAGTCCACCCCACATCCCACAACTGCTGCAGACTGAGTTATTTTATGTATAACTGAAACACTTCTTCAGATAGATAACAGGCACTCAATTTAAGAGGCTGCGATACTACTTTTGTACTCGTAGCTAATTGAGAGTTATTTATATAAGTTAAATCTCATGTGCGTGTTGAACAGTGAACCAATTAAAGATGTGAAAGAAAGAAAATACCTATACAAGCAGACAATTGTTGGACTTATACAAACCATATTTTAATATCAAAATGACTTCAAGGTAGTACATACATGTTGCCTATTTAAAAAAGGTAGGAGTTTGTTGTTTAGAACCCACCATTCTAATGCACTGAAGCCCAGTCCAATCGAAACAATAATTCAAATTTCCTTATGCAACTGCACAATTCCCGCCTCTGCTTTTCTATACCAAAATTCGAACGCCCTTGATTAACCGCGAAGTTTTCGTGTGCGCTAACGAGATAATGCGAGCTGTCAATAGGGGAGATAATATTGTTTTTCCAAGGATTCGTCACTCCGTATCAATTTTGCAAATTACCCTTTAAAGCCCCATCCGGCTGATTAGGGGCAATGTTTGCTGTTGGCCCAACTAGGGCGCAGGCAAATTAAAAATTTTCGCCCATCTGTGAACCGATTTCATCGGGATAATCTCTGATTTTCAAGATTCTCTGTCCAGCTGCTAAAAGCTGAAGAAATCTCAAATCGCGGCAAAGCCCCCGCGCTATTTTTGGGCTTGCTTGCTAAGAGCAGATTACATAAATATCCAAATTTATGGTTTGCTTAGTCTGAACCGACATCGATACACAAACGCTGACCAAACGAGCTGTTGAAGTTCAGCCTTTTAGTCAAAATATTCGAATGAATACTGGAGTGGTGTAAATCCGGAGGTGAATGAACAGTTGCAGAATATGGGTTATGTTTAGCTAGAAGGGAGTTGCTATAAAATATCCGAGATTTGTCCTGTTCAATTCTGAGCACCATTAGCATGTTTCTGGAAACTCTTTGGGAACTATTCTAACGGATGTAACCAAATAAATTTAATTTCTAAATGTTAAATTTTTTATCGAGCGAGCCAACTTGCCGATGAGCATGCCGAAGGGTGCTAAAAGCGAGTTTAGGCATTTTTAGAACGAGCTTCAAGACAAAACCTGCTTTGAATAATTCCCGCTTTTTTAACTTCGTCCAAATTCAGTTAGAGGAAAGTTCATAATACTGCTTTGTTTCCGAACAGTTCTTACAGTTTTAATAGGCTCCCACGGGTAGCCCCAGCAAAAGTCGTATTTGAGAAATCGTTAACAAATTTCGGAAGTTGAAATGCTAAAATGCGACAACGTAATCGCTCGGCGTATACCTTATTGTAAAACATGAGAGATACAAATACCAACACCTTTATCCAGTATCTAATATGGTTTAGAACCAGCCGAAATAACAAATTTCTAATTTTTGGTGTATTTTTAGTCTGAAAAACGGAGTGAGTGAACTCAGATTGGATAAATCCGATTTGATCTCATCAGCTTAAGATGAAATTAAGGGTAGGTTAGGGTAAGTTCGCCGGGCCCCATTGCTCAGTGGTAAGCATTCTGGCTACTGATCTAAGGGTCGAGAGTTCGATCCCCGATCCCGGTGAGGTTTTTAAAAAATAAAAAAATGCTGATGAAAACCTCTACAGAATGCCATCATTCGGAAGTGATGTAGAAAAAAAAAACCGGGGGTTCCATGTTACTACGACGTGTAGCATGTAAAAGATCACTTGCTAAAACTCCTTAGTCTCGGCAAAATTCTAAGTAGGAGTAAGGTACCTAGTGCTCTGCATACCTAGACATTGGCCACGGGGTTGGCAAAAAGGGCATATGAAGGCCTACTTGCTAGACATTGAGTCTCCCCACAAATACTACTACTACTACTACTAGGGTAAGTTCAGACGCCTTTTGTGCTAGGCCATGTTTGTACATGGAATACAGGGCCCGAACTTTACTTAACTTTATCTACTTTGCGTTCGTACTGAGGCGATGCTATAATAAAAATACTAAAAATTTTCATTTTTTTGCTTAAAAAGTGGCAAAGTAGATAAAATACTGTATGATACCTCATTTATAAGGCATTTTGTAGCACTTACTCCTTTAGGGCACTCCTCGCTTCGCTCGTCGTACCCTAAATCCGTGCGTGCTACAAAATGCTTCTTATAAAACTCGTATCATAATATACTATTACGTACTCTCAAGGCTGTTGGTCAATACTTAAAAGTATTGAAGTTGCTTTTCTCGATAGTTTCAGCTCTATTCCAGTTAAACTGGAGTCGTCCTTTTATGTTATTTTCTAATACGGTTTTGAGCGTCTTAGTACATCTCCCACCATCAACTCTTGTATCTTCTTCAGATGGTTCTATATCTGTCTTGTACCACTTGCTCTTCTTAGTACATCCAAATTTCTGCCAATCCATCCTTTTTGGATCGTCTTCCAGTTTTCACACCCATGGAGAGCCATACTCCAAATATAGACATTTACTATCATTTTCCCTCGATAAAGAAAGTTAGCTACATAGAAGTAACATTCTAAGTAGTGATGGGCTTATTCGAATGAAAAATAACCGGTTATTGAAATAACCTATGTAACTTGGTTTTCGTTCCAAGTATTTGAATGAAAAATAACCTCATGCTGATACGTACTACGCTTTGAATATAAAACCTCTATTCAAAGGTACTACGTGCCATATCTCAGCGACCTACGCAGTGCTCAAAATTCTGTAAATATAAATACGTCATAACTCATAAACAAATCAGGTTGTACTGAAAACACCATTTGGTTATCGCGTACCTACCTCCTATCATAAAAAGTATCAAATTATTAAATTCTGGGGACCTGAAACCTGAACGCCTAAAAACTGCAAACGCATCAAGCTATAAAACAATTTTTTATTTGCTTACATCTCCAAACAAGAGGCGGCGCCTTTTACCCCGCCCGATCGATAAAGATAAACGTTTTACAACTGTTTTTATTGCGATTAGCAAGCAGTCCCGCAGATTTCTTTCTTTCTACACTTCTTAATAAATACCTCTTAATTTCCAATACATACAACATAATGTACGGTCGGCGCCTTAGAAATCGGGCACTACACACTATTATGATATATTTTGCATGTATTTTTTAAGTGTATAAACTGGGTTTTTACAGTTATTATGGTTTTAATTGTTACGTCAGATTGTTTATTGTTTGTCAATTATGAAATGCCATCTCACATTAATGAAGTAACCGGAGCAAGAATACTCCAAAGACTAGAAGAACATATTACGTGTCCCGATTTCTAAGGCGCCGACCGTACATATTATGTTTTGGTTTCTCTGCTATCTGCAAGTTACGATGTCGATGCAGATGACGGTGAACCGATGTCGATGCAGATGACGGTGAACCGCCAACCGGCAAACCGGCTGACTTAATCGAAACGAATCGAGAGCCAAAATTTATTCGAATGATTATTCAAATAATCATTCGGTTATTAATATCATTCGAATGCAAATAATTCGGTTATGAAAATTGTCCGGTTATGCCCATCATTAATTCTAAGGCGCGAAGGAGAAACTTTAGACGAGAGGCTTAAGATAGCTGCCTTGAATAAGTTGATGAATTAAGTTCCATTACATTAGACAAAGCTAGACTGCGTTGGGAGAGTTATCATGTTAGGTTAGGTGAGTTTCATTAAGTTAGGTTAGGTTATGTTAAGTTCAAAGGAATACAAGCGAAATATGCAGAGGCACTAATAATAAAGCAGGAAGGAATGCCTTTTGAGGGGAACTATTAAAAAGGGCGAAACAAAGATGGAGAAGTACGTGTCATCGGGAATGCACCAACAAGGGGTGGACATTTGCTGGTGTTTATAGACGGCGACTGGGGAAAAGCAGTTAAAGGGGACAGGGGCGCCAAACAGTAACTGAAAGTACCAACAGCCACAGTGCAATTAGAGGTAGATCTTCTGTTTCCCAAATGATAAAGGGTAAAATGAAGAAAAATGGTAGTCGATAAGGTGCCTGGGTTCATACACAAAAAACGTTAGCTTAAGTTATATTCGGTTGGCTAGGTTCTATTATAGTAGACGTGAACTTGTGGTAGCTGAGCTAAGTGATCTAAGTCGACTATTTTGGCAAGTTAAGTTTGATTACATTAGATTATGTTACTTTGCTTTAAGCAAATTAGATTAAATAGGCTTGATTGCCATATTATGGTAGAAAATTTGGGTTATTTCATTTTATTAGGTCGGTGACTTAGATTCTGTGGCGTTACATGGCATCGCAACGTCTACATTTCAAGCCGAACAATGAGTTAATACACATTTGAACTCTCCGAAATAAAGACCGCTATGTTTACATGCAGCGTCCGTTAATGGTTGGACACAGGCCATTAATCCGCTTGCTATAACTGACCAACGGCTAAAATCGAAGGTAAACACAATTTATCAAGTTTATCTGGTACCCCAAGGGGGTTGAAGCTACTCTTCTTTGCCAAAACTCCGAACCGTACCTGTTCGCATAAGAGCCTGACAGTCTTTTCTGTGCTCGAACCTCCATAAGTTCGCCCAGAGTGCGTTAGCATCTGCAACGTACGAACATCCCTGGCTACACTCACCAAGAGCCGAACCCAGCTTCGCCTCTACAACAGTAGGTTGTGTCTCAACGCCCGGCGCTACGCATTCTCCAGGAGGCCGCCCCGTGGTTCACCAGCTCAACAGCCCCGTACAGGTTAAGCCTCTCAACATCTGGCATTACGCACCCTTCAGAAGGCCGCACCGTTGTTCATCTCCTCTACTACCACGCTCAGGTCGAACTGTTGTTCATTCCCGCTACCGCCATGTCCAGGTCGAAACAGCCCTTCGGGTTTTACTTTTACTATTACTACTAAACAAAATCCCACTTAACCAATATCCGCTCCAGTGTCCTAACTAACACACCTACCCGAAAACAGCCGAGGAAAGAAATATATAGTGTGTTAACATTATATTCATTTGGTTAGGGGAATTGTACTGGTGTAGATAGACACATATAGCGTGACTTCAATTAAATTCGAGTGGGGAAGTTAAGTTAGATTAACCGAGTTGGCTAGTTTGATGATTGAGTTAACTAAGCGACCATTATAAATCAGAATGATTGGAATGTAGCTACAATATAAACTGCACTGATTGTAATTAGACCACAATGAAGAAATTATCCCAAAACACGTTTTTTGCCTTTTATAAGCAGTGCATACACGAAAAGTTCAGAGACTCGCTCACAAAAGGTCATTGTTCAGGCGCAATTATCCAGCATGGAGACTTTTCAGCATGAAAGTCATTCAGCAGCAAACATCGCAAATATATTTTTATTCAAGCCCGAGTCAAACGAAATGTTGGTGGAATTACGTGGGAACGCGAGGCTGGAAAGGGCAGCCACTTGCGAAAGGACATTAAGAAGGTACGACTGTCGTTAAAACTACAAAAGACTCGTCAGCAAATGAAATAGGTTTCTCCCTAACAAATCGCTTATTAAATTAGCAATGCATTTGTCTTTTGGATCCTAACGCACAGATCTTCAAGGGTAAGCAATAACAGGTAATCGACGCAAATTCCAAACGATGGACCAAGCTAGCGTCCGCTTGAATTTTCGATTTACCGTGCTGTTTGAGTTAACCCCTGTTCTTTATTTACCGCCGCTGATGGGAACTGCCACCCTCAAAGCCCCGGATTGGGAATACCCTTGGAGCCGGTGCTATTCGCCAAACGTTAACTTTTATGGGCGCCTTAAAACTTGTCGAGTGATCTAATTCTAACGGCTATCCATTGAACGATCGCAAGGCTGCATTGATTCGTTTGCGTGCATTTTCTTTCGTGTGCGATAATTGAGGACTCGCGACGTGCTCGACATTGTCCTGGAAAAGTATGACATCTAATTACCAGAGGGAAAACAAAAATAAAATTGGGAGTTTTATGAGCGTGCGACACAGTATTCTTATCAGAAACACCAAGTGGAAATAATTGTGCAGAAAAATAAGCCATGAAAGTCAATAGCGTTTTCATATGGTACGACTTTTTAGTTGGGAATGCCTAACCATCTTGCTGACAGATGTGGTTACCTGAGTTGTTTAAGTTAAGATAGGAGAGCTAATTAAGGTAGATAAGTTAAATTAGGTGAGTTTATTAAGTTCTATTACCGTATCAGATTATATTGTATTAAACTAATAAAGTCAGTTTAAATAATTTAGATTAAGAGGTTAAGCTGGAAGAGTTGCAATATATTAAGTAACTTAAATCAAGTTAATTTCGTTAGATTAAGTTCGTCTGTTGCTTAAGTGCAATAAGTTAGATTACTACATTAGGAGAGCTGTATTGGATTATAAGAAAATTATTTTGTTTAGATAACATACAAGTTCCATTGCCTTAGGTTTTTTGAATTGGGGAAGTTAAGTTACACTAAATGAGGATAAGTTAGATTAGAGTTTAAGTGAGTTTATTAAATTACATTACACTAAGTTCTATTAGATTACATTGAGTTAAGTTAGTTTAAATTACTAGACCAGATAATTCAAGTGAAATTGGGTTAGGTGAGTTAGGTTACATAACATTAGGTTACCTAAATTGGTTATGTTGATGAGTTAGCTTCAATTACATTAGGTTAAGTTAGGCTACACTAAGAGCCGGTTGCAGAAAGCAGTGTTAAGTCTGGTGTTAGCTAACGTCGCGTCAAAGTGAACAAAATCGCATCAAATTTTGTTTACTAATGTATTAGTTACCATAAGCATTTGAGATTTGATTCGTTTTTGTTCACTTTGACGTCGCGTTAGCTAACACCAGACTTAACATTGCTTTCTGCAACCGGCCCTAAGAGAGTTTGTTTAGTTATGTTAGGGAAGTGAGATTACGGTAGGTTACGATTAAATTGGACGATTTTGATAACATGAGGGCAGAACAGGTTAAATGACATTAGGTATTAGAAGGTTACTATAGGTAAGTTAAACTAACTTAGGTGATATGAGAGGATAAATGAGAAGGAGAAGGAATCAGTTAAGTCAATTAGACGAATTCCGCGAGTTAAACTACATTTAAGTCAAGTAATTTAATTTAAGGTAGTCTTATCAAGTGAGCGGGGTTTCATTAGGAAGATCAATAAGATACTTTAGATGGAATAAAGATGTGTGACTCAGGTTGGATAAGAAGTTTTTGAAATACATTCGGCTACATAGATTACATTAGGAAAGTTGTATTAAGTTAAACCAGTTAAATTACGTTAAGTGGTGTGAGTGAATGTAGGTTACATTAATTAGGTTCGGTTTGTTAAATTTATTTAGTTAGGTTATATTAGATGAGTTAGAATGTATTCCATCGGTTTGCGTAGATACTATTAGGTTAGCTAAGCTGATTAGGTGATAAGATTAACATAAGTTACGTTGCGTTACAAGGGTTAAAGGTTTATTACGTGTAATAGAAAGAATAACATTAGGTTAGAAATACCTTGAGATGAGATTAAGTTAGCTGAGTTGATTACGTGGGAAGGTAGGTTTCCTCACATTAGGTAGGTTGGGCAATTAGTTTATATCAATAAGTTAATGTCGGCTGGATTACGTTAAACTCTTGTAGTTAAATTCATAAAGTTACGTTATGGTACGTTAATTGGAATAGATTACGTTAGATAGCTAGCAAAATATGGGTTAAGCAGCATTAAATTGGACGATTTAGTAAAAGTTACGCTGAGGCTAGTAAAGTTAGATTCTATTGTATTAATTTAAGGCATTTTATATTAGGTTAGGCAAGTTAGTTTAGGTTAAATGAGGTTGGTTATATTACGTTATATTCGGTAGAATTATTCCATTAGCCGATCTGACTATAATGAATTAGGTTTGATTATATTAGAATAGGTTATAGCTGCAGCAGAGTTAGTTAGATTAGGTTAGGCCAGTCAAGTTGGTTTGTGCTGCATACATTTTTGTTAGGTTAGATTGGAAGACATTAGAGTAAGTTCGTTAGTTAAACAAGATTAAATAAGTGAGTTGAATTAGTTAATTTGATTAGATTGGTAAGTTAGTAGTAATCATTACATTAGAATACATTAGATGGCGTTGGGAGAGTTAGTGAATTACATTGAGTTAAGTAAGGCTATGTTAATTAATTTAATTAGGGTTAAATTACATTAGTTTCGCCTAGGTAAGTTCATAAGGTTAGGTTGTATTAGGCGAGTTAAAATGAATTACATTCAAGTAAGCTAATTAAAACAATATTAGCTACTTGTGAGTCGAGTGAGATACAAGTTGATCAAATTAGGTTGGTAATTAGTTGATAGCTACGTTAGATTACGGTGGGAAAGTTAGGAAATTAGATTAAGTTAAGTAAGGATATGTGACAAACGACTTCCGGGATTGGACCGTGTCATGATTGAGATCGAAGAACTCAACGTTTCGCTCACTTTCGTAAGGGGCTTCATCAGGAGGAAAAAGCAAAACAGCACGGTAACTCAACGTGTTAACCACGCCAGAGGCGAAACTCTATGCAAGGGAAGGGACAGAAGAGCACGGTAACTCAACGTGTGAACCACGTCAGAGGCGAAACTCGACTGACTATCGGAAGAAGAAAGGCGAGAATTTTTCATTCTGTATATCACAAACCCAATCACACTGATCGCTATCTACATGCCGATTCCCACCATCATCCTACACAAAAACTTTCCGTTATCAATTCGCTTGTACACTGGGCTGTTTCCATATCCCAACCCGATAATATCCACGCTGAATTAAATCACATTCGGAAAGCTCTTAGGAATAACGGTTACCGTGCTAGGGATATACAGTCTGCCATCAATCGCCGTCTTCATCCACGGCCACCCAAACCTCCAAAACCCGATCCTCCTGCAGCAATAGTCTTTCTTCCCTATATCCACCAAGTCAGCGACCGCATAGGAAAGTTTCTTCGAAAACAAAACATTAAAACAGTATTCAAACCCCCGAGCAAAATCTCACAGGTTCTTCCTTTATCTAAAGATAAATTAAACACTATGTCATCTAAACGTGTTTATAGAGTCCCTTGCTCTTGTAATGCTGTATACATTGGTGAAACAGGTCGTTCAGTGAAAACTCGAATCTCTGAGCACCAGCGCTGTCTCAAGTCAGGTCTCGTTTCTTCATCGGTCATCGCCGAACACCAACGCGATACCGGTCATAAGATCCTTTTTGATGAAACTTCCATCATCTGCAAATCCCCATTCTTCTTTAGCAGAAAGATTCGCGAAGCCATTGAGATTTGCAAACACCCTAATAATCTCAATCGGGACGAAGGCTTTCCCCTTCCTTCTATGTGGAAAGTGCTAATTCTTAAGCCCCGCCCTCCGCCACTGAACCGCGACTGCATTTGCTGAATCGCGACGGCGCTTGCCTATAAATTCTCGCCTTTCTTCTTCCGATAGTCAGTCGAGTTTCGCTTCTGACGTGGTTCACACGTTGAGTTACCGTGCTCTTCTGTCCCTTCCCTTGCATAGAGTTTCGCCTCTGGCGTGGTTAACACGCTAAGTTACCGAGCTCTTTTGCTTTTTCCTCCTGATGAAGCCCCTTACGAAAGTGGACGAAACGTTGAGTTCTTCGATCTCAATCATGACACGGTCCAATCCCGGAAGTCGTTTGTTACTTAATGACAATGGCCGTGAAAGCCTCAAAAATCAAAGATATGTGAGTTGAATTTATTTAGTTTGGGTTAGATTACATCAGTTTTATTTAAATAAGTGCATACAGTTATGTTGAATTATGTGAGTTAGACTAAATTACATTAGTTGAGGGTAGTTAGTTAAACAAGATTAAATTAGTTATCTGAGTGTGCTAAATTTGCACTAAGATACGTTAGATTGCATTAGGGATCGAGTTGGTGAATTAGATTAGGTTAAGTAAGGATATATCAATTAAATGTAGTTATTTGGGATTAGAAGAATCTGGTAGGTCTGCAGTTTTCGATTTCTATCGGGATCACTTTGTAGGTACCAGGACTAGATAAAACTAGTTGGTTATTTCTATGAGTCTTCACCTTTTTAACAGTAGACATACTAATTCCTCAAGTCTCGGCCACAATAGACGAACAATTGTACAAAATAATAAATTAACTTGTCATACCTCCTGCACACAAGATAAAGGAAGTAAATGCCCACCGTTTTTTCCTTCTCGAAATAGTTCAATATATTCAGCAACAATTTCCGAAACTGTGCGCAATGTTTTGTCTTGCTTGACATATTAATGCATAAAATTACACTTTTTCGTAACCCTCGAAAGAACTGCTGCTTATTATTAGTTAACTGCTACACAACTGTCAAAAAGCGTTTATATAGCAAATAACCTCAAAAAATGTGAAGGACAGATCAGATGTTCATCACGTGTTTACGGGCACATTCAATGTTGCCTATAATTCCGCTTTTAATTACAAAAATTTGTGAATGATTCTAAATAATCCTGGAAATTTACCTAATTTATGTATAATTTCCGTAGTAATAGCAACAATTTTTTTCCAAATAGTTTTGCTAATATATGTAGTTATTTTTACTGTTTACTGATAATATCTTCATTTGATCCAGGGATTTATAATTAAGGTTGGCAACACTGTATTTTACAGACATATACCGCGCTAGTCAAATCCATTTCTAAACACCCAGAGACGTGCTAATATAATGCTATCCTTGTCGCACTCGTAAATAACGAAAGTGACGAATAGAGAAAACAATTTCTGTTCTAACTTCGTGTAACGATGACGCAGGGCTCATCTTTGGCTGGATACACAGGAAGTACGGGTTAAGTGGTAGAACAGATGGTATTAGTTAATACCAATCTGAACTTCGCCCTTTTGGGTTTTGATAGAATTGCTCATACCAATGATATATTTTTTTTTACATGTATATAGTTTCTTAAACCCAATAAAAGTCCATTATTATTATTATTATTATTAAGTTCATGAAGTTAGGTTGTATTAGATGAGTTAGAATTGATTATATTAAGTGAGTTGAGTAAGCAAGCTAAGTTTACATTAGGATCCGTTAGCTTGTTAGGTTTTGGTAAGTAAGGAATATCAGTTAAATTTGGGTTAGATAGCATTCGTTTCAATTAGGTAAGTTCATGAAGTTAAGTTGTGTTAGTTTAGTCGAAATGGTTTACATTAATGTAAGTTAATTTAAACGAGATTAGATTAGGTAATGTAGTCGAAGATTAGATAAGTAAGTTAGGTAAAAGTAACAAAACTCCTATATATCCAGTTGTTCCGTTTTAAATGCTGTATTACTGTGAACCCTTAAATAGATCAATCCATTTATACCGTGGACTTGAATCTCCAATCAAAACCTAGAGAAACAATAGTAAGTGTGCTAAGTAAGCGGCAAAATCAGGGCAGTATCCACGCCCGGGAAGGTCGTCTCCACCACGATCACATCCACCCGCTTGTCATTAACACAACTCCATTTAATGCACGACGTGCGGGAAGGGAACTCGACGCGTTGGCTGCGATAATAGAGTTACTGTGGGGGTGGTGTGGGAGCCTGGAGGTGCTTTCAGGAGGTGGAAGCGCCGCTGAAAGCCTACGGTATGCAAATGAACGCGGCCGCCTGCGAGGGAGCGAAACTTGCGTTCGGCGATGCCCCGGCGCCATTAATTATTTATTGTCAACCCGGTTTCTCCCATTTGTATAGTTAGCAGTTTGGCTCGCGAGCGCCAGGCGATTTCCAAAAATCGCGCCTTCACTGATGGGTGAAAAATCGGCTAATTGTTGTGTGGGCCAGCTTACGCCGCGTTGCCCTTTTGGTTTCCAAAGTACGCCCACATACGTGGAGTATTTTACTGAAGGAATTTAATAGCTGGTTCCGTGCAATTTCCATTCGGGTGGGAGTAATCGCACTCCAGCTGTGTAAGTAACTAATTTTGAAGGTTGAAGGTCAACGCTTTCTAGGAAATTAGAATAAAATAGAGTACATTTGTCAGATGTGGCTTCTAAAAACTTCACAGTATATTTCAGGTTGGTCGCAACATTTCAGGAGGAAAAAATGATATTTAAGATTATTTTCAATAGAATCTAGAAAGCGAGAGCGGCTATCTAACTACTCGGGCTACGGTCAAAGAGGGATCATCCTCTCGCAGTCTGTAATAAGAGAAAGAAGAAGAATCTAGCAAAAGGTAAGTAGGTATAAACACGATTGGTGAAATACCTAAATTTGGAAGAGTCGAAGAATACTCCAAAAAGCTGTCAAACGATTAGTACAACGTTGAATCATTCAATGTTGTACTTTTTAAATGTAACTAAGCTATTCGAAAATTGTCGCAAAATCTGAAGATTGAGAAGAAGAAGAAGCAATGTTAAAAAATGACTTTTAGAAAAACGGAAGAAAAGCTCTAGTTTTGGAAAAATCTAACAGAATCGCAATGAACACCAGCACATCTTATGAGGGCTGTTAACACATTTAGATAGATCAAAGAAGTTTTAAAAGAAGTAAATAAAAGCCTAGTAGAGCTGTTGAACCATTTTCTTCATTTAACTGCTATTTTAAGGTTGCCACAAAATTTGAAAAGGAAATGTACTTTCCAAGATTACTTCTAGAAGTATCAAAGAATAGTCCAAGAAGCTTGAAGAATGTAGATGTATCCTTGAACTGTTGAAGCATTCATAACTCTAACCTTTATCATACAATCTTACTATTATAGAATTGCCCCAAAAAATGGGGGTGATAAGGAAGAAGCTTGTTAAACAAATACGAGAAGTGTATGAAATGTTCGCTGAGTGACGTACAACTGGCGCTTGTTGCCCTTTAAAACTTTTTGACGACATGTAACAAAACCAAAGATGTCCATGGCTGGCTTCATTGAGACATACGTGGGGTGTTACTCTGAAAGCGTAAGTGTTTATGCCTAAAAGTCAGGCGGTTAAGACGTTCCCAACTCAGCAAAAGACGTCCAAGAGCTCCTGAGAATGGTGAAGGTTTATTTGCTGTAAGAATTTACCTTACTTGGATTCATCTGCTTGATACTTATATCTACATATTCGCTTGACAGAACACAGATAAACACAGTGGAAGGTAACTTGGGGCTGCTGCAATTCTGGTCCATGTGGAAAATAACTTGACCTAATAGAATTCAGCCGGAGTTAGGAAGAAACCAAAAACTAACGGAAATTTGGTGCGATTGGGAAATCGGGTTTGGCCGAGATTGATTTTTGGAGTCCGACGGTAGCTTAATTGACGACAGGCGGAACCCCAAGGGTGTAAACATTACAGAAGTTGTATTTATCCGCTAATAAACCAAAACGTCTTTGCCACCAAAAAAACCTTCTGAAGGCTATGGCAACACTTACATAAATACGTAACCCAGAACGGCAACAAACACATACGGGATTCGCTTGAGATCGCTCAATCTTGTGTTTTCAGCGCGACATCATCCTTACCAACGCGTGGAGATCAGCGGTCGCGCTTGAAATTGTACGCGGAAGAAAATAACAACACGCTGCCATCGGATTGTTTCTGTTTTTCGAAGACGTTTATCTATCATAAGAACATAAGCAAAAATGCAAGACAGTCTCAAGCAGTTTAACTGTAAGCGTCGTAAACTCTGATATGGATAATGTGTCCCCCAAAAGTCTCCTTCGCTGCAACCAGTAAACAAGTGAACTCTGATGTTTAACCGTGGCGTTAGAGCTGTAAAGATGACCCCCGTAGTGGACTCTCGTCAACCGCGGTTACTCCAGAAATCGTTGAGAAAAGTCCAAATTTTTGTTTTGCTCTACCACGGTGTTAAAGTGCATTAAATAGCTAAGGCTACAGGCCGGTTATATAATTTTCCCATGCCCACACACTAAAGTGGCAGTTTCCATACAGTCAAGTAGATACAAAAAATGGTGTATCTTTCACCCGGCTGCTATCATAACGAACCTGAGTTAAATAAAAAGACCGTCGAAACTACTTTTAAAAGAACACTTTTATTTTACAACCGCAATGCTGCTCGTTGGAGCTCAAAGATGCAGACAATTTCTTACATCTAACGTGTACTCTAAGAAGCTGAAGATAAAATATCATGCACTAGCTTATATAGTATTCCTAATCAGCTGAGATAAGGTTATCTTCCATGTATGCCTCAAGTCCGGATGCACGTGCATACAAGGTTACAAAGTCAGCACTTTAAACAATAGATGATTCATTCTTCAAGGTTGCAAGCTAAGCATTTCTAGACAATAGGAGTCTCTGTTCTATACAATGTAACTCGTCCGCCGAAAAGAGAATTCAACCGGGAAAAACTAAATTTGCCTCGATGAATTTTACAAAGGTAAAAAGAAAATTAAATTTATGCATTTACGTCTTGTGATTCGAAATATTTATTTAAAAATCTAATAAGTTTAACTTTCATCGTGTTTTTATTATAGTACACATATAATATAAAAATAATTATTATAAGAACAGTGAATAGTGTAAATATAATTGCAGACACACTTAGATTATTGAACTTAACATAATTTACAGGATTTAACAAATTTTCATATTTATTAAGCTTAATTCTGTCTTCAACTAATTTTTGAGAATCGACAGGAATCAAGTCAATTTTCGAAATGTTTATATGATCTGATTCAGGAATTATTAATCGGTCAATATTTGAAATTTTTAAATTAATTAATTTGGTTCGAAGTGCTTTTAGCAGTAAGTAACGTATGTTCTTGATTTATTAAAACAACACAGTCTGAACTTAACTGCAAAAAGGTTAGAACAAGAGATTGCTTTTCTAAAATTCTGTTTATTACATTTAACGTCCAATATTGCTTCAGAGGGAGAAGATATGAGCCATGTCGCAGAATTTATTTGCGATATTTTGATTCGCGTTTCGCACAATTTATCATTAGGGATTTCAAAGTAATTATTTTGATTACAAAAATAGGTATCTAAGGTTAAAAGTTTGCAATGACTGATTTCGACAGGAATACTATTTTTAACATTGAATAATAAAGTATTATAAGTAGGAATGATCATACGGAATTGATAGTTTTTAATAAAAATTGGAAATGGTATTAATCGTATCATTTGATAATTGTTGGTTTTTCGAAGTAAGGGATATTTCAAAGATAAATGTAATTATATTTTTAATCTGGTAAACTTTTGTAATAATAATGGATTCATATAAATGTAAATACAGCGGCTCTGTCGGATAAGCGATAGTTAAAGCTTTTTCTGAAATACTACTGAGATATACAGAAATTTTGTTTAAATTTTTAATTAAATCATCATTGTCAATTAGTGACATTTGTATTTGTTGATTTTGCGCAAAAGTTAACGCATTTTCTAATTCCAAACGGGTATTAATAAGTAATTGTAAAGATTGAACTGCTTCCATTAAAACCATTTTTAAAGAGTACGTGGCAAGATTTTTACCTAATTCCCCATTTTTCAAAATTATTTTATTTATATTTCTGTGTAATAATACTTGACTTTTTTCTATATCGTTTATTACTGATATTGTGTCATTTAAAATTTTGGTTTGTTCTAATATAATATCATTATAAACTTTGTTACTTTCTTTAATTTAGTAATCATTGATTCGTATCTAACTCCATCCATCGTTGGCGTCGAGGTTGCCAGTTAAAACTTTGACAGCGGATCCTAGTCCGTCAAACAGTTAATTAAGAGAACTTTTATTAATTTTATGTTTAATATTGGAAATAATTGATTCAGAAGTGTATCAGCTTTTTCTATGTATTGTTTTTGTAATATAAGTAAATTGTTATGATTGATAACAATATCGTCAATTTTCCTAAATTTTGTATGTTCAATAACGTAACTTTTATTTTCAAGTAACTGTATAATTTCATTAAATTATTTCTAAGTGCGTCATAGTTAATAAGAATAGGGGTATAATCTATATTTCTAATAAGCATCTATTTGCTTTGTTTGAGAACTACATTGCCTAAATTTAAAGAATATAGTTCTGGATTATATTTTAAAATATTTACAATATTATATCGCCATGTATAATTGAATATTTAATCATGATACAGACAATCAGGATAATAAGCCTGAAAAAAAGGAATTATTGCCTTTTAGTTGATGTGTTTTAGGTTTTGTTTCTTTTTTTACAAATTGGATTTAATTTTAAATTTCGCTGTTCTTTAGTATCGATTTTTTTGCCTTGTAATATTTCATAAATATTTCTCATGTGAATTTTGTGACCAGATAAATAATTGTGATAATAGGTTTCTGTGATAATAGTTTTTTGTGATAATAGTTTTCTGTGATAATAGGTTTCTGTGGTAATAAGTTTCTGTGATAATAGTTTTCTGTGATACCACAGTGATTAATTTTATATTGATTATTTAAACAATTTTGGGTTTGATTTGATTGTTGTAAAGGTTTCTTTAGCAATATCAGTTATGGGGGTATATTGCTGTGAACGTTTAATTTTAACATAAGAAAAATTGCGATTATTAAAATTACTAGTATTTGTTTGCTTGTTAAATATAATTTTTTCTATAGCACATGTTAAAGTGTGCTTTTATCAACTCAAAACAAAAGGTCAAGTTTTACTTTAACAGCAAGGGTAGATAAAGTAGCACTTTAACATCAAGGATAGATAAAGTAATTTAATTTTCTAACTTTTGTTTAAATTAAATATGACAGCTTCCTATTATCGTAGCAACCCAATCTAGCTACTGACATTTTGAAATGTGATTGACTGTCATTATTTTCGTTTGAAATTGTTAAAATTCTTGCTATAGAAAAAAATATTGTATTATACACGACGATAAAGTTATTTCTATCCACTCTTGAATCATTAACGTCTCGACTTAGTCTCGACGTTAAACGATTCACTCGTGGATAAAATTTAACTTTATCGTCTTGTATAATAAATTACTATTTTTACTTGAGTTTGTTTTCTGATTTAAATGATTTAGTCTTAAGTTTTCCTTAAGTTGTTATTTAAAATACTTTTGATGTTTGGGATTTTTGATTTATTTATATTAAAATTATTAGGTCTGACAGGTTGAATTTTACTGTCGGTTTCATAATCTTCTAAAAATAAAGGATTGTAAATATTAATTTCTTGTGTTTCGTTTGAAGTATTAATTACGCTGGTTTTAAACCAATTATGGTGTAATTTCACTAATACTGAATGCATAATTAATTTTTAAATTTTAATGTTGGAGCTATTTTAGTTCCATTCTTTCCTACTGCTGGTAAAGTTTTTTTAACAAAATCTTGATTTTTAAGTTTGGAAAAATTGCATTGATTTCGTTTTTTAATTTCTTGTTTATATATTTTGTTTTGTTTTACGGGTTGTAATAAAATGGTATCGTAGCTCTTCCTGTTTGAATATGCATCCATTTATAATCTATTCGTGCGTATAATTTTGAAAGCAAGTCGGATCCAATAAGTCCTATATAGTCTTGGTGAAAATTGAATAAATAACACGTATGCGTTCCGTGAGATATATCTATCTCGAATTCTGTTTCATAAATACAATTTGGAAAATGTTGTACAAATTCTGGGGAAATTATTGTTTGTGAGCTACCAGTGTCAATTAATAATTTATCTCCGGGAATGATAATATAAGGAAGATCTGATTTTGGATTGATATTAAAAGTTAAAATAGTTTTTTCCCAGGCTCTTAATGAAAATTTACAGTATCGTTTGGATTATTTCTATCGTTTGGATACCTTGCCGCATAATAATCTCATGTTGTATCTAATTCTTAAGGAAAATGTTCGTAACATCCAAAGTTATTAGATTATTGAAAGTTTTGGGGTTCATTTTGAAAATATCAATTTAATTGATTGTATTCTGGATTTTCTTCAGAATTTTTGAATAAATTTTCACATATCTCATAAGAGCATTAATAATTTCCGGATATGAATTAATGCTTGAATGCAGATTCGGTAAGAAAATCGAACGACACATACCCTAAATAGAAGTAATGTCTACCTACAAAAAATTTCCAAGAAGTTTTTTGTTGTCTTGGTTACGGCTCGTGAACTAATTTTTCTATTGGTCATTAATAAGTGTCGTACGATTTTTAGTTAAGTTTTTATATTCTACAGGAGAATTTTCGAATAGATTTTCTCTAGGTTTTCATGATCAACAAGAAATTTATTAGCGTGATAATATAATTGATTAAAATCTATTAACGTTTTGAGCATTAGCTCGATATTTACGAGGAAAATTTAATTGTTGAGTGACGGGTCTTTTAATTTTACTGAAATCCATAGGTTCTGGTTTGTTTGTGTGTTAAAAGTTGGATTTCAGTGCGAAAGCATCAAAGCTCGAATTTCGGGTTAATCTGGAATTATTTTGATTTTTTGAATTCATGGGACTTTTAAAATAGTTAGAATTATTTTGATTAAAATTATTGCAAGGATTTTGATTAAAATTACTTTGAGATTTTTGATTAAAAATACTTTGATTTTGTGCAAAATTATTTCGATTCTGTATATCACGATTACAATTAAATTTGTTAATTGAGCTTAATTGCTGAATATTGGAAGTTAAATTTGATTTATTTAATTTTTGACTTTGAAAATTATTTTGATTTTGAGAATATCGAATATCTAGTTCTTCTTTTACAATTCTTAATGCTTGTTCTAATGAATTTGGGTTTCGGCTTCTTAACAAAGCTTCCTAAATTTTCGTTTAGGTTTAGTCCACTTGTAAAAGTTCGTAATGCTAAATCTTTGTTAGCTTTTAATTTGTGATCTATAATAACTTGAGGTTCTTTACTTAATGAAACTTTAGAATTATAAATTGATAGATGCGTTCTGATTTTATTGTAAAATTCTATGGGATTATCTCTGTTTTGTTTTAATTTCAAGTCAGTTAAAAGATTCAATTCTGATCTTTGGTCATAACAATTTTCTATTAATACGGTTTTTAAATCGGTCCATGTGTCAAATTGGTAACCTGCGATTACTTCCAAAGCTTAGCCTTTTAATTTATTCCTTATCGAAGATAAAATAACTTAATTGGTATAATCGTTTGAATTTTCTGTACAAAATTTATAAGCAATAATATCTGCGGATCTAATAAATTCAGGTAAATGGACCTGATTTCCATCGTACGTGGGAATTTCATTTAATAAAGTTACGCTAAAATGTGGGGGAAACAATGGTGTACTTTGATCAACCATATTTGGGTTGTTACAATTATTACAGATTTAAAAATTAAATTCTAGGAGTTCTACCTATAGGGGATCTCGAGCGATCTCGTGACATAAAACTTTTACAATTGTTTAAAAATAAAACTCTCGGTGTTCTACTAAATGGTTCACGATCACCTTTGATATAAAAAGTTTGTAGACAAAAATTGATTTTACTTAGTTTGTTTCACTTGATTTTGTTTCACTTGATTTTATTTTTTATTTATGTTAGTAAACAATTACTGACTAAAGGGTTTTTCTAATGCGTGAACTTATAATATAAATATTTATTTCATACTGATGTCAAAAATTACATTTTTCGGATTATTTATGGTACAAAAAATGGAACATTAAAGTTCTAGTACTTTAAAGTAAAATTTTAAAGTTCAAGTACTTTAAAACTTATTTATGGTACAAAAAATGGAACATTAAAGTCCTAGTACTTTAAAGTGAAATTTTAAAGTTCAAGTACTTTAAAATTATACGTCAGTTGTTGACATGAAATTTGAAATGATTTACAACCTTTTATTTAAAACTCATTAAACTTGCAGTATGAAATAAACTGTTGTATTCACCACGAACGAAAAGTGTTTTTAAAGGTTCTCGCAAGTAATTCCTTCCTCGGCTGACGCCTCGGACGTAAACTACTTTCTCGTCCTTTAAAATGTCACTTTTCGTTCTAGATAAATAAACTACTATTAAAACTATGTTAGTATATTTAAAATTTGATATTAATTAACTTCGTTGTTTAGGCGAACGCTTTAATAATTATTACTTTTTAAAATTATATTACGTTACTTTGTTGCCTTTAAAATTATTATTGCATTCCTTTGATGCATAAAAATTATTACTTGCTTACTTTGAAGCGTTAAAAATTAATTCACTTGAATTATAAAAATATGCACTTACACGGTGCGTTAAATTGACGAACGGCCTGCAAACTGCTAGATCATGTTGTCTTCAAAATGGATTCTGTTGATCCTGGACTCGTTGCGGCCCTGTTGTCCTCAATTGGACGTGGTGATTCCAATGATCAAGTGGTCCCAATGACCAAGTGGTTCCAATAACCAGGTTGACTGCAGAGGTTGCAATCGACGGGGCGGCTCTCCGTGCAGGCGATGTTTGTCCCTGAAGGCGTCCAGAAGATCCAGGATGGTAGGTGCGATGAACAATCAAGGATTGAAATCCAAAGGTGCGAAGTTGGTTTTTAATTTTCGAAAAACTTTTTAACCCCTTTTGTTCATCCTACCGACTGCGCCAGTTAATTAAAAACACCGTTGAAACACGACTTTTTAAAAAACACTTATTTTACAACGGCAATGCTGCTCGTTGGAGCTCAAAGATACAGACAGACAATTTCTTACATCTAACGTGTACTCTAAGAAGCTGAAGATAAAATATCATGCACTAGCTTATATAGTCCTGGGTGGTGTAGCTTGAACAAGCGTCCACGTGCGATCAGCAGAGTTAAGCAACGCTGTCTCTGGTCAGAACTTGGATGGGAGTTCCACGGCTGCATCTCTCGGCGCCTCGTGGTACGGCTATCACGGAAAAAAGTTGGCCCCGGCGGTCATACAACATCATGACAGTCGTTAGTGGGGTTGGAAGTCCTCATAACTGCACAGCGACGCCTATAATTGGCCTAACGGCTGTTGGCTGAGTGCGAATTAAATAAATAAATAAATTAAATAAATAGTATTCCTGAGATAAGCTTATCTTCTAAGTATGCCTCAAGACCGGATGCAGGTGCATAAGAGGTTACAAAGTCAGCACTTTAAACAATAGATGATTCATTCTTCAAGGTTGCAAGCTAAGCATTTCTAGTTCTATGTTCTATACAATGTAACTCGTGTTTATTATGAAAAACGCATAATTTACAGTTATACAATGGGCTAAATATGTCATTTTAACCTAAAAACTGCTGACAATATGTCACTTTAACCAACAAACTAAAAATATGTCATTTTAACCTAAAATATGCTGACAATCTATTGACATTGTCAGTTGTCACAATAAAGCTGTCATTCATAAAATTGCAAAAATGTGTTTTTTTTGTGGCCGTGGGAAAAATATCATACATAACTCGTTCGAAAGTGTATCGTACGGTCGTGTTTTACATCACTCGGCTTCGCTACGCTTCGCCTCGTTTCTCAAATATACTCGCACAATATATGCCAATTTGGCAACTTGTTATTCTTCGCGCGTTCGGAGCAAACGTGTGTCTGTAAGAATAGTTTAGTTCAACCTCTTGGTCTGTTTAAGAAGGATCCCAAGGATTTTATACGCCGATTTGTATTTTTATTCACGAAAAGGGTACTATGATAAATGCAAAATATTATTGTACATTGCTGGAAACAATTGAAGACAAAGATCGTAGAAAAGCGGTATCATTTAAAATGCAAAACTGTGTACGTATTTCATCATGATAACATTCATTATCATACCGCCAAATTCACCATCGAAAAACTTGCTAGAAAAGTGTTTCTGATTATTTTTATTCATCCCCAAGGACTACTGTTTCCGAATAAAACACAGTCGTTGTGCTTGCTGATCCCCTAAAATAAACAGTAAAGTTTACAGTACTTACTGCATTTGCATTTGAATTGTACGAAAAATAAGAGTAACAATGAGTCAAACTCTAGAATAGACCAAAATCGTTTTTACGTTTAATCCTTCTGAAAACATTCTATTTAGTATTAATTAACTGCATGAACCATTCGCAAAATTCTGTCGAGCGCTATATATTTGGATCACGATCGAACCAACGACCTTTAAAAAGAGATTTCATCAGCGAGACGTCAAAATGCCTGTTTGATTTATTGCGAGAGCATTGCAATAGCGATTGACGTGTTTGATATATCCTCTCTTGGCCTACTTAGCTGCTCTTCAAATTTATTTGATTTCGTATTAAAAGTTCAGCGCTCAACTACAGCGCAGCTGGTTCGGAGCGGGATTTACCTGCGCCATTGGTAATCACGTTTTGGAACTATTGTCGAGATGGCAAGTCGAGGAGGCTGCGGGAAGTGGTAAATTGGAACGGAATTTAATATAAACCCTTTGTCGGGCGAATTCCTCTGAGGATTTTTATTAGTTATAACGGTCTTGCAGATATAAATTTTGTTTGTCTGTAGTAAACGTAACGGATATGTCCTTGAAGAAATGCTCCAGACGATTATATTACGAACGTAGACGTCACAGGGCTAGAGTTAGCAGAAGAGATTAAGATTTCATTTTCGTTTTAAGAACCAGACACGGCAGAATAATACAGGCTAACAAGTGGTCGTAACTTGTGTGTGTGTATCAAAATCTACTACCGTAGCTTTTTTATTTAAAGATAGAGAAGTAAATCATCAAAATTCTGCGAAAGAAGAATGAAGATTTGCATATAATAGCAGTTCCATCAAAATAGATTTTATGGCCTTTATCGCGTTGGGGTGTGGCGATGACTGATGATACGAAACATGAATTGAGATAACGTTGATATTCAGAGATACGGGTTTTTACTGAACGTCCTGTTTCACCAATGTACACAGCATTTCAGGAACGAATGACTCGATACACACCTTTTCATGACATGGTGTTTAATTTATTCTTGGACGAAGGAAGAATCTGTGAGACTTTGCTCGGAAGTTTGAACGCTGTTTTGATGTTACGTTTATAAAGAAACTCGTCTATACAATGTTACGTGTAAATTATGCTCTTATTAAAATTAATATAATATTCAGGAGTTATCTTGATTTTTTTTATGATGTGGGTTAAGCCACCACTTTTTCGTTGATGTGTATTGGATTGCCTAACCTCATTTTGCATGTTTGCGCGGTTTTCAAACATCCTTGGTGGCGCAATTGTTTGAAAATATTGCCTTTACAGAAGCAGCGATTCAATATAGTCATCTTAGGCAGATTGACTGACGATTGCTTCTAATGTAGCGTGGTTGCTGTTTCGTAGATGCACTTTCGCTTTTGTTAGTCCCTTGACGATTTGGTATTATTTCAGCTATCATACCATCCCGCTTAGTGTTTTTCTCTTTTGGGGCTGTGATGCCATCACGAGGAACTTCTTCTTCTTCTTCATAGCCTGTTTAAATCAATTTTTGGACATAGGCCTTCCTTAATTCCTTCCAGCGTTCACGGTCCTGTGCTATTTGAATCCACTTTAGTCCACTCGTTTTCTTGAGATCATCGTACCAGCGCATAGGTGGTCTTCCTCTACCTCTTTTATGTTGGTATGGTCTCCATTCTATAATCTTGCGGTTCCATCTGTTTTTCTCAAGTCTAGCCACATGTCCGGCGTAATTCCATTTAAGTTGTGCTATCTTGATGCCTACATCTGTTATCTTCGTTATCGACCTTATTTTTTCGTTTCTTATTCTGTCTTTTCTCGTGATGTTTAGCATGGCCCTTAAATTGCTCTTTGAGCTATTTTCATCTTTTCTATGTTGTGTTTTGTCGATGTCCAATTTTCTGTTCCATACGTCATTGCCGGCAAAACACAGTGTTCGAACACTTTCGTTTTTAGGTGTTGCGCGATTTTTTTGTTTCTTAAGATGAACGATAACTTTCCGAATGCCACCCATGCCATTCTAATTCTCCTCTTAATTTCTTCTTTTTCGTTGTTTCTGCTTAATTCAATTCTCTGTCCCAGGTATATATATTCTTTTACTCTTTCGATGTTGATTCCTTCCACTTGTATCTCAATCTCTGGACCTGGATACATTATTTTGGTTTTAGCTAGGTTCATTTCCAATCCTACTTTTAGTGACTCTCTGTTCAGGTCTTCTATCATGTTTTTTAGGTCTTCTATGTTGTCTGCCAGTAGGACGGTGTCATCTGCATATCTTAAGTTAGTCAGTCGTTCTCCATTGATATTTATGCCTTTTTCGGTCCACTTCATGTTCTTGAATACGTCTTCCATGGCTAGTGTAAAAAGCTTTGGCGAGAGTGTATCACCCTGTCTCACTCCTCTTCTGAGTGGGACAGGTTTTGTTTTTTCATGTAAAATATACGTTGCTGTTACTTCTTCGTTCAGTTGCTTTATGATCTCTATATATCTTTGGTCAATTCTGCTATTTTGCAGTGCCTTATAGACAGCCCAGTGTTCAATGCTGTCAAATGCCTTTAGGTAGTCTATAAATGCCATATACAACGGGAATCCGTATTCATTAGATTTTTCTATTAATATTTTAATTGTTAATAGGTGGTCCCTGGTGCTGTAGTTCTTCCTGAAGCCAGCCTGTTCGTGGGGTTGGTATTCGTCAAGTTTTCTTGTCAGTCTCGTAGTAATTATTTTTGTCAACAATTTATATATATGAGACAACAGACTGATTGGTCGATAGTTCTTCAAGATTTGTATTCTCTCCTTTTTTATATATTAATATCACATTGGCATTCTTCCATGATTTCGGTATTTCGGCATTTTTCAAGCAAATGTTAAGTAGCATTGTTGTTTTCATCAGCAGATTTTTCCCTCCTTCCCTTATCATATCTGCTGTTATATTGTCGTCACCTGTGGCCTTATTAGATTTCATGTGTTTCAGAGCTTCCTGGACTTCTATAGTTATGTCCGGTTGGTCTTCTGATCCCACATTTTGTATTTTTATTTTTCCTTCCTTTTTTTTTCTCTTGATGGGGTTTTACTTTAGATTTATACAATTCCGTGTAGAATTCTTCTACTATTTTTAGTATTTCGTCCCTGTCATGTATAACAACACCATGTTTATGACGTAGCGCATATGTTTGTTTTCTTCCTGTTTCTTGTTTGAGGCTTTTCATTCCTTTATTTTTTTCTATTACTTCGTTTATTTGCTTTTCTTGCTCTTGTAACTTTTTTTCTCTTATGCCTCTTCTTATTTCTTTGTTAAGTTTCTTAAATTCTGCTGTTATTCTTTTATTTTCTCTCGCTAATATTCTTCGCTTTTCCATTAATAGGCTTATTTTGTTGTTAATATTTCTTTTATGGTTTGTTTTCGGTAGTCTTTTTCGTAGTTCTTCTGCTGCCATGCCGATTGCTGTTGTTATTTTCTTGTTTGTCTTTTCTATAATGTTACAGTCTTCTTGTTCAATCGTGTTTAAATTTAAATTTTTATTAATCATGTCTTGAAATATTTCACGGTTTTCTTTTATTTCTTCTGCAGTTAATTTTTTTGTTTGTTTCGTAATTATTTTCCTTCTTTCTAGCTTCTTATCTATAACAAGTGTAGCTCTCACTAGTCTATGATCACTACCAGTGTTAAACGAGTTTAACACCGTAACGTCCTGTATTAAAAGCTTTTTGTCGGCGAGGATATAGTCTATTTCGTTTTTTACTTCTCCGTTTGGGGATACCCAAGTCCATTTTCTATTTGGTCTTTTTTTGAAAAAGGTGTTCATTCCGTATAATTTATATTCGCTCATGTAGTTCAATAATATCTCTCCTCTCTCATTTCTTTCACCCAATCCGAATTCACGTACATATTCTTCGTCATGTTCTTGTTTCTTGCCTAATTTGGCGTTGAAGTCCCCCATAACAACGTTCCATTTGACTTTGTCAGTTTCCATAGCCATCTTTAGCTGTTCATAAAATATCTCTATATCCTCTTCCGAGCAATTCGAAGTGGGAGCATACACTTGAGTAATATTTATTTTTATCTTATTATTTATTGTTATAATTATATACGCTACTCTCTCTGAAATCGCTTTAAAGGTCTTAATATAAGTTGTCCATTTCTTATTTATGATGAATCCAATACCCCCCGTTGTTCCATCCATCACGAGGAACACCTGGAAAAAGATTTTTTGAGTGTGCTGTGCTGGCAAAATACCTTTCTCTGAAGTGTCTGAAACCTTTCCCTACTACGATTGCACACCGCCATCTGGGGAAAGGCCTGCAGACTTCAACCCTTCAGTTTTTTGGGCAGCTTTACCACAGAACCTAGGACAACAACGTCCTGTAGCTTTTTCATAGTCGCCGGCCTATAGTTTGTGCATGTTCAGGCATCGCCATTGCGGTTCCTATCGTTGTCGAGCCATTTCTAGCACGCGAAGTGGCAGAATTGTAGAAATATTTCCCGTGTATATGCTGAATCTTTGTTGTGGTGTCTTACTTACGAATTGCAATAGCGATTCTAAGCGGATCGTTGAGGAATAAATCGGATGTGGCCTGTTAAATTCGATGATTTTGCTGGCAATCAATATAGCGCTGGACATATTCAACGACCTTCGTGTGCGACAATGTTATTTGCGAGGAAGCGCTGAAGCTTTTATCTGTTGATCGTTGACAACTCTTACACGAATTGAAGTGTAGTACACCAATTTGGACTTATAAGGCCCTTTTTGCGTATAGAAATTCCTTCTGTAGCAACGATCGGTGACTTGATGGATATAGAGGAGAAAGACTGTTGTTGCGTGAGGAGCGGCTCTAGGTAGTTGTGAAAGAAAGCGGCGATTGATGCTTTCCGAATATGATTCAAGTAAGCGTGGATGTTATTAGTTTGAGATATGGAAATAGCACGGTGTACAAGCGAATTGATGACGGAAAGTTGCTCTATTGGATAATGGTGGAAATCAGCATAAAGACAGCGAGCGGGTACTGGCAGTGTGAGTGGGTTTGTGATATGCAGAATGCAAGTTGGCTATTGGGTTGGTGAGAAACATGCTCATCGAAGAAAGGAAGAGCACCGTTCATTTTTATCTTCATGATAAAGTTGATGTCTGGATGTTGCCTATTGAAATGGTTTGAGAAGACGGGTGAACTGTCTATCATGTTGCCCTATGATAAAGGCATCGTCAACGTATTGGGACCAAACCTGAAGTTTCAATTTTGAAGATTACAGAGCCACGGTTTTGAAAGAGTTCCGCCTCTGGCGTTTATTTATATCTTACGTTGAGTTACCGTACTTGTATCCTGATACGGGGTGTATATGAAAGTGGTATTGTTCCAAATAAGAAGATATCCATACACCTCACAAATTAAAGTTTCTGGCAATTCTGCTAGCTGTAAATCTATATGACCCAACCGCTTAACACGCAATTCCCCAATTGTCTTTAGAACCTAAGAAAAGCGTGACAAGTACGTAGACGCATTCCGAGAGCTGCTGAATTATTCGTTTCGACGCACCGGTGGGTGGCCATTGATACGTATTGTGTTGGTTGCGAAACTTATTGCATGCCCCGAATGCCATTTAGTGGCAATATAATTGTTCACTAGCTTAATCTGAAGTAATCGCTGCCGTGGGAGCGACTTACACGAGCGCGCGATTTTAATGCCAAATAAAACTTGATAGATGCTCGTGTTGTAACAAACCCGATGATCGGTTTCAAAAATGTAGGTTGAAGCCGCTTGCCAATTTTATTCATTAGTGTCGCAATTTTTCGTCCGGCTAATCGCCGCGTGCCTGCAACTCTCATTGTTTGCTCGAGACCGCCATAATTGCCGGGACTTCGTATGACTGATGAAACTCTGCGCCGGGATGTAATCATCCCCCAGGTAAATAAAAATAATTGCCCGCAAAACGACGAATTGGAGCGAAATCACTTAGCGGGGAGAGTCGTGCCATTAATTTTAATTGGTTTATTAACCCACTGTATAAATTATCGGGCTGTAAACTGGGCTGGTTCGCTGCTAACTCTAGAGTTCTTACGGCAGTAAATTCTGCATTGCAAAAAGTCGCGGTTGGCTTGGGGCACCTGAGTAGATGGATCGAAATGCGGCTGCAGCAGGATGGAACTGTTGCAGAAGCAATAATCGTTGGAACTGCAGCCAGCCGGAGCTAATCACAGCTGGGAAAGACTCGAAAAGTAAACATCGCAAGCAACGGTCATTAAATTGCATGAAGGGGGAATTGAAGAAGTTGCCATAGGCACTTTGGATTTGGTTCGACATTAAGGGCTTCTGCTGAAAAATATAGTATATTGACTTAACCCATAATTAGTTTGTGTTATAACATTTATTTCCTCCCTAAAAACCCAATTAAATGCCCAGTTTTAGTAAAGTTCCAGTTTGGCTACTTTGGTCAGCGAATATGGTTGTCAAGATAAAAAGGCAGAATTGGCATCAAACAGTATTTTACGGTAGTCGATTGCTTGACTTAACCGCTCAGTTTTTAAAACTGAACCAAACGACGCTATTGCTGAATCAACCATTCATCGGCGATTATTTTTGCTGTAAAGCACCGATGATTAACGGTCAAAACATGTTATTAAGCATTTCTAAAATCTGGAGTTGCGTAACTGTTGTTAATACTAGTATGTAATTAGTAGAAATCGTCAGTAAAAATAAACGTGTGTAATCTAGCGCGAAATATGGGGAAAAACCTCAAGTGATCGAAGTAGCTACAAGATAATCGCGAAATGCTGTTTGTATTTTCTATAAATGCCAAAAATTCAAAAGGAAATTTACTTGAATTTGTTACGTGTAAAAAGCGTAATCAGCATTAGAATTTAATTTGTGCATAATTCTTGGCTGTGTAAACGCTCCTTTATCTGCACGCGATCGTCGTGCGAACGTTGCCTTATTCTCCGCTTGCGGTTATATGGTAATCTGCTTTAACGGCAGGCTGCAGCAGTTGTTTCAGGGCGTTCGTTTTGTTTTCGCTTGTTTTTCTCTTTTAAAAAGTGGCGTCAGTCGGCAGCCTTTCCTTTGATACTTTGTGCTCCAATTTTTCCCTTAGCTTCGGGTATTTTGAAGAGGTACGACCGCGTCTTTGAGACGGTTCATGTATTATAAGATTGCTAGCCGTTCTAACCATTGTCTGTAATTCCAAGGTGAATGAATTACTTCATTTTCGATTTTGGTAACGTAATGCAATTAGCTGAATTTCGTCCGGCATTTTTAGCGTCACTCAGGAGTTGCAAAACTTCAGCCATTCCGCTTACTTGATAAGGCGCATTGCCATCCAGGCGTCCACGAGAGTTGTAAACACTTCAGGACTATCGCCTACTTAGGAAGGACCCTCTGCTTCTGGGAGCCTAGAGCCTGAGTGTTTTGCTGGTGATGTTTGCCAGCATCCTCCACCTGCAGGACATTTGGAGGCTATTTGATTCCTTCTTCTTCAGAAGTATTATGCTCTCAAATAAGTAGCGTACGATCTGTGGTAATGGTATTTAGTCTATAAGTACTGTGAAAGAAACGGTAGCTGTTTTTAGTATAAAAATTTACATTTCACTGGTATAATCTAAGATTGCGTATTGTATTGTGCTAATCATTACTATATTAGCGACAATTGGGGGTGCACCTTTCTAGTACGTAATGCAAGAATTATTATACTCGCTACTTTATGCAGCGTTGCTTAATAAACCTAATGCATTATTTATACCTTTCATTGTCTGGTTTCGTTACTGCTACCTTCCGTATTTCAGATATTGTGTTATTGCTTACTACAATTAAACCGAGTGTATAAGTTCTTGACCTATATTTGTTGTAATTTCAAAATTTGTTGGCGCTCATTATATTTGGTAATTACATCATTTGAAGTCTCCGCTGACTCTAGCTAGACGAGCTCTCACACATGCTCTTGTAGAGTTGCGATATTTGAAAATATAGCTAACCAGAAGTGGCGTTAACAAATTCCTCAGCATATGTCCAAAAGTTCTTCAATTTGTACTTTTAAAAAATTACGATTTCCCATTTTTTATTAAAAATGTATAGCCATTTTAGGGTGTGCCGTCATTGGGAGCCAAATTGTAATAAGGCAGTTCTGGCCCCTACACTATTATAAATTACTTTGCCCTCCCTTATTGCTAGCTAGCTCAATTGCACTGAGAAGTCTTTTATTCTACTTACCTCAGTTCGTGGTTGAAATGAGTCAGAAGTTGGTCTGTACTCATACTGAGCTGAAAAAAAACTCTAAAAACCTACTACAATAAAAACCAATTTGTTTACACATAAATTAAAAACACGCTAATTACTAATAGACGTAAACTCCAAGCCACGAAGCAAATACAGCTTGGCAGATGCAAGCTTGGATGTAAGTCAGCGATGCGAAGTGGCCAAAGTGGTGGGCAAGCAACGGAGCTCATTTACTATATAGTTGCCTTAACTATGAACATAAAAGTACATTCTTCTAAAAAGTGAGCGCAATGGAGTTTCATAGTAAAATTAAATGTGGGAAGGTTTTTAGTGGGGCAATGTCGATTAATTATTGCAAATTCCGTTTATGAGACAAGACCCAGAAGTAGAAGAACCAACGGTTATTTCCTAATTTGGTAACCCACAAAGCTCTTAACAAAAATTAGAAATTTAAGTTTATATGTTTACAGCATTCGGTCTAGACTAGACACTATATATTATTAGTTAAAGAATGTGCTATAATTAATCCAACACGAATAATTGGGCCAATCCACAACGTGTTTTTTGTGTTTCCCAATTCGTAAAACCAAATTCCGTGATCTCAACCCAACGCGCCTTTCGTGAAAGAACAATGCGGGCATTCAAATTCCGACGGAAATCTCAATAGGTGGAAATCCAGAAATCGTCATAGACACCTGAGACTCCCTGTACATTACAAGAATAAAAAAATTCTTAACATGCTGATAACTACAATACATAATTATCGTTTCTTTTACTAAGCGAGCCCAAACGTATTTTCGTGAACAAACCCAGATCCCTGTCGCAGAGTGTACATTTCCGACGACATGCAAACTTATAATCTGTCGAGCTCTAGCTGTTTCTACTCCGCGTTTAGTGCCAATCTATGCATAAATAGCTGTACCTACTAAACACCTTGGCTGGACGATGTTTTCAGTATTGTGTCACTCGATGACGCAGCCGCTTCCTTTGTCGCCAAACTGCAATGTGTGCAGGACTTCGGCGCCTCTGTGCTTTTTTGCTTACAGTTCCGCTTTCAACTGGCGCTGCGACACCCCTTACTAAACGTCCCCGCCCGGCGTTCACTTATGTAAGCTAACCAGGCATCTTTTTTCGGCCAACGTCAGCTAGCTTTCCTGCTGAACTCCCAGCTTAGGCTCTTGCTCTCCCCGCAAAATCCCATTGGATCCGGCACTGAAACTCGTTTTAAAACTAAGTCAAATTATAGATACATCAACAGACAATAAAGAATACATATGCATAAATTCGCTGCATATTAATGCCATTCTACACACGCAGGCTATCCAGGTCAAGTTCCTACTTCAAAGTGGAAAAAGCAAATATCCTTACGCAAGTGATCATATAATCAGTTGATGGATCTGCTAGTTTTAATAATTTCACTAGTGACAACCTATTTGGCTTCCAGAGTTTATCTGGGAATATATTCTAGTTTGAAAAGCGATAGTTCAAATGTTGGACGAAGTTAGGTGGAAAAATATGTTACTTTAGCAGCTTTAGGGGTGTTATTTCGTAACCAAATTTCTAAACGTTTGTTTTTATACTAACTGAATGGAATACAGGTTTGAGTGTCAGACTAATCAGTTACTGGTAAACTGATTAGACCGTGACTTCTTTCTCTACTTCGTCCAAAACTTTACTGAAAAGTATTTTTCTCTGAATGCCATTTTTTGGCAGTGGTCTATTATGATATGTTTTATCGGACTTTTTCCACTGTCTAGGATTGATTGAGGAAACAGAGGGTTAAACATTGCAGGAGACAAGTACCTATGTTGAAAGTTATTCGTACAGCTTCAGTAACGGTTGATTTTTAAATAAACTTCAACAAAACAAAACACATGGCAAATATATATGAAAATGAGTGAGAAGCTGAGAAGATAAAAATAGGAAATGGCCAAATAGCAAGTCTCTCCAAATATACAGTGTGGTCCATTAAGTGTGCAACAAATGGGACATTTTTTTATTAGTTGTAAAACCGAAATTTAAATACCGCTAAAAGTTAGTGCATGTTCGATAACCATATCAGATGCCCTTAGAATGGCTTCAAGTCAAACAATATACAGGGCAGGACAAAAAATATGTAATTCGTTCAAGAATAAAGTTACCTTATTTAAAAAAATATAGCAAACTTTTATTGAGAAAAGTTGTTTAGAATCAAAAGTTATGCTCAAATACAAAGTCACGGCCTCCTATTCGAATTTTGATTTTTTTTTTTTTTGTAAAATTTTGTATTACCCCCGTATGAAACATATTTTTATTATTCTGATTTTATTAAGAGTTTTTCATATGTAATTTATTATTAGTAAAGCATTTGCCTTGTTAAAAAGAATATTTGCGAAATTCTAAAGTTCTGTTAAATATCGTTGCAACAAACATGAAGTGGACGCTTACCTAAAAAAATATAAATCCAAGTAAATTTTACAAATACGCTTCAAGTTGCTAAAAGTTATTTAAAAGGGATGTGGTTGTGGCTACTTTAAATACATATAAAATAAAAATAATAAAAATATGTATCATACGGGGGTAATACAAAATTTTCCAAAAAAGAATCAAAATTCGAATAGGAGGCCGTGACTTTGTATTTGAGCATAACTTTTGATTCTAAACAACTTTTCTCAATAAAAGTTTGCTATATTTTTTGAAATAAGGTAACTTTGTTCTTGAACGAATTTCATATTTTTTGTCCTGCCCTGTATATTGTTTGATTTGAAGCCATTCTAAGGGCATCTGATATGGTTATCGAACATGCACTAACTTTTGGCAATATTTAAATTTTGATTGTACAACTAATAAAAAAATTTCCCATTTATTGCACACTTAATGGACCACACTGTATATACCTCGAACAAAAAATAACAATTGATAAGGGATGTCAACAGCTAGAAATAGATAAAAAGGATACAACAGGGCTGGACAGTGGGCAGCGTATGGGAAGTGAAAATACATAGGAAGTAATTAATTTAAAGGTTGACCAAAGAGCAATAGAGAGAAAAACATCAACAATTACATTGAAAGACAAAGACATTAATAAGACCAACAAACGTAGAGGATGTCATTAGAAGAGCGTAATTAAAATGGGAATGGACAGGGAGCGTGGCCAGAGGAGAAAACGATAAAAAACTGCTAAACTAATAAGAAGAAGATAATGTTTATTTCCAGTTCGTAGAATATTCCTTCATGCAGAAACACCTGCAACATGTAACTTGTTAAACATTTCTTTCTATCGGTACGAATGTTGCCAACAAAACTAATTCAGGAGTCATAGATGTGATTGAACATCTGAGCGAATACAACCAGACATTGTTCTTCTATAAACTTGAGGAGATCTGCTAGTTGATTATCTGGTCCTGATGCTTTACTACTTTTTTTTTTTTTTTTTTAGTATAGGGGAAAACCTTCATAGGCACTGGGATCTGGTGTCTTGCACCAGCACCAGTAGTGCCGGATTCTTACCGGCTAAAAACCCCTATTTCTTCAGACCAAAGTTCGGAACCGCTTAATTGCATACCATCGAAACAGTGGACTGTCTGCCTTTATCTTGTTACTCCCTTGCTTGCCTTTCTCTTTCTTCTGCTTCTTTCTTTCGCATTACATTTTTAATGTATGTGTGTATCAATTGCCATGTCTCTTTTCTTGATGTCATTTTTTCGACTAAGTTTGCTACGCTCAATCTTTCCCCCAATCTTATCTCCATATCGATTCTAGGAATTTCCCATCTTTGGCACTCGAATAAGGTGTGACTGGTCGTGTCTACGTTGCCACAGTACATACACAAGTCATTTTCGTCTTTATCTATCCGTTTGGTATATGTCTTGTACGAGCCATGACCCCTTAACGCCTGCGTAAGGTAATAGTCCAGGTTTCTGTGCTTACACTCCATCCACCTGGTAATGTTCGGGATGAGTTCCTTTGTCCATTGGGCAACTGCGACTGTCTGTTCCCATTCCTCTTGCCACGTCCTCAATGAGGCCTCCCTTTCTTCTTTTTTGGCTTCTTTTGTTGACCCGTCCGCCCTTTCATATAGTCTCATCCTCTCATCCACCATTTTTTCTATGGGCACAGTCCCTGTTATTACTGTAAGGGCCTTCCCGGACACTGTTCGATAAGCACTAGCTACACGTAATAGCATTTTTCGCTGAACTCTAATTAACATGTTTCTGTAAAGTGCCACCCTGACCGCTCCGTGCCAGATAGGTGCCCCTTACAAGATGGAGGATTGCACTACCGCACTTATCACCTCTCTTTTTCTACTTCTCGGTCCTCCGATGTTTGGCATTATTCTAGCCAGCGCCGCTGCCCTCGTCTCCGCTTTCTGCACCGTGTTCCTTATATGTTCGCCCCACCATCCTCTTTCGCTGATGATGATTCCCAAGTAGCGAACCGATTTTCTGGGCCTGACAATAACCCCCATGCTGTCAAAAGCGATGCCTTCTTTGTTCCTAGGCCCTTTGATGATGACTGCCTCAGTTTTGTTGGGCGCCAACTCCAATTCCTTTTCCCGCATCCAATTTTCCGTTATCCTTAAGGCATCGTTTGCTCTTCTCATTAGGGTATCTGTTTTGTCAGCAACTACCACTAAGGCCAGGTCGTCTGCAAAACCAAAGGCTCGTACTCCATCTGTCCATTCCTGTCTCAGGAATACCATCATACACGATATTCCACAGAGTGGGACCGAGCACAGATCCCTGGGGAACTCCTGCTGTCACTTCTAGTTCTTCGTCCTTCGAAAGTTGCAGCTTTCTGTCCTTTAGGTAGCTTCCTATGATCTCCTGTAAGTACTGAGATATTTGCCTACGCTGGAGCTCTTCCATTATTGCCTGCCATGATATGGTGTTAACGGAGTTTTTGACGTCTAAGGTGATGAGCGTTCCCCATTTCGTGCTAGCCCTTGCAGCCTGCAAGACTTCATTTACCGCATGTAGCGTGCACTTGCCTTTGCGGAAACCATACTGATGGTTGGATATTCCACCTCCTGTTTCCTCTATTTCTATCTCTAGTCTCGCCTTTATTAGGCTCTCGTAAAGCTTGCTTATGGTGTTTAGTAGACATAGTGGTCTAAATTTCCGTTCTTCGATCTTTCCCTTCGGGATCAGAACCAGTCTTGCAGTCTTCCACTGTTTTGGGAAGTGGAGCGCTTCAAGTAACGCGTTCATTACTCTTAGAAGCCATTGGGGTTGTATTTTAAACGCTAGCTTTAGTGCTTCAACCGGTATTTAATCTATGCCAGGGGCTCTCCCCGATTTCAGCTTATGTATGCTTTGTTCCAGTTCTTCTTCAGTGAACAATGCTATGTTTTCTCTTCTCCACCTCCTCTGGCGTATGTCTCGTCGTCTTGGGAACAGTTCTCTAGCTATTTCTTTTCTCTCTAGCATCGTCATATTGTAAGGTACATAGGCCTTGAACTTCTTCGTAACGATTTGGTAACCTTGTCCCCATACGTCTTCGTTGACGTTGTCGCATAGCTCGTCCCAGTGTCTCTTTTTTGTTGTATTTATTAAGTACTGCAGTTCGTTTTTTTTCCTTTTGTACTCTTGTCTGTATAGTTCTCGTTGTTCTGCTGTGCATCTACTATCTCTTGACATTCTGGTAGATATCCTTCGAGCTCTGTGGCATTCGTCTCTTTTTAGCGCAATTTCTTCATTCCACCAATAAGGCATTTTCCGGTGTTCTGTTCTCCCTGTCTGTATGCTACCTTTGTATGCCTCTTTCATTATCTGGGTATATTGCTCTATCGACGCATCTGCTCCATCCTTTCTCTCCAGGCTCCATGTGAGCGTTTCTTTAAACGTCTCCCAGTCTACTGTTATCACTGTTTGCCCCGGCTTTCCGGCCACCACTTGATCCCTCATTTCAAAGTATATATATCGATGCTCTGTGATGGTTTCCTCTTCCATCACCTTCCATTCTTTGATTTTTCTTCCTACCCCTTGTGTGGAGGAGGTCACGTCGATGTACGACTCACTGAGTCCCCTGACAAACGTAGGGCTAGTTCCAGTGTTGTGTACAATCATGTTTGTCGTTGCTAGCCATTCGCAAAAATACTGTCCTCTTTGGTCGGAGACTGGCGATCCCCATTCGGCCGCTTTGGCGTTTATGTCGCCCATTACAATGCACTCCTTGTTGGCGCTATTGCAGCGTCCCATGATTTCGTCTACTTTCCTCTTGTACTCTTCCAATGGGATATTTGGCGAAATGTAGCAACAGAAGATATCGCATTTTTCTAGGCCTATGATTATATATTTCCTCTGTGGCTCCACTTTTTTTACTTCTACCTTCCGGTTTCTGAAGTAAACAGCTACACTTTCCTCCTTGCTTTACTACTGTATCACCACGTTCAGCGTCACTGAACAAGAGCAATGTGTTGCATGTAGTCGTTATATTTTCCATCCAAAACCCAATAATGCCATTCCTTCGTTATTGATTATTCTCTCAACGCTACGTCTTATATTACTACGTAAGTTAAGTGTATTATGTTGAGTTCCAGTGTTTCTATTTGAATACATTTTTCTGACAGCCAAGATTGTTTCGCTTCTTTAATTTTTATTTTCTAATCGGGCACCTAGTTGCGCGATTGTACTTGTGCGCCATTGTCATGCAACGTCTCGTATACCCCACTTTTTAAAATTAATTTTCGCTAGGGAGAGCTCTTGATGCAATGAACCCAGAAGTTGACCGAACTCGGGGTAACCTTTAAAATAACCACGTTGAATAGTACTCGAATTAAATACTAAACAACGAAGCAAAAAGTTATTTCTACCACTCATTTCTGATAACAATACTTCAATCCCACGCAGACAGCTGTCTCTATGACGCATTTATACAGTGTATTAGGCAGTATTGTTTAACCGGCACCGACGCACCTAACAATAAAAAGTAGCCGCACGCATGCAGGCCTTGGTGAATCACTCAGCACCCGTTCGGATGTCTGTTCGCGAATAATAAATTCTAGCACGAACCGCCCCCTTTAAGTGGCGATTGTCGGATTCCAATTGTGTAATGTCATTAGATCTGTCCGTATCAGATATCCCTGTATGCTGTATGATTTTACTGTTACTTCACTTGAGAACGCGAACGCCTCCTTTGACGGTTCTAGGAGTCCCCCATGGAAATTTAGAAACGCTCACTTTGAATGCCTTGAAAGCTAAGGTCACCTATGGCAGAAGCACGCACTCTCTGGCAGTTCAAAACAGACTCTGACACGCTCTGCCGACCTCAACGCGCAAACACATTGGCGCCCACTTAAACATTAATTGTGACACCCACTTCACTTTTAATCGATTTGCTGGATTTTGTTAAACTCTATAACAAACAATAAAAGCATACATGTACAAATCGGCTGTGTGTTAAAATGTTATTTTACATACACTCAGGCGAGCAAAGTCAGTGCAGTTGACCCTGAGAACTGATTTAGGAACTTTATAATGGACTTTCTAACATATGAATGGATGTTACTGTTGTGTGCATTTGTTATACATATGACAGGTCTACATCACCACACATTCTAAAATACAATTTTTTGCAGGTGTATATCGCGGTTCATATCGGCGACTCAAACGAATGGTGAAAGTTAAAGAGGAGGCGGCGATGGCAGAGCCGAAACCTGCAGCCGCAGCCCACCACTCTTCCAACGCGAGCCGGAAGCCCCGTCACCACAACCACCCGCACCACCATCCCCCGTTCCCCCACTCGCATATTCCTTATTACTACCACTTTTCGTACCCTACCGAGAGTGCCGAGGCCAACGGCACTAACGGGGCCACGTCCCCTGCCAAGTTCTACTTCGGGCCCGGGTTCGAACCCCAGACGCAGCTGCCGAACGCGTTCGGCGCGGGGCCCAGCCAAGGGCAGAACGGTTCTGAATACGTGGTGCTCTTTCACGTCAACCCTGGCGTCACCATCAGCTTCCAGATCGGGGACAACTTCGAGGTCCTTCGAGGTGAGTACATAGAAACCTACCATACGAGTATAACACAGTTAAATAATTATTACGACAAGGTAATATAGACTTCCATTATTATTACAATTTGTTCCTAGGGAGCAAGAAGCAATATTATTAACATTATTGATAGTTGAAATCGTGAAGCTGTTTCGATTAACATGATTCTTCTTTGTTTGGCCGTTTTTTATACTTCGGTTATAGTCCTTTCTCATGCCCTTCCGATTTCCCTTATTTTGTGCAACTTTACACAATCACTCCACATCTGCGCTTTTCACAAGAAGGCCAACTGGCCACTGAATGAATTTACTCCGCATGGAGCATCTGGATAAAAGGATCTCATTGGCCAATTCGGCCTTCTTCTACTGACGTCAGACCGGAGAACTGAGGCCTTGTTTTTCAGCCGGTATTGGTCCTGCCCATTCCCATTGCATCTTCCATTTTCGTTCTTTGTCTTATCCATGTTTGCTAATTTTTCAACGCGATTGGTAGTATTTTCTTCTCCACGATTATTCTTGTTCTCTAACAATAGATTCTCACAATCATGGCCAACTTCAGGTGGCGGTTGACTTCTATCGGTATTCTTCCATCACTGATCAGCAGTACACTTAATAATCTTATTAATCCCCTGCCCTATAATAACTTCATCTACTGCTAATCTGCAGCAGTGGCGTAGCGACGGGCCCGCAGGGCCCGCGGCCGCGGGGGGGCCCGAGGAAATTAGGGGCCCTTTCTTATCCCAGCATAATGTGTCAAACGTATCTATACGTGAAGCTAGGTATTGGGTAATATACAACAATTTCAAGTCAGCACGCTGAGACACCTGATTTCACCCTGTTCTATTATTCAAAAGAGTTATTTGTTCTTTGATGGACATCACCGACAAAGCTGGAAGCCGACGACAGCGACACATTTCGGAACTGCGCGCCGTAATCTGCCGCCAGACACGTTTTATGACTATTATGACTACTTATTGCTGCTATTGGGGTAGGACTGTAGTAGGTTATCGGAAAGGTCGCATTATTTTTCCTAGTTTTGCACTTGTCCTTGGTCTCTTATACTTTTGAACACCCTACTTCAATTTGTCGTGGGAAGGCCTTGTCCGTGCTACAGAAAAAATAGGTTTTAAACAGTATGAATCTCGCATCCGAAGTATGCGAACCTAGAACTAGTGGTCCCTTTTACCATTTTATAACAAGTGTGTTCGGTGTTTGAGTTTGTTACATCGTGGTCCAAGAGTTTGAAGTTTCAGGTGTTTCTACTCTACTACATTACGACCTACTTTTTCAGGTAACATTTTCTTTAAACAAATCAGCTTCTTTCATTTATTACATTAACTGATTAATTGATAGGTGATTATTACCGGAATGCAGAAAAAATGGCGAAATCGACCTCCAGTACAAGTGGATACAGAAAAAGAAAAAATAGAGAACAGGCTGAAATAAATCTACAACGGCAACTTGAAAAAATTCCTCGTTTGACGACTTATTTTATTCAACAGCCAAAACCAGAGACCGATCAAAATAACCTTCTCCCAACGTCAAAAAGTGTCGACAGTCATCATAATTTATCGAACTGTGTACACCAAACACAACTGGAATGTCCTCAATCGTCACTATTTGATGATAATTCTTCCAATAGTGACAGTGTGGTTCAAATTAAAGTGCGTGACAATGACAGTGACTGTACTGACCTAATTCAAACGTTAATCAAAGAGGAATATCCTTCGGACTTTTCCAACTTTTCAAATAGTGATATAAGTGCGGAAGTGAAAAAGTTCGTCACATCCATTGGTCCATGTCGGCCTAAAGGCCCTTTTCCAAAAAATACTAAGGGACGTGCATACACCACTACATTCTACAAATCAGTCTCTAGATCAGGAATTGTTATAGAAAACTTGTCGTTATGCTACTCTCTAAAACGTGATGTGGTATATTGTGAACCCTGTTGGTTGTTTTCTGAAACATCACGAAAAACTTCGGGGTGGATAACTGGCATAAGCGACTGGCAGGGACTTTCGAAAAAAATAAAAAAGCATGAGAATTCGGAAAGACATACCACATCATGTTTTATTAAGGAACAATGGCAAAATGAAAATACTATAAGTGATAGGTTACAAAAAGAACTAAAAAATTAACGTACTTTTTGGGGTAAAGTTTTGGAGAGGCTTATTGCAATCACATTAAAATTAGCAAAGAATTGTAACTCCTTCAGGGGCCACCGTGAAAATTAAGCGACATTTATAATGGCAATTTCTTATCAGATGTGCAGCTGCTAGCAAATTATGACGAAGTGATGCAACAAGTGATTAATTTACCAAATGGGGCAGTAAAATATTTAGTCCACAAATTCAAAATGAATTGATAGATATCTTGGCCAAGAATTTAAAAAATTAAATAATAAGTTTGATTAAAACAGCTCCATTCTATGCCATAATTACGGATACAACACAAGATTTGTCAAAAGTGGATCAATTGAGTTTCGTAATCCGATATTTAGTTATAAAACGAGACGATTCTGACAGAGCAGTTTCTCTGGAAATTGAAGAATCCTTTCTGTGGTTCTACAAAGTCACAGATCAAACTGCAAAGGGTATAACTTCGAATATCTTAGGAATACTATCAGAATTTGGTCTTGATTTAAGTAAGTGTCGTGGACAAGGTTATGATGGCGCAAGTACAAAGTACAATGAGCGGTGCTTATACTGGTGTTCAAACTAGAATCCGCGAAATTGAAAAAAATGCTGTATATGTTCACTGCGCAGCTCATAATAATCTAAATTTGGTTGTCAATGATGCAATGAGTGGTGTTCAAGAAATTGCAAATTTTTTTGTAACTATTCAGGAACTTTATACATTTTTTGGGCACAGCATTAATCGTTGGGATCTATTATCTCAAATAACCGGTGAATCCGAAACAACTTTAAAAAAGTTGAATCCGACTCGCTGGTGCGGTCGATTAGTATCTTGTATAGCTATCAAAAATCGAATCGTTGATATTTTGAAAGCATTAACCAGAATTATGCAGTCAAAAAAAGGATGAACGGGTTCAAGCTGGACAATTAAGAAAAAGAATTGATAATTTTGAATTTGTGTTTCTACTTCTTTTTGTGATAAAAATTTTATCCATTACAAATTTAGCATCAAAAGCATTACAAAGCGTTGAACTTGATCTAATGAGATGTGTCGAGCTTTTGGAGAGGAGTTCGTCAGAAATTGTGCATTTTCGTAACGACTTTGACGAATTTTTGGTCGACTGTAAATCAGTTGCTCGAAGTTGGGGGATTAGCCAGGAGTTTGAAAATAAAAGAAGGATAAATGTGAAGCGTCATTTTGATGAACTAGCCTCTGATCACAGATTTGAAACCTCTGAAGATTATTTCAGGGTTAATATTTTTTACAAGGCAATAGATGTTATAAAAATTCAAATTAATAGAAGGTGTGAGGGAGTGCAAAATATAGTCAAATATTTTTTTATTTTTACAACCTCAAGTTTTAATTAGCTTAGATGATCTTAGCCTTTTTGAAAAAGCGACTCAGCTACAAGAGAGATATGGGGATGATATTAGTGGTGCATTTCCAAATCAATTGGAATTATTTAAAAATACCTTTAAGGATGAAATTAAGAAGATGAAAAGTGTAAAAGATTTGGCTGAGCTCATTATTTTGAAATATTCTGACATGAGCTCCAGTTTCACAGAGGTTATTTCCGTTTTTTTATTATTCTCAACTCTACCTGTCACAGTGGCGAATGCAGAAAGGAGCTTCTCGAAACTTAAAATAATCAAAAATTACTTGCGTACGACTATGACCCAGGATCGGTTAAGTTCATTATCCCTTTTATCGATAGAAGCAGCACGAGCTGCGACTATGAATGTAAGCAAGGTAATTTCGGATTTTGCCCAAGTAAAATCAAGAAAAAAATGTTTTGTGTGAATTCCATGTTTTTATATTACACTTTTGTCATTTTTAATTAATTAATTAAACTAATTATTATGAATTATTGTTTTTTTAGTTCTATTCTTCGTCTTCTTCTTCTTCTTATTATTATTATTATTATTATTATTGCCATGTCAAAGCTGTATAAGATATAGAGGGGCCCCATTCAAGTTCTGCGGGGGGGCCCGAAAATCATAGCTACGCCTCTGATCTGCAGTTCTGTCACTGTTTTGTGTAGTGCAATTCCGAACGACAAAGCGCAACTTAGTTAATTGCGAATCGCCAAAGCTGTAATTACGGTATTGTTCGTGTTATTTGATTACATTTAAGGATTAGAAAAATATTTCTAATTTGAATTGCTATCTTTTACAGTTGATATTTTTTTTCTACATCAATTTTGTAGATTTCGTCGCCTCTAAAAACAGAATTGGCGAACGCCCTCCCTGTATAAGGCCATAACTCACAGCTGATGCGTTAGCGCTGCGTGAACTGTGTGAACGTTCCCGATGTCGCATCTGCAGTCGCCTACGATGAATTTAACAAACTTTTGTATGACATTTAGGCCAGTTTATTAAAGCGGCAGCCTTGCAGAAATAGTTTTATGCGTACTGACGTAACCGTTGAGAAATGAACGTATTGTCAGCGAGAAGCAATAAACTTGTTATGAATTCGATTCAATAATGCGGGTTCATGAACGATTAATTTTTATAATGGCTTATTAATATTCTTGTTGCTATGTTCGGTGAGATGCTCGCTGGTGTCTCGGCTGTGCATCCGTTTGCAAGTCCTGGAAGTAAAAGGTTGTGAAATTAGGATTTCGAAGTAACCATCCAGTGTTTTAAGTATCTACATTCATCAGTTGTGAACTTCATTTACAGATACTAATAGATTACGTATAATATAAATAGCAATCGGTTAAGACAACAAGTGAAACGCTTCCAGAACTTCGGGAGGGAGATATTTTTTTGCTGGCGCATAAACTGACTAATCATTTGAATTGATTTAAAATTTTCGCACATTAAAATGAAATATTTGCCCCGAGAGCACTTTAAGAGCTATAGTTTCGTTACTAACTTGTAGTACAATATTTAAAGGCGGCCTATCATGTAGGTCAGTAAATCAATCGTACATAAATAATTTCTATTTTTAACTGTTGACTAAAACCTGAGTGTAGTTGACTGTTGGTTGAATATGATTTGAATCCTTCTGGATTATGTTGAATAGTGGTTAATTATTCATTGCGTAAATCAAATATTATGATATATTTCTATATACTTATTGTTGTACGTATATGCTTGCTCAGTACAATGACGATAGGTTGTCTACTTACACACTTTTTAATTACTAACTTAAAAATGTTGCTTCATGTTTGTTGAATCTATTTACCGCAAGTGCTGTTACGTTTGCGTTCTTGAGTGAAAATGAACTATACGCGATTGTACGAATAGACTGTACTTTAGTTAGCCATAAGCGATTTGTATCGTAAATATTTTAAGGTAGAATTGCGTAGGCAAAATGGTCATATTAAAATTACAACAGGCGAATATTTAGCCTGTCTTTAGAAACGTGCCTTTCTCTGCGAATATGGAAATATTCAAATCTCAGGGAATGGTTAAGGATACATTTATGCAGGGTTTACCGCGTAAACCGAAAAATTGGGCGAAGCTATATGATTAGTACGTGATCAGAAGTGCAACTGTCGCAACTCGGTCATAAAAATTAGGCAGAACTACGTGCCGACTGGAGCAAATTCCTTTTAGTAGAATTGTAAAACTTTATTACCGATAATTTGGGACAACTCCTGATAGAGATTTTAGTATAATTTGACTAGCTTAAATGAAGCTAAAAACAATTACATTTACTATAACAATTTTGATTCATAGCAATGTCTAAACAAGTTAGCAATTAAGTTAGAATAACCCAGCAGCTGTATGGTAGTTATATTCACAACAGACCATATTAACTGTCCCAGTTTTTATTGTCTTGCATTGTACATCACGGATTGACAAAGTACTTCCTTGATTTCACCAAGTGTCAAGCTATTCCAACGGAACTGCAGCATCTCGAAAACTAGGCATTCCGAGGCGTCACAGTAGGATCGTATCCAAACCTTCTGAAAAGAAAGGGACCCCCTGCAAGCTGCAGAGTGGTTGCACAATCTGCGAAATGCAACAGATCCAGCTCAATGGTCTATAGCTGCACACAAACCCCGAGTTTCGGCCATATTCCAATGTGACCCAAGGCGAACAATAAAGATTTACGTAACTGGAAAATGCTATCTTTCTAGATGGAGGTCAATACTGCATTGCATTTTAAGAATAGCTTCCTTCGCCAGCCGTAAAATCATAAAATACTTCTACTTGCGTATATGGAGCTTATATAACGGGGACACTGCCGTCACCGTCATTGCGTAGTCATCCATTGCGTATTGAACAATATGTCTGCATTATTTGAGCATTCAGAAACAACGTCTTCAGATTCCAGTTCGTTCACTCGGTTAAGCATATTTACGACAGAGATCCCGGCTCGTTCATTCACCTACAGTTTACGCATTTTATTTGTAAATTGTTTTATTCGCGTATTTTATATATAACTGTACCATTGCTACATATATGTATGATCTCAAATATAATTTTAAGTGTTATTGTTGATCTCATCGTATATCATTTAACCTAATCTATATTCACAGTGTCATTGACAAACAGCCTAAATGGACCACAATCCTCTTCACAATCTTAATTAGTGTAGGCATCAGACTCGTATCCATACACTAGCATGGATCGTTCATTTGATGAAAGTTGCGGAAAGGTCTTATCATCAAACATTCATCTAGACACGGGTCCTGGGTGGTGTAGCTTGAACAAGCGTCCACGTTCGATCAGTAGAGTTAAGCAATGCTCTTTCTGGTCAGAACTTGGATGGGAGTTCCAGGGCTTCCTCTCTCGGCGCCTCGTGGTACGGCTGTCACGGAAATAGTTGGTCCTGGATGTCATAATAACATCATGACGGTCGTTAGTGGGGTTGGAAGTCCCCATAAAATGTACTGCGACGCCTATAATTGGCCTAATGGCTGTTGGCCGAGTACGAAATAAATAAATAAATAAATATGTTGTGTACCTATTATACGAAAACTTGAGGATTTTAACTTACTTCTCCAGTACATTGAGTACTTGTTGAATGTGTTGAGAATACTATTTAGTGTAATAAAAGTTATGTATCACGTTGTAAAATTAAATGTACTTCTTTAGAATGTTGAGTGTTTGTTGAGTAGGTTGAATATTGCAAATTTTTTGAGGGCATTGAGACAGCATCCTTTGGCTGCTAGTATATTGGTATTGAATGTTAGTAAAGGCTACATTCTGATGTAAGTAAGTAAGTAAGTGTGTTATAGATGTATTTGATTGTATACTGATTGCCTTGAGTAATTGTGGGGAATTTCTGAAATACATACATTGAGTACTTGTTGAGTATGTTGATTATTACGTGTAAAGTTGTTCAAATACATTGAGTCACAATTATAGGTACGAGTTCTCTGTATACTTTCTAAAAGTGTTGAGTATTATAAATACTGTACGTGCACGTTAATTCATTGCTAAATGCTTAGCAATTACGTCTACTGCTACGTATAAAAATTAAATACTAAGTAGGTGATCAGTAGTAAATGAACGATGTATGATTGTATTTAGCAGTTGTGCACAGAAGTATCAAATTATAGTACGCCAATTAAAAGTTACATTCTGCTAGTAAGTACATTATAGATGTATTTGGTTGTAAAGGGTGTTTTTTTAGAATGATAGAACTTTAAATTGAAATAAAACACAGAAAAATGTATTGGCTTTATTTGAAAGATAATTTTATGGCATTTATATTTGAATGTGATTTCGGGCATGTGACCGTCGCGGCTGGCGTGTACATGACGTAATCTGGAGGTACAATTTTCACACACTCTTCGCAGTAAATCAGGCTGTATTTCGGCAATAACGCCTCGAATGTTGGCTTCCAAGTGCTCAATTGTTTCCGGTTTATCGACTTAGACATGCGACTTTACATATCCTCAAAGAAAATTATCTAACGGCGTCAAATCGCACGAAAGAGGTGGCCAGTTAAGAGATACATTTCGTGGATCCATTTTGTGGATCTGAATTTTTTGTCCATGTTTGAGACTGCCGAATAATCTACTTCATTTAGCGTAAAAGACAAACGAGTTTTGTATAGAAATACAGTAGAGTCGTATTCTAATGCACGCAACTTATATCTTGGGAAATTCACCTTTTTTGTTATTTTTGTTATCACCATCTTCTTTAGACTATGTCATTTTGAATGGGAGTCAAAGTGTTGCTTTTATCACAATATGGTCTGAGCCACATTCTGCACCGCTGTACGCTTTTATGTCATCCACTTTTATTTTTGTATGGTGATATTAGCAATATCACCAGCAATATAGATTTGAGTTGGGGGATAAGTTTCGTCTATGTAAACTTGTGTATGTTTTTGTGTTCGTAAAATCCTTTAAGGGTTTTCAAGTGCTACTCTCTACACGTGTCTATCAATCGTTCACCATTATCATTAACTACATCTTCACTATATCTACTAACTATTTTGTCGTCAAATTGTTTGCCAGTCCTAGCATTAAGGTCTCCTATCAACATGATTTCCGTTCCTCTACTTACTGTATGGAGTATATGCGTCAGATTACTATAACACGTTTCTCTTCCTCTAGCGCCTTTTGTCGGCGCATAAGCACCAATAACAACACGGCACATTCCTGTATCTTTATCTGAACTTTAATTAGACGATGATCGATTTGCTCCCAGTTCTTTATATTTCCTGACATTCTTTTCTTTATGAATACCGAACCGCCAGCTTTCGCTCATTTTTCTTTATTAACTTCTCTGTCTATATGGATGTAGTTGTTCAGTTGTTCAATACCTTGACCTTCATTTTTTGTTTCACGCAATATCAGAACGTCTAAATTTAGTCGACTTACGTCTTCAATTACCTCATCCCGTTTTGCCCTTATTTTTTTGTACGTTCCCCGTACCTACATTAAAAATTCGTTTTCTTTTGCCTTATCATTTACCAATTAGACCGTCCGTTTTGATTCAAGGGTAAATTCTAGGTTTTTTAGCAATAACATTTTACGGAGGCAGGCGTGCTGACTACTCCCTTTAGCAAATGTGTGGATTGTGTTAGTTAAGGAATGATGGTTACCGGATGTAGGTTAGTAAGAAATAAAGAACAGACGCCCCAGATAGTTGCCTCTTACAACAGGCAGGAGATTCTCTGGGTCTATTCTTTATCCGGCAGCCAGACTGTATGTACTCACGTCTACTCAATTATTTGCTTCTATGTTATCTTATTGCTGTTGTATACAACCATGCAAATCCGCGGTATGCGAGTGTTCTAGGACACTATTCTTGCCCTCGTAAGTCACTACTAGCCCTAAACTAAGGCAAAGCTTAACACGCATGCGATCAAGTCGAAAACGCTTGCAGCAGGGAACGAGAAACAAAAGGCATCGCTGCAGGCCCGCGGAGATAATTGAATGATGCTTGGCCTAGTTACGCATGAAAACGGATCCGCTGCAGGTCCGCGGAGATAATTGAATGATACTTGGCCTAGTTACGCATGAAAACGGATCGATAGTTCGGCGACGTCAAAAACTGTACAAAGTTGAGATTTTTGGGTAGGGGCGATTCGATACGCGGTGTGTGTGCCTCATAAGTATGTTAAGTATTATAGAAACGCTTTGAGGACGTAGTGCTCATGTTTTCAGTGGGATTGAGTACTTGAATATTAATTACATAATTCAAATATCGTCTGTTCCTGTTACATGGAAAAATTAGTATCCAGTCGTATGTGCTCTTTTTTCTTCAAATCAACGCTGGATAGATCTTAGCTTGCTCTACTATCTTCTCCAATTCAGTTTTATATTCACTACTATCAGTGAGTTTTCTTCTAGCCAGTTTTCGCCATGGCAATGCATGCGTACTTCGTGTTTCATTCGTGTAACATGCCCCACCTGGAATAATCTTCAAGCCATAATGACACGCCCTACATCTTTGCCTTCTGCCGTATGTCGTACCTAATTAGTTCAGTATTTCGAGTTGTTACATTTTCCATCAGGAATGGAAAAGAGGCAGTGAACGTGCATGTGAAATGAAATGAATGATGACTTGGTGATAAGCAAACCTAAATATTAAGATGAAGTCACTTGAGGTCTAGGTCTTCTTGATATGTTTTTATAGGACTTTTTCCACTGTCTAGGGCGTATATCACACGACGTTTCGGGAGTTTTTGATCTATTCGCGTCTTCAGGTGTTTCTAGTTAGTCCTGAGAAGGACTGATATCGTATGTCTTCTTGATTACACTTAAGCTCCTGTTCCAAACGTGCTTTTAAATCCGACAGCCCGTACTTTTTCCATTAGTAGAAATCGACATAACTTCCCAGCCGGAGGTCCGATAGGCAGCCCACATTGTTCGAGAAATTTCTAGTCGCAATTCCGCCCTAATGAACGCAGCGTCGCAAAAAGCGAGTGGCTCTTCGCAGTAAATTAAACGAAAACACGGCCGATACGCCGACATAGGGGAATTCGCGTAGCTGAATCGCATTGTGCGGGTTTCCTACTTTCACTGCCGCAGACGCGATATTTCGCGGAGCCTTCACATTTGCGCGAAACGGCTCTTTTCACTACATTCTTCGGGGAGCGCAATTAGCGACTTTGCCATAAGGCGTCCGCGCTAAATACGCAATCAATCATCCCATTGTTCCCGACTGACAGTTCATGACGGTTCGTTGCGATAGCGGAAAGTGGCCGATTTGTTGTGCTTGCCAAATAGTTCGCGATTGCATGGTTTCGGCGGACGTGACCTCGTCCAACAGCGTCTAGACAGACCGCTGACATTTCGATCGCTGCAGACGCCCCAGTGCCGAACGCCAAATTCAGATGCAATCATAGCTCGCTGCGATATTTATTCCCATTTTTTTTTAAATTATGGGCTTTTAAGCCTTTCTAAATGAGCTAGCCTCGTCGAAGAGAAAATACTTTCAGAATTCTGTAAAATGATTTGTAAATATTCAGGGTAGAGTTCCATTTTCGATGTCTGCCTTCTTGCTCCAGCTGAAATTGATTTTTCTAGAGCAGCAAAGCCGAGAAAACAGAAATAGAGAATCTGGTTTGATTTCCGAGCTATCTACAGTCCAAAAATGAAATTTTATCATTTCAAGTCGACATCACAGTTCATTAGCTTTTCAATGTATCAAAAAGCAAAGTAGGAAGTCCTAGCACACGTTTGTAAGGATGATGTTTATATTTTGTCCCTGCCCCATTGCGTACGATGAAGGATTTACGACCCCCGGCTCGTCTGTCGAATGATTTGGAATTTCCAATTTTTCAGATGCCCCAACGGGCGGGTCATTGTATCTTCGAGGGTAGATTATCGCCGGCCAACTGCGCTAGCGGCTCCTTTGTGCCCACTCTTGCATCAACCCTTTAAGGCAATAGCTTGTCCGGCGAAGCGAATTCCTTGCTGCTTGGACTCGACGTCCCTGCAGTTTACTATTCGGACATTGCATCGTCAGAGCTTGTCATATTTTGGCGACCCTTGTCGACTGTAAAACGAATCTTATGCTGACATGACGGTCAGGTCCTCGCCGGGTATTGGTCACTCTTGGGGTACGTGCTTCTTCCTCCAGCCCTTTTCGCGGATTATTTCTGCCCGCTAGAGTCCTATGTATAATGCTATCGTTGTATTTAAGTGCTTTCCATAGCTCTTCTAGTAGGGATCGAATGCAGCTGTAAGGTACATATATACTGGTTTTCTACTGATAACAATTTTCTGTGTGACAGGTCTTATCCATATAGGTCATTATGTTTGCCCTCTAAAAGATGCTTATTCTTCATCCAGCATGTGCTCTAGTTGGTCATTAACTGCCTCAAAGCTTTTGTCGAGATTTCAGCATATTTCAAACGGCACAGATTATAAAGTTACGATTTTAACGTCAGCATTGCAGACGGAGCTCCGATCCTGCCCTGGCCCGGCGTCCGTGGCATTTCAGAATTTTCAGAAACCGAGCGGAGTTCGCACGTTTTCTACATTCCGCTACTTATAACAGAGCCGCAACAGTCGCACTTACCTTAGCATACTTATTGAGACGAATTCCAAAGTTTACGAGCAGCCAAGAATTTCCTGCTCAACATTGAATCTCGCCGCAGTCGAGCATCGCCCAGACCTTGTAAACCGCTAATTCATACATCGGTAGCTGAACATTTGTCCCAAGTTGGATGATTGATTGCGGCGCACAAATTCTCATTCATCGCGCTTCCTGGGAGGAAGTTGGGTGACATGAATTCGTATTTCCAGCAGTTCCGCTGAAATCGATGGCAGATTCCGCTTCCCGGGCCTTCAAAAGGCGTTCTTAGACCGATTTTAATTTTGGCGAGGCGGCAGTAATGAAAAAATTAACTTGCGACACGAAGCTTTCTGATGCTTCCTACAAACAAAGCTTTAAATGCAGTTTTTGCGATAGACAAAATATGTTATTTAATGAAATATATAAAAATAGGATAACGCTAGGATTACCTTCTTGCAAAAATCTTTTCAATTGATGGAGTTTCTTACCAATGTGCATTCACACTAGCGAATAATCAGCAGAAGTATTATTAATGCGAACAAAGCACTGTAAAAAGCATGAATTCCTTACAAACTTAGCGATATGGGGGCGAGGCACTAAAGCTCTGCGTTAATATTATGAGCAGCCGAAACTATTCATTTCTCGATCGAATTGTGACATGCGGTGAGGTATTCTATACGACTATCGCAAACGATTTACGCAATGGCTTGACCGTGGTGAGGCGCCAAAACATTTCGCAAAGCCCAAGTTGCAGTAGAAGAGCGTTATGGTAACTGTGTGGTGGTCTTGATCTACTACCATTTTCTGAACCGTGGGGAAACCACCAGAGCAGCTGAGTCAATAAATGTGAATTGGAGGAAACTGACAGAAAATGTGAACAGCAGCCACAAAAGTTTTGTGCTCCAGTGGCGTATTATGACAGAAGCCTGAGGAGCCCGGGATTCCGGCGCAAAATTTCAGGGGGCGCCAAAATAGAACGATTGAAAAATATTTTTTTCATATTTGTCATAAAATATTAATTTCCAGATGTAAAAATACCAACCGAAAATGATCATAGCCGAATAATAAGCAAAATTTGAAGGGGCTTCTGGGGGTAAGTAAGCATGGTTAATATGCCACTGCTGTGGACAAACTAGCTATGAACAGTTTGTGATGGAGCGTCACAAAATCTGCCCAACGCCGAAAATCTGCCCAACGCCGATTTGTTATCCTGCAACTATAACGGGCCAGGCATTGCGAAAGCGCATTCATCCGATATGCAGATAAGAGCTGCAATTATACAGTTGCTATTTTGATTCTCTGCCGAAATATTTCAAACAGCAGTTGCTAAATGCGCAGCCGATAAGCGCTGATAATAATTGCACCAACAACCGAATTCCGCGACCCACGAGGCACATCGCTAAATTTAGCATTTCTACACATGCGACTGTATTAGCAGATTGCGAACTCACAATTCAAGCCATTAACGAATTTTTATGTGTTCAACACACTCGCCTTTTCAATTTGTTCGCTTATTACAACGCTCCTGCAATCACTTCAGGCCACTAAACAATTTTTCCTAACCTTCCGACATGAAGCTTCTTCATCTCTCTGTCGGTGACGCAAAAATTGAACTTGTCGTTTCCCATATTTACCATCAAATTTCTCTTCTTTGAAAGTTGCAGCCCACTTACTTGTTATTGCATAGGAAGCACTTCTATCGCTTATTGTTTTAGATGCCCTCGTAGACATTTACCTTTCAACTGATCTTTATTTTCGTATATAAACTCTGACAAATGTTCTAATCAGACGTTAAGGTAACACATTTTTGTGCCTTTTGTTTTCTGCCAAATGCAGTGATGGCCTACACACATTTGAAAGTTACATTTCAAGTCAGAAAAAGGTTTTGCATTACGTGATCCAAGTGTATAAGATGTGGAACTTTTTACAGGAGAATGACTGTCGACATTTATCATCTTCTTCACCTTCAGTAATGCATTGATGCCTTCTTCAACTCTGACTAAAGATTGCAAACATTTGTAATTTACCTCCACCATCTTGAGACTCTTTTAAATGTTTCGATCAAAATAATAAACTCGCCTTTTGGTCTGCCATTTATTATAAAATGTATTCATTCATTTATCTTCTATCGCACTCTTCTTTCTATCAAATTACTTAAAAAGTAATTTGCTAATATTTAGTTTTCTTTTGTATCCCATCATTTATGAGACTCAGATTCTTCATTTTTGTTTTTCTTGTCAGCTTTCGGAATATTCTGTTTCTATTTTGCAGTATAGTTTCTGCTGTTCAATCAGTAATGGTATTCACTGTAAGTAGTGTACTAATAGGCGTTCTGGACCAAATTGTGTCACTGCGCAGGTCTGCGCGGGGTTTTTGCGCAGGTTTGTCAAGGTCGTTGGCCTAGCCGAGGTCAAGGTCACGGGCCTCGGGAATTTTTTGGACTAAATGTCTAATCTGTCAGAACAACATTACCTTTTATATTTTATTTTATTTATAAGCATTTGGACAGTGTTTTCGCTGACGGTCTTCTCTGTTTCATGGAATGTTGTCAGTGTCAATGTGATGATACTTTCTAAAAGTATACTTAGGCATTTTAGAATTTCTTATATATACAGTATAATAGTACATAATTCCATTTTGAATAGGCGTCGTTTAAGAAGATTTCACATTTGATTTGTTACCCTTTATGGATTTGGTAGTCTAAAATATACAACTCCAAATTGCCACAACATCTGCAGCAACACACTGTTCACGATATTATAGATCGTATCTATTGCTGGCATTGGGCAGATATTCAAGGTGAGTTTCTGCAGGTATACACTACTCTCACTTGCAAGTGACTTCCTAATAAAAAAAGGACTGAAATGACATCCGATGAGCCTGGTGTCCACTGTATTGTCCCAATGAGTTTTAACGAAGAGTGTTCCTATATATCGGATAAACGATGTATCTATAATATAATTTTCCTTAATGTGTGTCTGTCTGTGGCACAACATAAAATCTCACGTTCCGGCTTCGCAGATGTTTATATTTGTTTAGGTTTTATTTTTCTTATCTTAGCGCTCGGATCGGAGCGTGACCTTTCGCGTATCCTATTTCACGTGCGCGTAGCGCGCAATTGGCTTGTGTTTCTTAAAATTTCGAAACAAATTTGGGTTGATATAATCAATACATCGATAGATTCTATGTATGTCGATATATTGACACAATCCCTCTTCGATGTATCGAATAATTGACGTAGAATTTTGAAAATATCGATATATGGCTAAATTGGTGTAATCAATATATCGATACATTGTAATAATCAATTGATTCGGTATTTTCGATATATAGGTACCCTGTTTCACTATACCAGTATAATCTATCTATCCAACGAACCATATAGGATTCTGAATTTATCGAAGTATCCTTTTGTCAGTGTAATCAATACATCGCTAATTGTAGTCATCACTATAATCGATAGATTCTACAGGGCGATTAAAATTAACGCATTATCTGTGCGATACGTTGTAGGCCTTACCGAACCAATCACAAATTTCAATATCAATTTAAACTTGTATGTTCAAATACAAAGTTGTTATTCTGTAAATTTAGCAGCTGATGCTAATTTTTTATATTTGAGGTAGAAACACGTTTTAGGCTCCTACTTCATCATTAATTAACTTGCACCCAAAATATGCTATTTATATGCAAAACATTTCTTTTTTGTAAAAAATGCAAAGAAAAACATTAAATCTTGCAACAATGCGGAAAAAAAATGCAAAACCACATTATCGATGTTATATAGCAACAACCCAATACATATTGTATTTACTTAAACAACGGTGCCACATTGTTATTTGTAAGAAAACAACTATATGCACCCGCAGGAAAAGCGCAGTAACGATATAATGTGCGGTTTTTTCACCGCCCTGTATATATGTCGATATATTCATATCCTTTATCTAATAGACTTGTCTGTCCGGGACGCTGTTTCAGCAGCCAAACCGTAAGAGATAGAGAAAAAAGTTATTAGAGTTATATGTTTGGAATGGTCATGTCAGGTCAGGAACCGAATTTCAGTCACGTGACACTTCCGGTTTTCGAGAAATCACGTGATTTCCGTCCGTCCGGGACGCGTTCTATTTGAAAAACGGTCTTTTTTGTTTTATTAAATGAGACATTTGTCTCACTGATTGCTAGTTTTAATATAATAAGATATTCGATATTTCGGTATATAGATATATTCCTTCTTCAATTACTCACAGGAACGATATAGAATTCTGAAAATATCGATATACCGTTGTGTCGGTATAATCAGGATATCAATACATTATAGTAATCAATGTAATCGGTATTTTCGATATATACCCTATGTCACTATACAAAAATGTTAGATGTATTGGTACAATCGTCTAGTCTTTTTATCGAATTAACGATAGGAGATTTTAAAATATTGATATATTATTGTTGTAGCAGTATAATCGATACATCGATATTTCAATATAACAAGCTATTCGATATATTATAATCATCAATGTAATCTACATATTCGATATGTATTTCCTATTTCACTGTAACAACATATAAGATATATCAGTATATCGTTATATCGTTGTATTGGTATACACACACACACACACAGCTCTAGGGTCCTTGTAGAACCTTGGCTTCTTCTACCACAGCCTTCCATCTGTCTCTGTTACTTGCTTGGACAGTCCAGTTTCGCACTCTTGAGTTGTTTTAGATAATTTGTTAGGTTGTCTTTCCACTTACTGCGTGGTCTACCCCTGGGGCGTCGTCCGTCAGGATCGTTCGTAAAAACTCTTCTGGCAATTCTTGTCTCGGGTATCCTCCATACGTGACCCAGCCATCTAATTCTTTGTCTTTTAACCCATCCTACCATGTCCTGTCCCATCATTTAGCGTTACTACTTCATAATTCATTTGTGTTCGCCACTGGTTTAGTTCTCTATTAAAAACCGGTCCAAAGATCATTCTCAACACTTTTCGCTCGAACCTATTAAGTAGTTCCTCGCTTCTTTTTGTTAATGTTGTATTGGTATAATCTATCTATTTTATATATCTCGATGTAGTCCCTATTTGAGTATAACAAGATAAACCATACGTCGGTATATCGATATGTCCCCTATTCGACGTATCGAAAGAATGGTATAAGATTGTAGAAATCCATACATTGTTGCATCAGTATAATCGATATATTACAATCATCAATGTAACTGATAGATTCTATACATTTCTTATTTTTGTGGAGCAATATATTCGGTATATCGGTATCAATATATTCCCTATTTGATAAATCGTTCTATCGGTATTATCGATACTGATATATTCTATATAACTATTCCCCAGTGTAGTGTAACAGCATATTCGATATATTCCCTATTTGATATATCGTTTTATCGGAATAATCATTACATAGATATATGGTAATCATCACTGTAATGGATATATCGTTCTATTGGTACAACCGCTATATTACAATAATCAATGTAACATATATCCTATATATTCCCTATTTTACTGTAGCAACATATTCAATATAACAATATCGATACATTGTAGTCATCACTGTAATCGATATATCGTTCTATCGGTATAATCAGTACTGATATATACCATATTCCATATGATACTATAGCAACATATTCGATATTTTGTAATGGTCTTATGCCTGAGGCTCTACTCTGCTTGCAGTACAGATTAGAAAACAAGTCAATAAGCACAGAGTTGGGGTGTTTTATATAGCTGCAATACTAAGCTTAAATTCAGTAAATGCATTGGAAAAGAGATGCCAGTATTAATCAATGATTTGAGAAAGGAACGTAAAGGGCAAAGCTTGTTTTTCACAGGGTTGAATTCGAAGTTCAAATTAATTAAATATTAGATTTGGGCAGAATGAATAGCTAATCAAAAGAAATGAATAATCACAAAGAGGTTTGCTATGTGCAGGTCAATGAAGCGTAGATTTCAATATAGCTAAGTAGGTCAAGTTGTGAACAATCTAAAAAGGTATAAGAAGCCAGAAAATAATAATGTTGCAACGAGCAATTAAGAAGGCAGGCATAAAGACATAAAATAGCAATTGTGAGAAGCAGACAAGACAGAAGAAAGCAAGGGAAAAGTAGACAGCAAGGCAAGAGAAAAAGCTAGTGAAAAGAAGACAGATGGACATCGAAAGTATTTATGAAGGAAGTGAACTCTTTAAAAGGATCAGTGCAATTACGCGAGTGAACAGAGCAAAGCAAATAATAAAGCGTGTAGTGGCACAAAGAGACATTTTGACAATTAAAAATGTGGGCAATATTTTAGATATAAGAAATTTTTAATTTCAATAATTTGTAAGTAACTTTATTTCAAAATGTAATTGATTTGAACTTGGCCGATTTCCGTTTGTATAGTATCTGATTAGCATTTGTTTATAGCGGACTTCATCAGATAACAATTGAATAAATTATAAGATTGACATGAAATTTTGTGCTCCTTTTGAATACCAGTTTTTATATAATAAAATTAAATATTTTGAGCTAAAAAGTGTTTCACTGTGTTAAGCAAGTGGTACAGTTCATATGAGAACGTTTGTGACTATTTCCGCAAACATAAATTATTTCACCAAGAGCATCTCCGAGGAAACGTTCGCCACCCACATCAAGATTACGAAGAATGATTCCAGCCTAAAAGAGGGTCCAGAGCCAGGGCATTCTACTGTGACGCATCAGGCAGGAGTGCAGGACACCGACCAGCAGCACAGACACCGGGGCTAACCGTTCCAGACGAAGATACGAGCTGGGGCCCCCTTTCGACGATTGAAGCGTACACAAAATTTTAAGGTACTGTCTAACCCTAAAAATATTAGCGTGAGTATTCAGAAATTTGTGTGCATGCGAGACAATACCGTACTGAACAAGATTCAACCATCTTCAAGCCTCCAGCGAAAGTGCTTTTCAAATTATTAACCAGAGTCCAGTTGTGAGGTTAGGTGGAGATCAAACAATTGCAGAAATCCAATCGGCGTCCCTTCTGACGTCATAAGACAAATTAATTCCTGAAACAAAAGAGGATAATAACCGCCAAAGCACTACGATTTAAATAAATACCTCTTTGAATGTTCACAAATTTGGTTTTTAATGTCAACAACGCTTGCCGCAGCACAATACGGACCATTTTTGTAATTTTGACAGCGTATATTTGCGACTGCGTATTTGGAACAAATTCGGGTGGCCAGTGGCGCACCAGTTTAAGTAAATATTCATAAATTATTAGGAATTCACCCTTTGAATAGAGTTGATTGTTCTACCGAGCTTGCGTTATGACAATAAAATTGCAGATAAATAAAATACGAAAAAGGGCGTAGTACTATTTATTTTCAGTCGAGTAAATAAAATTACAATCCAGCAATTATTTTAATCAGTTTAATCAGTGGTGCATATCAAACCATAGCAATTAAGGTATCGATATGTTCCTTATTTGATATATCGTTTTATCGATATATTACAATCATCAATGTAACTGATATATTCTATATATTTCCTATTTTACTACGGCAACATATTGGAGATATCGGTATCAATAGTATATCCCCTATTTGTTGTATCGGTATAATCGATACATCGATACATTGTAATCATCACTGTAACCAATATATTTCGATAATCTCTACTTTATTTTACCAGTATACAGTGTGTCCCAGCTCCTAGGATTGATGTTACAAGAGGTGAGCTGGACTAAAAATTTTTGAATTTTATTTTAAGGTTCTGGGATTCCGTCCTGCTTGGTTTGAAAAGAACTTTAAGAGTATTTTCAGTTTTTGAAAAACAAGTAGGCCTTGACAGGGAAGCAAAAACTATTTTATTTTCAGGTAAACTACCGTTTTTGTTCATGATACGGCAAATTTTTTTAAGAAAAGTTGTTCAGGATGAGAAATTATGGCCGTATACATAATTTCAGGAAGATCTACCTACTTAAATTAAACCGTCATTTTTAATATTTAATATTGCTTATAATCTAAAAAATAACGGTTTTTTCTAAGTCGACGGATCTTCCTGAAATTTTGTATAGGGTCATAATTTAGCATTCTGAACAACTTTTCTTAATACCATTTTGCCATATCATGAACAAAAGGGGTAGTTCACCTGAAAATAAAATAGTTTTCGCTTCCCTGTCACGACCTACTTGTTTTTCAAAAACTGAAAATATTCTTAAAATTATTTTCAAACCAAGCAGAACCTAATCCCAGAACCTTGAAATAAAATTAAAAAATGTTTAGTCCATCTCAGCTCTTGTAACATCAATCCTGGGACACACGGTATATGTATAATAGGTACATCGATATATTCTGTATTTTACTGTAATCAGATATTCGATATATCGTTGTGTCAATAGATCGATACATTCTAATCATAACTGTAATCAATATATTTGATCATTTCTAGTTCATTATAGTAATGCATCGGTATAATTGATACAATAATTATTGATACATCGATTAATTGTCATGATCAACATAATCGGTAAGGCGAAATAGTTCTTATTTTACTATAACAAGATGTTCGATATATGAGTATTCCGATAACTCTATTCAATATATCGATCAAACAATATAGCATTCTGAAAATATCGATATATTGGTATAATTGATATGTATTTTAAATGTATATATTTTAATACACTTCCTATTTCACTATTAGCGGGTAGATTCAATATATCGGTATATCGATATATCTAAAGTATGATCAAAAACTATTTTCATCTGGTATGGCTATGGAATAGTTTTTAATTTGTGAATGCAACGATTTTTATACTTAAACGTCTAATATGACATTTGAATTTTAAATGACTTAAAGTTGCATTCATGAATTAGGGACTATTCTATAGCAATACTAGATGAAAATAATTTTTGATCATACTATACAGGGTGATTTATAACGGGCGGACCAAACTTCAACAGTTTGTTTGGGAGGTTATTTTGAGTAAGAAAAGGTTATATGAATATAGGTCGTCTTCCATTTAGTTACCTAACTACAAGAAATCAAAGTTTTATTAAGGGGCGGGTAAAGGTAAAACCACTCAAAGTAGCCAATGTTTCAAGCGTCATATCTACTACGTATGTGGGCCAATCATATCACACTTTTTTTGTATGATAGCCTGTTTTATCTTTTTTATGCTTTCTGGAATGTGTAACCCATTCAACTTCTCAGCTATACTATACGCCTATGGCAAAAATCGATTACATAAAAAAAATATTTGACAGTATGCACCAGTAACGCAATTTATTTTTGATGTTGGAAATGTGCACAAATTCCACCTTTAGTGAACTGTGACTGTATCCCAGTGCATTTAAGTATAATTGTAAGCTACTGATTGCTCTTACTTTACCTAGAGAGCTGTGGTCCTAATGAATAATTAATTACAATAATTGCGCTTCTTGAATGTTAGTTTGGCATTGCTGTGATGCTCTTCTAGTATGCATGGGCTGGAAAAGGCTTAAGGAACTCTGATAGAGCAACAAAATGCGGGAACGGCCAGAGCTAATTACACATTAATACCCTTCGTCCGTAGCCCGCGATGACGAGCCGCACTGGCATCCAGTGGTGGGTGTCATTAAACCTAACCTAGTTCTCGGCATTGCGAGCGGAATTTCAATTACCGCCATTATTTATCGGATCGCGACGGCAGCAGCTGCGCCTTTCCGAGATACATTTTTCCGATGATCCCGGGATTCCAACTGCCGAAGTTCGCGCAAGTTTTAATTAAGGGCGGCTCCAGGGCCGAAAAGATTGGAATTAAAAATTCGCTGGCAAAAATAGGCGGCTGGGCTGCCCTGAACCTGGGAAGGTCAAGGCCGGCGATCCGTATCCGTAATTACTATGATTGCAAGATTCGGACTGTTCCCGCAAAAGTTTGTTTTCCCTCAATTCGGCCAGCATTATCACTTGCAAACATATTCTGCTTGGTCGTTTTTGTGTTTGTATTTTGACGAAAATGTATCCTAAGTTCTATGATAACTCTAGGCTAAGGTCATCATGTCTATTTCGCCTAATATGCTCCGAAACCACTTTTCGGTTATCTAAACGCGAACTTGTTTTTACCAATTCTCAGCAGTGCACGTTATGAGCAGATAAGGCAGTTCTTTGTACTAAATCCGCACGTCGAGGATCACTGATCAAATGTAAAAGGTCATGTACGTATGAAATTCCTGTAGAATTTTTTAGTTTCTTCCCATGCCAATTTTTAGAATGTAAAACTAATTTTTAAATAATTTGAATAATGCATGTTCCGTTTTGGTCCAGGTGATCGAACGAGGATGGTAAAGAAGGAAATTAAATCAAATTTTCTGCTATACATTGGTATTGGTTGTTCTAGAAACGACTGATGCTGAAGTCTGATAAAACTAATAAAAATGTAGGATAGAATTGTATTTACTACATAGAGCATTAATTCAATAGCAAAACTGCAGTTCAAGTTTTAGCTTGAAATTGAATGTTGCTAACACACATTAACAAGACACAAGACAGTGTCTATACCAAAAGCCATATAAGCAATGTCAAAGTTTGATACTGAACCACATGGAGTTTGCCGCAATGTTTCTTCCAACTTCTCAATAGGGGGAAAGCAGAGTGAAATGACAACAAGAATTGTTTATATTGAGAAGTTGAAGAAAACATGACGGCCAGTAGTCATATGGTCACACTATCCCTATAGAGTCATTGTATTTAACTTCTAACATCATGCGCTGCTAATAAACTGAGAAATATTAACAAATGGAAACTCCATCGCCCCATCAAGAGTAAATTGATTCTATTAACAGAAAGAATAGAAATAATCTAATTAGTCAGTTACATTATTTTCTAGATTTTCCATCAACTAAGATACGAATCGCAAACGACATGGAGAATTAGTAAAAATAGTTGAAAATTCAAACCGTTAATTGTTCAAACGAAGCAGAATAAGTGCACCATTCCATTAAGTATGAACGCAAAACTGCTGGTTAACATATTTGGAAAAAATGGTTTAATAGTTTCGAAGGTTTATAATTTAGGATACGGTTTCCATCTGGAGCTGGCCGTTGACACAAACACCTATTTTTAATTTAATTCATTTTTGCCACAGTTTAACTGTTTAACGAGGTGTAAACCGTTCACCAATCTGCATCCCTTTGAAAAAAACTTATTACTTCGCAGCTAAATTTTTAGCTCTCTTCTTCTTCTTCTTCTTCTTCTTCTGATGGGGCTGTTGTAAGCTGCACTGAGACCTATTGGTCCATTGTGCTCCCACCTAGTTTGTTATGGGTCTCGTTCGAAGAGACCGGTTTCCAACACAAAGGAAAGAAACCTACCCATAGGAACGTCCCTTTATCGCCTGGGGTTCCACCAGGCTGGCTCCAAAATGTTTATGTCGCAGTTTTAGGAGAGCCACACATTGACATAAAACATGAATTGAGGTTTCTTCCTCCAACTGGCACTTCCTGCAGGTGGCATCATTTGCGATTCCAATTGTGAATAAGTGCTTCTGTAGGTGACCGTGTCGTGTTAGTAAACCAGTCACGATCCTAATGTTTTTCCTGCTCATTGACAGGAGAGTAAAGGTGTTGGTAGGCGACATTTCCCCGATGAGGAGTTTTGCCTCACGTAGCCTTGGTACCGAGGCCCAGTTGGCATTGGATTGGTTATTTAACCAGTGCTCAACTTGTCTCTTTGCAGTGGCACGGGTAATTCCTAAAGCCGGCTCAGGGCCGATGAGCGACTCTTGAGAACCCCTTCTGGCTAGAGCGTCAGCTTCTTCGTTACCCTCTATTTCACTATGGCCTGGTACCCATAGTAGTTTCACCCAGTTTTTTGTACCGAGTCTATTCAGTGTCTGGCAACATTCCAGAACCAACCTGGAGTTGATTCTGGGTGAACTCAATGCTCTTAGTGCTGCCTGACTGTCTGTGCAGATGTAGATATACAGATTGGAATAACCTCTTTGAAGGTTCTCCTGAGCACAGGTTAGGATGGCAAATACCTCCGGCTGGAATACAGTGGCATATTTCCCTAGGGCAACGGCGAGTTTGACCCTCGGCCTACAGCCGTAGATGCCAGCAACAGATCCCCCCGCCATCATGGAGCCGTCTGTGTACCAAACAAGTCCCCTTGACGCTGTGGCTGACACCAATCGTTCCTATCAGGAATGAGTACCTGAAATGCTTTGTGGAACATGTAAAGCGGAGCCATGAAGTCGCTCCTTGTGAGAAGTTCTGGGACCTTCTCAAAATGTTGGATGATCCCTGAGTGTCCCACTTGTTCCCCTTTCATGGCCCACATCTGACCCTGGCTTAGTCTGTAGGCTGATTTCCTAGCCTCCGCCTCAATCACTAGGTGGAGGGGCGGAAGCCCCAGAAGCACCTCCAGAGCTGCCGTAGGAGCAGTGTTCATTGCTCCAGTTATGCCTAAACAGGCCCATCTCTGTAGTCTGTTGAGGCTGTTTCTGATTGTTGCCTTGCTGATTGCCGGCCACCAACAAGAGCAGCATATGTTATTATTGGTCTTGTAACCACCGTGTATAGCCATTTGGTGACACGGGGCTTGAGACCCCAGCTGGTTCCAAAGGTCCGTCTACATCTCCACAGGGAAGCAGTGGCCCTTTGAATTTGTCTCTCTACATGAGTCCTCCAGTTCAGCTTTGAATCCAGGATAACTCCAAGAATCTGACCGATTCGTAGGGCTGGAGAGCTTTACCGAAGAGTGTGGGGCTGTCTGAGACCCTCGATTCTCCTTCTTTTGGTGAAGATGACAAGTTCTGCCTTGGTAGGATTAATCCTGAGCCCTTGCCTTACACACCAGTTTTGTACAGTAATGAAGGCTTCTTGCATGATCCCACTTACTGTACCAGGAATCTTTCCCATTGCTAATATTGCAAGGTCATCAGCGTAACCTAGCAAAAAGATGCCTTTTGCAGAGAGCTCCCTTAGTAGCCCGTCCAAGACCAGACACCATAACATTGGAGACAAGACTTCACCCTGAGGACAGCCCCTAGTGACCGTCGCTCTGATGGAGAGCTCGTCTGCTGAAACGATTACCTGTCGGCCCGACAGCATAGAACCGATCAATCTTATCAACGAGGGTTCGATCCCGTGCCTTTCGGCCGCTACACAGGTAGAATCAAAGGAGGTATTATCAAACGCCCCTTCTATGTCTAGGAATGCACCGAGCGAAAGCTCTTTGTGGTGCAGGGTTTTCTCTATCTTGGAAACGATCGCATGGAGTGCCGTCTCAACTGACTTGCCTTGTTGGTAGGCGTGTTGTGATGTGTGCAGCGGAAAAGCCACCAATGCTCCATCCTTAATATACCTTTCAATCAGCCTCTCCTGCACTTTTAGCAGGAAAGAAGTCAGGCTGATAGGTCTAAAGTCCTTTGCGGTATCATGCATTGCATGTCCCGTTTTAGGTAGGAAAATTACTTTGACCGTCCTCTGGGGCACAGGAATGTGTCCTAGGGCCAGGCTAGTACGAAAAAGGTGATATAGGGGCCGTAACAGCACCTCCAATCCATGCTGTAGCAGAGCCGGAAAAATTCCGTCGGCACCAGCGCTCTTGTATGGTTCAAAGGTGAACAGTGCCCACTTCAAACGATCTAGACTCACTACCTTTGAGGCCGTCCTCCAGTCCATTGCGGTGTGCGCGATGCGTGGGGGCCTCTCAGGTAGGGCTTCTTGTACCAGACTGGAGCCGGGGAAGTGAACATCAATGAGATGCTTGAGAGCCCCCTCCCTGGTGTCCGTGAAGGTACCCAATGGGAGACTCAGCATCCCCAGCCTGGAACCTCGAGTTTTGGCAAATACCTTTTGCAGTCTAACTGCTTCTGGTAGGCCTTCAATACTTTCGCAGAAGGCCCGCCAGGTTTCTCTTTTACTTCTGCGTATGCAGCGTTTGTATGACCGGAGGGACAGTTTATAATTGTCCCAGTCCAGTTGAGAGTTTGTGAGTCTGGCTCTATTGAAGAGCCTGCGCGTTTCTTTGCGGAGGGACTGGAGTTTAGCTCTCTTAATCCCTAACTCCGATCTGTAGCCGTAATTTTCCGTTTTGTCCAGTATGCAGTACGTTGGTTTGTTTCAGTTTTGCAAATTTGCAGGTCTTACGAGAAGGATCCCGTACTGACTGCTACTACCAACTAACATTGCATAAGAAGCGCGAGCTTGCTGGCTCACTTCTCGGATGTGTGATTTTTCGCATCACAGGTGCATTTCGATGCCTGTCTGCAATCTTTTATCTAAACTTGAGGTTACAGATTGAATACTGTGAAATCGTTCTAATTAATAGGATTAATTATTAAATGCATATGTGATACGTAGTTCATTAATACAAATTGTTACAACGTGGAAAGTACACGACTGGAATACAAGAAAATAACTACGAACTAACACCTGAGAAACGTATCGGAACTTGGAACGTTTGAGAACTACGACGACCAGGTAAACTTCACTTATTGGAAAAATTAACCAAAAAGTCACAGATTGACATCACTGGTCTGTGCGAAACGGTTTACGGACGTTTCACCCCCGCCGTTTCGCCCCCGACCGTTTCGCCCCCGCCGTTTCGCCCCTAGCCGTTTCGCCCCCTAGCCGTTTCGCCCCCGGACCGTTTCGCCCCCGAAGTTTTACCTGTAGCTTTAGCCAGCTTCAGCTGTTTCCAGTTGCACCACGAGGAGGTAGCTAGTAGGATTTCTGCAACCGGTTTTTTAATTTTTTAATCCATAATATAAAAAGTATGTCGCAATATCAGCTCGTATGAAAAAAATCGTTGAAGATTTTGAAAATCGTCAAGTTATTGATTACTTGCGTGGGATTGCGTACAACTTTGAATTTTGAATTTATTCCAGTTGCACGTCGAAATATAGATGTTAAAAGATTTGTCTTTCTTTATATGTATTTACTAAAAACTCTAAAATTAAAACACAAACACCAACAAACAAAAACAAAAATTTTTTTTTAACTAAAATTAAAACACAAACACCAAAAAAATAATAATAAACGGTTGCAGAACCTTCTCGTGGTGCAACTGAAAACAGCTAAAGCTAGAGGTAAAACTTCGGGGGCGAAACGGTTCGGGGGCGAAACGGTTAGGGGGCGAAACGGCTGGAGGCGAAACGGCTGGAGGCGAAACGGCGGGGGCGAAACTGTCGGGGGCGAAACGGTCGGGGGCGAAACGTCCGTACCCCGTGCGAAACACATTGGACAGATAAGGAGCATTTTCTTACTTATAATAGTGTTGTATGCTTTTCTGTCATGCACCAATATTTAATACATACCTCTGGGCATAACGCAGTCAACGGTAGTAGAGAGTGGTGTGACAATATAAAACTTCTGTGCTTAACTAGAAGAAATAATCAATGATATATTTAAGAAGGCCTGTTATTTATACTAGCAGACTTTTAACACAAAGATGGTGGACACGGAAAACGACAATCATATTGGAAAAAGTCTAGCCAGGTGCGGAACTGGTACTCGCAACGAAAAGGGGGGACGCCTTACACAATTCTGTATTGAAATAGTATATTGTATGTTAAGAGCTGAAAGTGCATTCTTGCCGCTTGCGCATGAATATTGCTGGTTGAGACGAAGTCGAAACCAGCAATCATGCAAAAGCGGCAAGCGCACTTTTAGCTCGAAATATACATACTATTTTTTCGACGACTGAGCATATTATTATAGGAAAATATCAAATTTCGTTTTATCGCAAAAATTAATTTACAATCAAGTTAACATTACTCGCGCAGTCTATATGACATGTGACGCGATTATTTCGACAAATGACGGTAATTGTCAAGAAAACATTCGGACGTGGCTACCTATTTTTTTCACGCGGAAACCCAAAACGCTCGGCGAGCGGCAAAAAGATGAAAACGCACGCTCAGCGGCAAATGTCAACTTTCTGTTGTCAAATGACAGTGAGAAAAATCTACTTTCGATGTCAGTCGTCGAAAAAAGATCTTACCATAATGAATACCACTTTCGAACATGAAAGGGGACTATATAATTGGATATCTCCGAAAACGATATGCAGAAAGCAGGTAGTTTATACCTTGGTTAAATCGCGCTCAAGATCAATGGTGAGAATAGTCAAGTCTTGATCAGTCAGTCAGTCATGGACTGTGGACCTGACCAGCAATTTCTATAGGCTGAAATACCAGTACAACTGAGATTCCCAAAAAGAAAAGAGAACCAATTGAAAAAGATTGTTATCGAAGATCGTGTATCACAACAGTCCACGTTTTACTAAGTTTAAAACTATCTTCCCTGTTTATATTATTTAGATGTTTTTCTATTCCTATGGCTGCATGTATCACGAAGTACTCTGGCGTTCTCAAATTCTAAGGTGTGCCCATTTGTAAATGTATGCTCAGCTACGGTTAATTTTGTGATGCGTTTGTGTTTGCAATCGCCTTTATGTTCTTGAAGTCTTAGATCAATGGAACGGCCAGTCTGTCCAATGTAACTCGAGCCGCAAGAAAACGGAATATAATATACGCGGTTTTTAAACTTGGAATTTTGTCTTTTACTGATCTGAAGCCGTTACCCAGAGTTTTATTGGCAATGGACACAGTTTTGATGCATCGTTTCAGAATACGCCCTATCTTATCAGTCGAGCATTTAATGTAAGGTAGAAATGTTAAGCCTTCCAAAGGTGGGAATTCTTCTCTACCCTTTTGTGTCATAGTCTTGTCTAGCGCTTTTCGTATGGCAGTAGTTGTATATCTTTTCTTTTGTAAAGAGTCAAATAGATGTTCCTTTTCTCTCTCTAGATTTTCTGCATCTGAGATACGAACTGCTCTGGTCGCCAAAGTCTGGAAAATTGTTGCTTTTTGCATTGGATGATGGTATGGTGAAGATACTCAAACAACACGAGCCACCAAAGAGCATGGCCATCGCGTGGATCCTTGCTTGAGCTCACAAGGTGCAAGACACATTAAGCCAGAGAATGCTGGGTGTTTATCCACAAAGACTACGCGGTCTAAGCCGAAATTCTTTGTTAACAAAAATAATTCCAGTAACCGCAAAAGCCTCAAACAGTATATAGTCAAGATTACGATCAGATCCTCTCTATTGTAAATGCACTACAAATTCCAGAAGGTGGCTTTAAAATTAATGACAAAGGAAAGTTACAATATTTAAATCAATATATATCCTAGGACCCGTAGTAACTTACTGTGCTGTTATAAATATGTTCCTAGGTGATGTTGGTCGAGTTTTCTTACGAATCCGCCACTCTTGAATTTATACTTATTCTGGCGAAACTAAACTAACCACAATGTGCCTTGCCGAAACACTGATTTATCCGATGTTTACCTATGCCATTAGCCAAAAGAATTTTATTTCTCACATGTTTTTGTTTGGGACCCACATATATTTCTGACACCGGTCCCATTTCAAGGAAGTTCCCAGTGCACGAAGACCAGTCACTCATATGGAAAAACTCGTTCAAGGAATTATGGAGAACACAAGAAGACGTGGCAGATCTCCAACTAGATGGTTGAATTAACTGCGAATACAGCAGCCATCAATCAACACAAAATCGGCAAAAGTGGCACCAAATATTCAACACAATTCAATAACTGCAGTGGTGATTCTAGAACGTCCCGAACTTGAGACCATCGAGTACAAAGAATAAGTGTGATAGCAATAGCAGAAACAATATATGGTAATATAGTCAAAGTCAAATAGAAGATTAGAAAGATATTCGTGGATCAGGCAGAATTTGCCTTAAGATCGAATATTGATTACATATCGTATACACAACATAAGAACGTAAAATACAAAGCAATACATTTAGCATTCATAGACCTAGGATAAGCTTATGGATTATGACGCTGTAGCATTCATAGACGTAGGATAAGCTTATGGATTATGACGCTGTAGCTCGACAAGAACTTTGAAAGGCCATGACAGAAATCAGAATGCTACAAAGATTGGTTATAGCAGTTAAAGTAGATCAGAATCTCAATAATAATTTCGATGGGACCAAAAGCCCATTGGAGGAACATTTGTTAGGGATCTGGAAGAGGAAAAGCACAGCAAAGCGAGTATCATACAGGAACGACCGCATATACACTGAGGTTTGCAAACGACCCAGTAGTTATGGCGCACAAAGAAGACACAAGAAAATTTAAAGATAAAGTTGAACTTACAATTAACTTCTTTAATCTATGGATGCAGCAATCTGCTAAATTGGTTAATATTAGAATTGGCAATTGTTCAATACCTCAAACCTCTAGAAATGTCTTAACACTGTAGTCCTTATACTCCCAACTGAGAAGACGTTTGGCTCCAATTCTATGAAATGGGTGCAACGATCTGCCGAATTGTTTAATATTAGAATTGGCAATTGTTCAATACCTCAACACTAGGAATTTCATATCACTGTTCTCCACATACCCCCAACTGAGAAGACGAGGAAGACGTTTGGCTCCAATTCTATGAAATGGGTGCAGCAATCTGCCGAATTGTTTGATATTAGAACAGGAAATTGTTCTATACCTGAAAACTAAGAATTTCGTATCACTGTTCTCCTCGTACCTCCAACTGAGTAGACGAGGAAGACGTTTGGCTCCAATTAATTAATCTGTCGAATTCTTTAACGTTGGAACTGGTCATTATTCAATAACTCCAAACTAGGAAATTCGTATCACTGTTCTCTTCATACCCCCAACTGAGAAGACGTTTGGCTCCAATTAATTATGAAATAGATGAAGCAATCTGCCGAATCGTTTAATATGGGAACTGACCATTGTTCAATACCTCCAAACTAGGAATTTCGTATCACTGTTGTCCTCATACCCCCAACTGAGAAGACGAGGAAGACGTTCGACTCCAATTAATGAATCTGCCGAATTCCTTAAATCTAGAACTGGTCATTGTTCAATACCTCAAAACTAGGAATTTCGTATCACTGTTCTCATACCCCCAAACAAGACGTTTGGCTCCAATTAATTATGTAATAGGTGCAGCAATCTGCTGAATTCTTTGATATTAGAACTGGTCATTGTTCATTACCTCAAAACTAGGAATTTCGTATCACTGTTATCCTCATACCCCAAACTCAGAAGTCGTTTGGCTTCAATTAATTATGAAATGGGTGAAGCAATATGCCAAATTGTTTAATATTACAACTGGCAATTGTTCAATATCTCAAAACTTGGAATTTCGCAACACTGTTGTCCTGATACCCCCGACTGAGAAAGCGAGGAAGACGTTTGGTTCCAATTAATTATGAAACTGGTGCAACAGTCTGCGGAATTGTTTAATATTAGAACTGGCGATAGATGAATACCTCAAAGCTAGGAATTTCGTATCACTGTTGTCCTCATACCCCCAACTGAGAAGACGAGGAAGACGTTTGGCTCCAATTAATTATGAAATAGATGCAGCAATCTGCTGAATTCTTTGATATTAGAACTGGTTATTGTTCCATACCTCAAAACTAGGAATTTCGTATCACTGTTATCCTCATACCCCAAACTCAGAAGACGTTTGGCTTCAATTAATTATGCAATCGGTGAAGCAATCTGCCGAATTGTTTAATATTATAACTGGCAATTGTTCAATGCCTCAAACCTAGAAATTTCTTAACACTGTTCTTATACCCCCAACTGGGAAGACGAGGAAGACGTTTGGCTCCAATTCTATGAAATGGGTGCAACAATCTGCGGAATTGTTTAATATTACAACTGGCAATTGTTCAATACCGCAAAACTAGGAATTTCGCAACACTGTTGTCCTGATATCCCCAACTGAGAAAGCGAGGAAGGCGTTTGGTTCCAATTAATTATGAAACTGGTGCAACAGTCTGCGGAATTGTTTCATATTAGAACTGGCAATACATGAATACCTCAAAGCTAGGAATTTTGTATCACTGTTGTCCTCATACCCCCAACTGAGAAGACGAGGAATACGTTTGGCTCCAATTAATTATGTAATAGGTGCAGCAATCTGCTGAATTCTTTGATATTAGAACTGGTCATTGTTCAATACCTCAAAACTAGGAATTTCGTATCACTGTTATCCTCATACCCCAAACTCAGAAGACCTTTGGCTTCAATTAATTATGAAATGGGTGAAGCAATCTGCCGAATTGTTTAATATTACAACTGGCAATTGTTCAATGCCTCAAACGTAGAAATTTCTTAACACTGTTGTCCTTATACCCCCAACTGAGAAGACGAGGGCGTTTGGCTCCAATTCTATGAAATGGGTGCAACAATCTGCCGAATTGTTTAATATGACAACTGGCAATTGTTCAATACCTCAAAGCTAGGAATTTCGTATCACTGTTGTCCTCATACCCCCAACTGAGAAGTCGAGGAAGACGTTTGGCTCCAGTCAATTATGAAATAGGTGGAGCAATCTGCCGAATTGTATAATATTAGAACTGGCAATTGTTCAATATCTCAAAACTAGGAATTTCGTATCCTTGTCCTCACATTCCCAACTGACAGTATATGACGGGAAAGACTACACAATGCACTCCTGACATGTTACCACATTTTTATTTTATAAACGTTAACGCTGCACCGTTCTTGTAGGACTACTTTCTGGTCCTTTGTTGGAACTAGAACTTTCTTAAGGTATTCTCAAAGCTAATCCGTCTATAATACATACTACAATCATAAGCATCAAGCTGTCGTTCAATGCGTGATGAAGTTGTATCGAAGATGTCTCCAAATAAGGAGCCGATTGCAGAAAATTGTTCCGCAATGAGGTGACTCCAATTTTTATCTGTGTAGTTATGACCCAACTATTAACACCGGCATAACGGATGTCAATTGCATTGCTGTGATTACGCATTACCGATCATGGTAATTGCATAAACTAATTGGAAACACATACAGCAGCCTTCACCGTTAGTGGAGTTGATAGCGTGATGTATTCAGATGTTCTTTAAGCACATAAGTGAACTACCATTACAATTAGTTTTTTTAAAGTAATTACAGCAACAGTGCAGAAAGACAGGCAAAGTCTACAATGGTTAGAGGGATTGACAATTGACTTTTTTAGCAATAATTCCAACGATTTTCGTCATGTCATATTACTAGTTACAATATCTTAAAAGCAATATTCTAACATTTTCATGAATTTGTAATATGGCTTGATTATAATATATAGAAATTTCCTAAGAGGAACACTACAATTCGGATGATTTCATTGGAATTTCGCAAGTATTCTCCGATAATTTCACTTGCGGTTATCTCGCTTTCCACTTTCGTTTCCTCGTCAGTTAAATTAGAATTGTGGCATCTTGTAGTTAATTAACGTGTGTTTGAGTTTCTCCTTAATTATGAGTTTAAAATGTCGCCATTTGGTTCGTATATCAATCGCGCCATTGCCATTTCAACCTTTCTGAATGCACTTTGAATATTTATCTGATGCTCAGCTTTGACAAATCATTGTTCCAATTGAGGTTAAGAGCATCTTCTTCTGAATCTTGTGCTAATCAGCTGGCGAAAGGTCAGTTGGCAACAAAACTGTGGGAATAAACCTATCAAGTAGTTTTCAGTCGAACGATAACGTCAGGAGCAAAGCTAACATGGTATTAATAAAAGGAACTGAGATTGTAAGAAATCATTAACGAACTTGAGTTTCCGCGATGGTTGATAACCTTGTAATCGAGGATTCGGTAGTTCGGCGAATGGTTAATTTGAGAGTACTAAGAAGTGGTTTTATGTGATTGATAAATAAATTAATGCGAATATGTGCTGTTTATGTTTTAAATATTTATCAAGTATTTTCTGTTTCGCACAATTAAGCAGTTTGGATGATTAATTATAAATGATAAGATAAAGACTGTAAGTTTCTTTATGTAAAAATATAATTTCTTCACACAGCTTGGGGAACGTTATTCATAATACAAAGGCATATTCATTCAGCTCGTTTTTAATATAGTATTATTGACACATTATTCATCCCGGAAGAGACGGATTGATCCAATAAAACAATTCTCAAAGGAAGTGGCCGGTTTTAGATGTATATCTATTCTTAGCCGCTTTGATATCAATACATGTTTATCGATCTCCACAATGGTAAATGTAACGCATTTTGACAGTTACCAGAAATCCAAGTTCTGTCTGTATATTATATTCTATAATTTGGACACGAAACTAAATATTATCCGGCTCGAAGGACCGGAGGTGATTAAAGAGGGCGAATTTTTGTAACCTAAGATTCATGGGAGTATATAAATTAATAGCTATCCACTGTTCCTCAGGATTTGTGCAAAATATTTGTGTAGCTTCGTCGAGTAGGATGTAAGAGTTCAAGATTACAAATTATTGATTTTTCATTTAAGTCTGGCACACCGTTTAGCTGAAAATTATCTGAAAATGCAGATTTAGAAGCGATGGAAGTTAAATGTAAGCTTATTTTTATACAATTGGCAAGATTTGTGCATTGCACAAAAACTAATTAGTACCTATTGATTAACTTCTGGGTATGTAATACAATTACATATTTCACCCTTTTTTACTCACCGGTATATTCATTTTTTTTTTCGTATAGCGGTACGTATTTCACCATTTCTTGTTCTGAAGTATGTACACTTCTGTGCAATAAAATTAAGAATACGTTTTATGACTATTTTTCACAATATTGCAGCTTGTATAATTCGAATGTATTTTAATAACACCTTTATTAAAAGACCAAAACTAAGACCTTTCGAAAAAAACGCTATTAATGAATGCAACAAAGCCGTGTGTGCTTAATTTTATTGCACAGAAGTGTACATATTGGACAATCGTTTGCTTATTAGTGTGTCTACATTTCACAATTTCTTGTCTATAACTGTGTACATATTTCACCCTGTTTTACTTATTAGTATATTCATATTTCATTTTTTTTCGTATGGCGGTGCGTATTTCGCTCTTCTTTGTTCCGAAGTGTATGCATATTTCACAATTATTTGCTTATCAGTGTATCTATATTTCACAATTCTTGTCTGTAGGTGTGTACATATTTTCTTTTTTTACTCTCTCACAATTTACAGTTTTCCATATGATGCGATGGTGCTTATTTCACAATTTCCTGTTCCAAAAAGTGTGCATATTGGAGTGTTTTTGCTTATCAATCTATCGATATTTTACAATATCGGTTCTGGAAGAGTGTACAAATATCACCTATTTGACTGGTGTTCACATTTCACATCTTCTCCGTATGGGTATGCGTATTTCACTATTTGTTGTTCTGAAGTGTGTGCACATTTCACAATCTTTTGCATATTAATGTGTCTACATTTCACAGTATCTTGTCTATATCTGTGTACATATTTCACCCTGTTTTACTCATCAGTATATTCACATTTCAATTCTTTTCGAATGGTGGTGCGTATTTCACTATTCTTTGTTCCGAAGTGTGTGCATAATGCATATTTCACAATTATTTGCGTATCTCTGTGTCTATAACTGGGTACATATTTCACCCTTATTTACCGAGGGGTATGTTCACATTTCAAGTTTTTTCGTATGACAGTGCATATTTCACCATTTCTTGTTGTGAAGTGTGTACATATTGGAAAATGTAGAGCTTCTCGGTGTGTCTACAATTGACAATTGCTTGCCTATAACCATGTACATATTGCACCCTTTTCTACTCAAGGGTAATACCACAAGTAGTGGATATATTTTTGACAAATATTTTGCCGTTTCCATGTAAATTATTGCGTTTAAATTTCACGAAACAAAATCATATCAAAAATGTCACGAGCCGAAGGCGAGTGACATTTAAGTGTGATTTTGTTGAGTGAAATTTGCAATAATTTCTGTGGAAACGGCAAAATATTTTTAAAAAATATATCCACTTCGAGTGGTATTTAGGACGACTATTTCACAATATTAATACATAACGATTAACTTTATTGAAAAATAATCCAACAATTAATATTCATCCTCAATTAAATTCAGCGGAATACTTCCAAAACACATTTTAAAATTTTTAACGCAAGCCAAACTTTGTTCACACAGTTTGTTGGTTTTTAGCTTTACGTAACCTAGCGATATCTCTAACGACAGAACATCGTTGCTAAGCAATATTTCGCAACAAGGCTATTTAGTATGTGAGTACGTACATTGTTTTGTGAATATTTTGCATGGTGCCCAATATCCAGTGATATACTGCTGTTAATTGGTTGAAAAAAGCAAATGTCTGCAATACGATTGGCTTATATGTTATAGTGTTGAATAGTCACTGGTATATTCCCATTTCACATGTTTTCCCAATGGAGGTGCGTATTTCACTAGGTACCTATGTCTTATTTCGATGTGTTCATATTTGACATTTTTTTTTATATCAGTATGTCTACATTCCACATTTTTTGTCTATAACTGTGTAAATATTTCACCCTTTTTATATTCACATTTTACTTTTTCCGTATGACGGTGCGTATTTCACTATTCCTTGTTTCGATGTGTGTGCATATTTTACATTTGTTTGCTTATATTTCACAATTTCTTGTCTATAGGTGTGTACATATTTCGTACTTTTATACTTTCCAATATATTCACAATTCACATTTTTTCCATATGCTGCGATGGTGCGTATTTCATAATTTCCCGTTCCGAATTGTGTGGATATTTGAATTTTTTTGCTTGTCAGTCTCTCTATATTTTACAATATTTTTTCTGTAAGAGTGTACAAATGCCACTTATTTTACTCACCGGTATATTCACATTTCACATTTTCTCCGTATGGCGATGCGTATTTCGCTATGTGTTGTTCTGAAGTGTGTGCACATTTCACAATATTTTGCATATTAATGTGTCTACATTTTACAGTTTCTTATCTATAGCTGTGTACATATTTCACCCCTTTTTTCTCGGCGGTATTTTCACATTTCACAATTTTCTGTATAGCGGTGCGTATTTCATTATTTCGTATTCTAAAATGTGTGCAATTTCACTATTTTTGCTTATCAGTCTGTCGATATTTCACAATATCTTGTCCATAGATGTATATTTTTTGTATTCCAATGTATACAAGTGCAGTCGTGTTCACATTGAAAATTTATTGCCTCGAAGTGTGTTCCTATTTCACATTTTTTGCTGGTAGGTGTGCATATATTTAAAAAATTTGTGTTCATACATGTGTGCATACTTTACAATTTGTTACTCACAAGTGTGTATATTTTTTACAATTTCTAACTACATATAAGTTTGTGCATATTCGACAATTTTCTTTTTCTACCAGTTTGCTATTGAAATGTTTCTATTCGTGTGTTCATACTTTTGTTATCCATAAGTGTATCAACATTTTTAAATTTTTACCGATTATTAAATGTATATTTTACATTTTTCCGTCCTCAAACGTGGACATATTTCAGTTGCTTATCCGTAAGCGTATGAATATTTTACAATTTTGTATATAAGTGTATGAATATTTGTGAATATTTCAGTTTTTATCCACAAAGGTTTTTGTCCATTTTGCAATGACTTGTTCCGACAAATTTTTATTTTTTGAAAGGTGTAGAGATATCTTCCACATTTTGGGCCAAGAGTGTGTGGATATTTTTTTTTTCAATATATTCACGTTTTCTAATTATTTGACGAGAAGTATGTTTATATTTTGCAACGTTTTATCCATAAAAAGACGAACACCTCACAATTATGTCTTATCCATCAGTGAATATTTTACAGTTTTTTGTCCACATATGTTTCCTTATTTCATAGTCTTTGTCCATTTTGAAGTAGCTTGTCCCACAAGCTTTGTTTTTGAAGTGAGTGTGTCAGAGTGTGCATATTTTATAATTCTTGCCAAGTATATTCACGTTTTCTAATTTTTCGACGATAAGTGTGTTTAAATTTCACAACGTATACAAATGTCACAATTTGTTCCCCACAAGAGTATGCATATTTTAAAATTGTTTTTACATGTGTACAGTGTACAAGTATATGAAGGTGTGCTTCTAAGTGTTTGAATATTTCAGTTTTTCGTTTGCTTCCTTCAAAGTTTTTTGCCCATTTTGTATTGGTTTTACCACAAGTTTGTATTTTTCAAAGGGTGTATATCACCCACATTGAGGCCATGGGCGTGTGCATATTTCATAATGTTTGACTAGTATATTCACGTTTTGACGATAACTGTGTTTATATTTCACGTGTTCTTCCTTAACGTACGCAAATTTCGCCATTTGTTATGCATAGTGTCTGAATATTTTACAATTCTTTATGTACGAATGTTTGTTTCTAAGTATTTCATATTAGCTTTTTGTCCACATATGTTTGCTTACTTTATAGTTTTTTGTCCATTTTGTATTGGCGTGTTTCATAAGATTTTATTTTTGGAATGGTGTATATCTGCCACACTGCTAGCCGTGCGTGTATGCATATTTCAGAATTCTTGCCGAGTATGTTCACATTTTCTAAATTTTCGACGATAATTCTGTTTGTTGTTCACAATGTTTTGTCCATAAACGTACGAAATTTTGCAACTTATTGTTCATAACTGTATGAGTATTTTACAATTGTGTATATTAGGGATGTCGGCGGGTACTCGGGGACCAGGGCCGACCCGGGTAATAGTCGACCCGGGTATATTTTCAGGACCCGGGTACCCGACTAGTAAATTATGGAAGTCAGCCTTTTTCGGAGAAGATGATAAAAACTTGAAAACAATAGGAATAAGCGCTAGAAAAACAACCATGCAGTAATAACAAGAATAGGCTGGGGTGATTCCATACCACATAACGTTGTTTCTTGTTTCATATAAGGTAATAAATCCGCTTCACGGAAATATTCTACCCGTCAATAGTACCATTAAATCGCGTCAGTGTGGGTTGAATTAACATAAACATCCTCTGTGTGATGTTAATTGATGCTGCCACCAATTTGGGGCAAAAAGTCACGTTCTTGAACTTGATAGTACTTGGAAGTGTGCAAATATTTACGAATAACAGACGACTTGCAGTTTGAATTGGTGAGTAGGTACTATTTCAGTTTACCTTCAATTTAAAACTGGCGGCGTAAATAAAAGAAATTGTAGCTACCTCAGATGTTCAAATGTACGCAGTAGAAAGGGGGCACTTTTCCCCCACCACTTTTAATTGATTCGCGGATTCGCGGTTTAATTCGCGGATTTCGCGGTTTTATTCGCGGATTGACCTAATTAATTTCGCGGATTGACCTAATTAATTTCGCGGTTTGATCTAATTAATTTCGCGGTTTGATCTAATTAATTTACATATGTGCTACTGATTAAATTACGCATTAGATTTTTTAATTTTGCTTCTGGAATTACGCGTCGGACTTCGGCGGCCATCTTGGATTTCTGGCGGGAATATTTGAAATTTGAATTTTTTCCGAATTTTTCTAAGTTCCCATATTTGAATTTGAATTTCGCGGTGTGTCAGCAGCCACCTTGGTTTTCTGCGCGCGCACCTCTCGCTGTAGTCGTTTTTAATTTTGAATTTTCGCGGAAATATTTGAAATTCAAACTGGTGGATCTATTTCGCTCTTCGAAGCTGCTGTCTCTCTCTTGCATTCACTCGTGGAAATATTTAAATTTAAAAAATCTATTTGCGGCGGACCCGAGTGGGAATCGAACCCTCTACGTTTGCATACACATTGGGCTCACATTGATCGATGCCGCTAGACCACGGAGCGCTACGGGATTTAAAGGGTTTGAGCGGTGTGCCATCCCGCTTGAGTACCGCTATGCTGTCATATTATAAAATTATTTATTTCCTGAAAATTATAATTAATAACAGATGAACTGCATTGTGCATAATTTAGAACCATAGTAATATTTTTAAAAGGCGAAATAATTATTTTAGTCCCTTATATAAATACACGCATTCTGACTATGCTAGCTTTCTCTTTCAAAGTTTTGACGTCATTGCATAGCGGGCTGTAAATTTTAACCGACAAAATGCATTGTTACCGGGGGATTGTATCTGCTGGAGTTTAGACTTTTTATAATAGAAATTAAATAAATGAACTGAATCACTCAAATGGGTTATAACGCTCAGGATCAAGCGGTCTCTATTTAATAAATGTGTTTTACAATCAACCATTGTTTTATTTGCAGACGGTATAGAAAATCTATTTTATTTTAAATAAACGTTGTACCACACAACCTATTTTTCAAAAATTTAGATTATAAGAATAGGGAATGTTTAGCTTATTGTGTTTAAAGGTTGGTACATTTTAAAAAAAATTAGATTTGCAACAGCTTTTGCTGTAATTAGTGCTTTTATTTTTATAATATGAGTGACGTGTATGCGTGGATTAACGATATTTCCATCGTTCTCTGCCTGCTATATAGATGGAAATTTCCTCTCGAGTTCTTGGTCAATCGAATATATTCCGGCGAAATGCTGTAACATATTTAAATTTATGTTGCTATGCGTGCTTACAAAAAGACGTTATGGAGCAATCAATTAATTGATCTAATTAAATTCGCGGTTGTCAAATAATATCAAATTTTAAACTTTGAACACAACAGTTTTAAAATATTGCTCGGCTAACATAAAGAAGATATACGTATTGCTTGAGTAAGAAAGAGATAAACATAGTAGCAAATATTGGAGAAGGCTTGCCTAATTTTAATTATGACATTTGTCAACTAAACATGCCTAGTACTAATAGAAATAATTACTTTATTTTTATAATCTGCTCTTTTATAATATCGCTGCGGAACTTACGAGACGTTCTTTATGTTTACTTTAGAAACCCTTAACCCTTTTCATTTAAATCGCGAAATCCGCATAAATATATTACTATAAAAAATCGCGAAAAGTGTTGAGTAAATAAATGCAACGCATTGTAAAGCCGTAAAACTTTTAGTTATTGTACGTTTACAAGATGGGTCTTTTGACAAAGTGGAAGAACCAAACTATGCTATTGTAAATGTACAGATTTTTCACTGTCAATTTGTATATAACAACTTAATGTAAATTGGTATTTGGAACATTTTAACGAAAACAGCGACTTCTTTCGGCATAAACTGTTTCTTCTCACTACGGAACCCTATTTTATAAGTAAACGTCTGAAATTGTGTCATTATATCGATAAAAACTGCATTTTAGTTTAAAAAATTCCAATATAAATGCAAACGGACGAAAATAAAAACGCAATTAACCACAAAGTAACATAATTTTGAATAAAAAACACAATTTCGTTGGAAAAATGTTCTGTTTCACTTAAAATTTTACAAAAACTGACATCATGTCACTTGAAATTATACAAAAAACGACATTTTTATCCAATAAGCGATAAAAAAATACGCCGTCTCACATAAATTTTAGAAAATCGACAGCATCTCCCATGAAAATTTATAAAAATCGGCATCTTGTCACATTAAATTCTGTAAAAACGACAAAAACAATATTTTTTTCACAACTTTCATTGAAAAATAGTAAAATTTTACGAAAATACGTCTGTGCTGACGACAAATGAAAATAAATTTGAATAGAAACACGCAAAAATTACGAAAAGACGTATGTGTTGACCCCAAAGTAACAAAAATTTGAATAAAATCACACAATCATACAGCATCTCACATAAATTTTCGCAAATATCGACATCATGTCACATAAATTATACAAAAACTGTCATCACGTCACTTGAAATTATACAAAAAACGATATTTTATTCAACACACGATGAAAATTGAACAAAAATCACGCAATTACAAGCCATCTCACATAAATTTTCACAAAAATCGACATCATGTTACATAAACTATGCATAATTTTGCAAATGTTTTACACTTTTTATAAAATGCATCGCTCAAAATTAAAAGAAATAGCAATTTCGTTGAAAAAATCTACTACCACAATCATTTCGATAAACAAAATTCAAAAAATCTTATACTTTTGACGGAAATATATGTATGTTGACCACAAATTAACATAATTTTTAAATAAAAACGCGCAATTCGTTGAAAAAAATATTCTGACACCACCAAAACACGTAATTTCATTGAAAAATATATATATGTTGTCCGCAAATTAACATAAAGTTGAATAAAAACACGTAATTTTGTTGAAAAAATGTTCTGGCCCCTTCATTTCACTTAAAATTTTACAAAACTGCCATCATAACACTTGAAATTATACAAAATATATGTATGTTGATCACAAATTAACATAAACCTGAATAAAACACACAATTTCGTTGAAAAATTTGCAAATGTTTTACACTTTTTTATAAAATGTATCGCACAAAATTAAAAGAAATCACAATTTTCTAAATTATATCACGCTATTATGAAATCGTAGATTGATTTTTTTGAAATTTTACACTTTGTAACTGTAAAATAACTACAAATACTAATATTTTAGCTTTAGACTTTGTAATTATTGCAGATTCGAGAAAAAAAACAAAGCAGAGTGGAAATAAAAAACACAAACACTTTGTAATAAACAAATATATTGTTCTTATTTCGTATAATACTTAATAATATAAATATAAATGTACAGCAGAATGTCTTATTTCTAAAAATTCGCTAGCAATTTACAAAACTGTAGTTTGAGGTGCACGACATTTCAAATTAAAAAGACTGCAAGTAATAAAATCAGAAATTCATTGTGTAATTTTAAAGTTTAAGATGCACCCAATCTAGAATTCCCTTCGTTTTTGGTGTTGATGACATCTGCCTTAGAGGCGTTTTTCTAACGGCCCTTTTTTGGAGGCGTTTCCTTATCGGCGTTCTTCTGACTGAACCTTTTTGATGTGGACTTGGATGAGTAGCTGGTGTTTTTAATTTATATTCTAAATCGGACTCGCAGTTATCAGTTTCCATTTCGGTTTTTCCTGTAGTATCAGTCGGGGTTGGCTTCTTTTGCTGTTTAGGTTTAGCTAGCAGCACATTAGCAACGTTAAGGTCTTTGATGTACTCAGCAAACTGTAGGCGTCCGGGTGGATTAATAGTTTTTCGAGGCCGCAGAGTGTCATGAATTAAATCGACTATGTTAGACGCCGGTAAAATTTCACCCTTTATAGTAACAGTGCCCTTGTGATCCCAGCTCACATCGTTTGAGGTACTCAAAATGCGTAGGAAAACTTCAGCTTTTTTCTTAAAAGTTTTGGGAAGTGTAGATAAAATAACGGCATTTGATAGGCTGTCACTGGTTGTTTCAATAGGTATTTTGATTGGCTGCCGCGCCTGGTTTGTGAAATGAAGGAATCGTTGTAAAACCTGATTGTACTGGATCCATTTATCGTGATCAGTTAATTTGGACTTTAAAACTTTTTGCATTTCGTCATCAAGCTGTGATAATATATTTTTCTCCGCATCATCGCCAGACTTAAGACGTTGGACAAATTCCGGCGATACAATCAACATCTTCCGCTCTTTGTCCATTTTAGTCGAAAAGGAGCTTAGTCGTTTGTTCTAGTAGAGCCGTCGTGAATAAACTAGCTTAAAATCAAGACTTTCATAATAAATATATAAAAAAATATGACAGGTACGGGAATCGAACCCGTATTCTCTCTCGAGATCAGAACTTGAATCTGACGCCTTAACCATTCGGCCAACCTGCCTCCCTATATAAACGAGCACTCTCTGCATAATTAAGAAAACATATAGTTTAAAAAGCCTTCTGCATGCAATTTCAAACAATATTTCATATAAATTAAGCCATGTACAAATTTCTAAATCGGTTTTGATATATATTTTATCGAAAGATTGGACCCACAGCTACCGTTTTATTACTATTTGTCGTGATGCGTCATAGATGAATTTTACAAGTGCCATCCTGTCTGCTGTGTGACGTAGGTAATGTCTCCATACCTTTTTATTTTAAAATTCTATAAAATCAGAGGTCCAAACTGCTGCCGCATCAGGTAACAGAGTACAATGGTTTAAAACGTGTTAGTGCGGCATCAGTCGGGCCTCTGTTTATATAGAATTTTAAAATAAAAAGGGGTGGACACATTACCTACGTCACATCGCAGACAGGCTGGCTCTTGTAAAATTCATCGATGACGCATCACGACAAATAGTAATAAAACGGTAGCTGAGGGTCCAATCTTTCGATAAAATATATATCAAAACCGATTTAGAAATTTGTACATGGCTTAATTTATATGAAATATTGTTTGAAATTGCATGCAGAAGGCTTTTTAAACTATATGTTTTCTTAATTATGCAGAGAGTGCTCGTTTATATAGGGAGGCAGGTTGGCCGAATGGTTAAGGCGTCAGATTCAAGTTCTGATCTCGAGAGAGAATACGGGTTCGATTCCCGTACCTGTCATATTTTTTTATATATTTATTATGAAAGTCTTGATTTTAAGCTAGTTTATTCACGACGGCTCTACTAGAACAAACGACTAAGCTCCTTTTCGACTAAAATGGACAAAGAGCGGAAGATGTTGATTGTATCGCCGGAATTTGTCCAACGTCTTAAGTCTGGCGATGATGCGGAGAAAAATATATTATCACAGCTTGATGACGAAATGCAAAAAGTTTTAAAGTCCAAATTAACTGATCACGATAAATGGATCCAGTACAATCAGGTTTTACAACGATTCCTTCATTTCACAAACCAGGCGCGGCAGCCAATCAAAATACCTATTGAAACAACCAGTGACAGCCTATCAAATGCCGTTATTTTATCTACACTTCCCAAAACTTTTAAGAAAAAAGCTGAAGTTTTCCTACGCATTTTGAGTACCTCAAACGATGTGAGCTGGGATCACAAGGGCACTGTTACTATAAAGGGTGAAATTTTACCGGCGTCTAACATAGTCGATTTAATTCATGACACTCTGCGGCCTCGAAAAACTATTAATCCACCCGGACGCCTACAGTTTGCTGAGTACATCAAAGACCTTAACGTTGCTAATGTGCTGCTAGCTAAACCTAAACAGCAAAAGAAGCCAACCCCGACTGATACTACAGGAAAAACCGAAATGGAAACTGATAACTGCGAGTCCGATTTAGAATATAAATTAAAAACACCAGCTACTCATCCAAGTCCACATCAAAAAGGTTCAGTCAGAAGAACGCCGATAAGGAAACGCCTCCAAAAAAGGGCCGTTAGAAAAACGCCTCTAAGGCAGATGTCATCAACACCAAAAACGAAGGGAATTCTAGATTGGGTGCATCTTAAACTTTAAAATTACACAATGAATTTCTGATTTTATTACTTGCAGTCTTTTTAATTTGAAATGTCGTGCACCTCAAACTACAGTTTTGTAAATTGCTAGCGAATTTTAGAAATAAGACATTCTGCTGTACATTTATATTTATATTATTAAGTATTATACGAAATAAGAACAATATATTTGTTTATTACAAAGTGTTTGTGTTTTTTATTTCCACTCTGCTTTGTTTTTTTTTCTCGAATCTGCAATAATTACAAAGTCTAAAGCTAAAATATTAGTATTTGTAGTTATTTTACAGTTACAAAGTGTAAAATTTCAAAAAAATCAATCTACGATTTCATAATAGCGTGATATAATTTAGAAAATTGTGATTTCTTTTAATTTTGTGCGATACATTTTATAAAAAAGTGTAAAACATTTGCAAATTTTTCAACGAAATTGTGTGTTTTATTCAGGTTTATGTTAATTTGTGATCAACATACATATATTTTGTATAATTTCAAGTGTTATGATGGCAGTTTTGTAAAATTTTAAGTGAAATGAAGGGGCCAGAACATTTTTTCAACAAAATTACGTGTTTTTATTCAACTTTATGTTAATTTGCGGACAACATATATATATTTTTCAATGAAATTACGTGTTTTGGTGGTGTCAGAATATTTTTTTCAACGAATTGCGCGTTTTTATTTAAAAATTATGTTAATTTGTGGTCAACATACATATATTTCCGTCAAAAGTATAAGATTTTTTGAATTTTGTTTATCGAAATGATTGTGGTAGTAGATTTTTTCAACGAAATTGCTATTTCTTTTAATTTTGAGCGATGCATTTTATAAAAAGTGTAAAACATTTGCAAAATTATGCATAGTTTATGTAACATGATGTCGATTTTTGTGAAAATTTATGTGAGATGGCTTGTAATTGCGTGATTTTTGTTCAATTTTCATCGTGTGTTGAATAAAATATCGTTTTTTGTATAATTTCAAGTGACGTGATGACAGTTTTTGTATAATTTATGTGACATGATGTCGATATTTGCGAAAATTTATGTGAGATGCTGTATGATTGTGTGATTTTATTCAAATTTTTGTTACTTTGGGGTCAACACATACGTCTTTTCGTAATTTTTGCGTGTTTCTATTCAAATTTATTTTCATTTGTCGTCAGCACAGACGTATTTTCGTAAAATTTTACTATTTTTCAATGAAAGTTGTGAAAAAAATATTGTTTTTGTCGTTTTTACAGAATTTAATATGACAAGATGCCGATTTTTATAAATTTTCATGGGAGATGCTGTCGATTTTCTAAAATTTATGTGAGACGGCGTATTTTTTTATCGCTTATTGGATAAAAATGTCGTTTTTTGTATAATTTCAAGTGACATGATGTCAGTTTTTGTAAAATTTTAAGTGAAACAGAACATTTTTCCAACGAAATTGTGTTTTTTATTCAAAATTATGTTACTTTGTGGTTAATTGCGTTTTTATTTTCGTCCGTTTGCATTTATATTGGAATTTTTTAAACTAAAATGCAGTTTTTATCGATATAATGACACAATTTCAGACGTTTACTTATAAAATAGGGTTCCGTAGTGAGAAGAAACAGTTTATGCCGAAAGAAGTCGCTGTTTTCGTTAAAATGTTCCAAATACCAATTTACATTAAGTTGTTATATACAAATTGACAGTGAAAAATCTGTACATTTACAATAGCATAGTTTGGTTCTTCCACTTTGTCAAAAGACCCATCTTGTAAACGTACAATAACTAAAAGTTTTACGGCTTTACAATGCGTTGCATTTATTTACTCAACACTTTTCGCGATTTTTTATAGTAATATATTTATGCGGATTTCGCGATTTAAATGAAAAGGGTTAAGGGTTTCTAAAGTAAACATAAAGAACGTCTCGTAAGTTCCGCAGCGATATTATAAAAGAGCAGATTATAAAAATAAAGTAATTATTTCTATTAGTACTAGGCATGTTTAGTTGACAAATGTCATAATTAAAATTAGGCAAGCCTTCTCCAATATTTGCTACTATGTTTATCTCTTTCTTACTCAAGCAATACGTATATCTTCTTTATGTTAGCCGAGCAATATTTTAAAACTGTTGTGTTCAAAGTTTAAAATTTGATATTATTTGACAACCGCGAATTTAATTAGATCAATTAATTGATTGCTCCATAACGTCTTTTTGTAAGCACGCATAGCAACATAAATTTAAATATGTTACAGCATTTCGCCGGAATATATTCGATTGACCAAGAACTCGAGAGGAAATTTCCATCTATATAGCAGGCAGAGAACGATGGAAATATCGTTAATCCACGCATACACGTCACTCATATTATAAAAATAAAAGCACTAATTACAGCAAAAGCTGTTGCAAATCTAATTTTTTTTAAAATGTACCAACCTTTAAACACAATAAGCTAAACATTCCCTATTCTTATAATCTAAATTTTTGAAAAATAGGTTGTGTGGTACAACGTTTATTTAAAATAAAATAGATTTTCTATACCGTCTGCAAATAAAACAATGGTTGATTGTAAAACACATTTATTAAATAGAGACCGCTTGATCCTGAGCGTTATAACCCATTTGAGTGATTCAGTTCATTTATTTAATTTCTATTATAAAAAGTCTAAACTCCAGCAGATACAATCCCCCGGTAACAATGCATTTTGTCGGTTAAAATTTACAGCCCGCTATGCAATGACGTCAAAACTTTGAAAGAGAAAGCTAGCATAGTCAGAATGCGTGTATTTATATAAGGGACTAAAATAATTATTTCGCCTTTTAAAAATATTACTATGGTTCTAAATTATGCACAATGCAGTTCATCTGTTATTAATTATAATTTTCAGGAAATAAATAATTTTATAATATGACAGCATAGCGGTACTCAAGCGGGATGGCACACCGCTCAAACCCTTTAAATCCCGTAGCGCTCCGTGGTCTAGCGGCATCGATCAATGTGAGCCCAATGTGTATGCAAACGTAGAGGGTTCGATTCCCACTCGGGTCCGCCGCAAATAGATTTTTTAAATTTAAATATTTCCACGAGTGAATGCAAGAGAGAGACAGCAGCTTCGAAGAGCGAAATAGATCCACCAGTTTGAATTTCAAATATTTCCGCGAAAATTCAAAATTAAAAACGACTACAGCGAGAGGTGCGCGCGCAGAAAACCAAGGTGGCTGCTGACACACCGCGAAATTCAAATTCAAATATGGGAACTTAGAAAAATTCGGAAAAAATTCAAATTTCAAATATTCCCGCCAGAAATCCAAGATGGCCGCCGAAGTCCGACGCGTAATTCCAGAAGCAAAATTAAAAAATCTAATGCGTAATTTAATCAGTAGCACATATGTAAATTAATTAGATCAAACCGCGAAATTAATTAGATCAAACCGCGAAATTAATTAGGTCAATCCGCGAAATTAATTAGGTCAATCCGCGAATAAAACCGCGAAATCTGCGAATAAATCCGCGAATTAAACCGCGAATCCGCGAATCAATTAAAAGTGGTGGGGGAAAAGTGCCCCCTTTCTACTGTACGCTAACATGTTTGTTATATATTTCGGGTACCCGGGAGTACCCGGGTACTGCTTTCGGGTACCCGGGTTTGATTTTAGACCGGGTACGACATCCCTAGTGTATATAAGTTATGAATATTTTCTTCTAAGTGTGTGAAGATTTCACATTTTTTTGTCCACAACTGTTTGCTTACTTCAAAGTGGTATCTTATTTTGTTTTGGCTTGTTCCAGAAGTTTTTATTTTTTAGAATATACATATACCTTGCACTTTTTTGTCCAGCAGTGTGTGCATATTTAATAAATTTGTACGCACTATATTCCCGTTTTTTTGTATTTCAGTGTTTTAACCATAAATACACGAAATTTCATGGTCCATAAGTATATAAATATTTCATAGTTGTATATCGGCGTATGGAGGTTTCCTTTTAAGTGTGGGAATATTTGACAGTCTTTTGTCCAGAAATGTTTGCTTACTTCAAAGTTTTTTGTCCATTTTGCATCTGCCCATTCCACATTTTTTTTATTAAGTGTATATGTATTTGTATATCTTCCATCTTTTTTGGCCAAGAGTATGTACAACTACATATTTTATCATTTTTACCCATTATCATCAGGTCTTTAATTTCGCAACGATAAGTGTCTTTATATTTCACAATTTTTCGTGTATAACTGCATGAATTTTTGTACAGAAATTTTTCGTTAGTTTATTCTGTTTTTATTTTTTAAATTTGTACAAATTTAATAATATTTACCCTTCGTATTCAGTAGGTGTCTTTTCCCAAGTTTTTTTTTCACTTTATATGGCTTATTTTTTAAGTGTGTATGTATTTCACAATGTTCAATATGATTGATTTGTTTTTATTCATTTTGTACGTGCATTATTAGAAATTAATGCCGCTGCGACATGGATAAATATGAATGTGTAGGTTTTTCTTAATGTAACGCCCATTAGAATTGAATAATGTAATTCGAGAAACGAACAAAACTTAAAATTTTGGCTGTCGTATTCGGATTATTCGCATCAAATGTTTTCAATCAAACTCGAATGCTTATCGAAAAATACAATTACAGTTCCGACTTTGTTATTTTTATGAGATTGTAAAAATAATTGGTAATCAAACTTTCACAATAACTTGGTAAACAGTTATATACTCATATATCTTTCTGTGGTTATAAAAAACACCGTACTGCTTTATTAATGTTTTCTTGTGAATAGCCACTCGGTCAGTTGCTACTTTTTGCAAATAATTTGTTGTGAAAACACTAATGCTCAGGAGTGAGAATTACATGTTTATTTTACCAGTGGATTTATTGTTGCTGGGATTCCTAAGGCCAATTATAGTTAAGACCGTAAATATCGAACAATTCCCATCTGCAAGTAGCTGCCAACAATTAAACCTCGAATCGCGCCGCTTAATTGAGTAATAATTGCGAAATAAACTTAATTACCAATTAATAGGAGATAAATCGCTAATGGCCGCGAACGCCGGCGGCGACCTGCCTTACATGCGCTGAAAACTCCCTTTTGTATCAGGTTGCGATGCCGCAACGTTTCGTTGCCCGAGCAAACCGTGAGAAAATGCCTACACGGTTATGACAGTTCACGCAATTGACAATAACACCTTATTACATCTACATTCTCCCATCGGCGGTCCCGCTCCCGCCGACTCGCGGTTCCGCGCCCGACAGAGACAAAAGGGCGCGAGAGCTGGCAAATAAGTAAAGCGTGGCCGCGGCTTACCTGATCCGATCTGTAATTAACTAATTGCCTCCGTTGCAAAACACAACGAAATGAAAGTATCCATTTACATATGCATTCTACTTACATAACACTGCAGCGCTCGCCGCGCGATTTTTGTTCCGACTTCGGCTGGTAGTTTTGCAGAGACGACATTTGAAACTAATTGGAAATTATGTGGGCAAACTCGTTAGAAAATCTCTTTTTCGTGGTTTCAATCTAACGGAAAACCCAAGACTCGTTCTTACTCAGCCAAGAAAAAACGTTGGACTGCTCCGTGACAATGCCAAACCTCATACTGCCACCAAAATACACTAAATGCAATAGGACACATTTCCACAAATTCAGTGACATTTGTTAATAGTGACCAGATAAGCACACTCCTCAATAGTTACTCCCAATCACAATATTTTTGATGTATTTAGAACTTCGAAAAATGGAAGACAAACGAATTGCGCAAGGAATATGACTTCAGAACTGATGTAAACTGCATAGAATTGACACAGTTGCCGAGACAAACACACAATCTACTAAGATTTCGCCTTTTCAGCCAGATACACTAGTTTCTGATATTCGAACGTACAAAGTTTGTGGAAAAGTATGGCTACACATTGATCTATTAATGCAATAACACTTACTAGAATAGTTAGAGTTGATAATGCATGTGTGGAAATGAAATGTTTAACAGATAGTTTTCAGATATTGAAATGGAACGTTTGACGAAAGTTTGTACAAGATACCTACTGCTTTCTGTGCACAGACTATGTAAATTACAAAACAGAAATATCACACTTTCTTGCAGGTTATTTTGTTCTTCATGACAACCACAAATTTGATACGAGGATAAAATAACAAGATAATACGGAAATCGGGAAGAGATTTTCCAAATAAACGTAACGTACAAATTTCCTAAAAATTTGATTTTTGCGAAAAGGGGAGGAATGTTTTTGTGTTTTCTTCTTATTATGTTTTGATTAAATTTATACGAAAAACAACGTCGATAAGAGCACGGATGGTTCACTTTCAAACAATGCATTTAATGGTCATATCTCGACAGCTGGCCTTTCCATGAAAAAATATTAAATGTCTTCACGAGGAGAGTAACTGATGTTTTCCCATATATAATTTCGGTTTACTTTTTACTTATTATTGTTGTTATTGAAATTTGCACTAACACAGTGCAGCTTCGCAGAAGCAGAAGTTCTCAGCTTGCAAAGTGACAACTAACGACGGTTGCAAAATAATCATCTGATTAAATTCGCACCACGCGTATGATCTGAATGCTATAATAATAATTTGAATACTATTAACTCGGCATAAAGTCTAAAATGTTCCACCTATCAAGTAATTCGTTTAAAGTATTACTTTCAAGGCTTTTGGGAGATTGCTTCTAGCTCATATCTAATGGGGGATCTGACCACTTAAAACATCTATTTAGACAGTTTATAGAAACAAAACTACAGTTAGGTACATATAAGTCCAAATTTAAAATATTCAACCTCGCAAGTACTTCGTATAAAGTATTAGTTTTTGAGGGATTATTTGCAGCTCATATGTAGAGTGTGTTCTGGACAGTTAGACGTAGACAGTTTATGGAAACAACACTGCAGCTATGTACATATGGCCTACGTAGTAAGTCTAGTCAAAAATATTCAATCTCGCAAGCAGTTATTGTGAAGTGTTAATTTCAAAACTTTTGAGAGATCAATTGCAAGTGGCTCATTTATAGAGGGTGATCTGGACAATTAACCATCGAAGACCAAAATGTTCAACCTCACAAGTAATTCGTCTGAAGTATTAATTTCAAGACTTCTAAGAGCCATCTCGTATCCAGAAGGTAATCTACACACTTAGACATATAGATAGTTTATAGAACAAAACTACAGTTACGTGCGTAGTAAGTCTAAGTCTAAAACATTCAATCTCGCAAGTTTCGTGTGAAGTGTTGGTTTGAAAGCTTCTTAAAGATTACTGGTAGCTCATATCTAGAAGGAGATCTGGACACTTAAACATGTAGTTATGTAGTTTATATATAAAAAAAACTATAGTTACGTACGTAGCAAGTCCCAAGTCTAAAATGTACAACCTTGCAACTACATTGTGAGAAGTATTATTTCCAAGGCTCCTAAGAAATTATTTGTAGCGCATATCTAGGTGATAATCTGGACACTTAAATATCGAGAACATTTACAGCAACAAAACTACAGTTAACTCCAGTTACGAGTAATCCCAAGTCTACAATATTCGACCTGGTAAGAAGTATTCGTTACAAACTTTCTGAGAGATCATGTGTTTCCCACCAGCGCATTTACTTTGAATGTTATAACAATTTGTATGCTAAAACTGTTCAACCTCACAAGTACTTCGTCTGAAGTATTAGTTTCAAGCTTACATGTAACTAATATCTGGCGGGTGATCTGGCCAGTTCTATATCGAGTTAGTTAGCAACAAAGCTACAGTTAGATATACAGATTAAGCCGAAGTCGTGTGAAATATTAGTTTGAAAGCATTTGAGAGCTTACTTGTAACTCATATCTCGAGGGTTATCTGGCCAGTTAGATATCTGGCCAGTTTATAGAAACAAAGCTGCATATTAAGCCCAAGTCTAAAATGTTTAACCTCGCAAGTATTTCGTGTGAATTATTAGTTTCAAGCTTACTTGTAACTCATATTGAGAGAGGGATCTGGTCAGTTAGTTATCTAGTTGCTTATAGAAACAAAGCTACAGTTAGGTAAATATTAAGCCTAAGTCTAAAATGTTCAACCTCATAAGTATTTCGTGTGAATTATTAGTTTCAAGCTTACTTGTGACTCATATCTAGAGGGAGATCTGGCCAGTTAAATATCTAGTTAGTTTATAGAAACAAAGCTACAGTTAGGTCCATATTAAGCCCAAATCTAAAAGGTTCATCTGAAGAATCTGAAGTATTAATTTCAAGACTTCTGAGAGATATCTCATATCTAGAGGGTGATCTAGACACTTAGACATATATGACGATCACGATCCGCCTATTTCGATCCACTGCTGGATGTAGGCTTTTCCCATTTCGTTCCATCTTTTTCTGTTGTTCGCCTCCCTCATCCAAAGGAGGCCTCCTGATCTTGTTATGCCATCTCTCCACCTGGTGTTCGTTCTGCCGCGATTTCTATGTCCTTCTCTGGGTCTCCATTCCAGGATTCTTCTCGTCCACCTGTTATCCGAACTTCGTGCCACGTGTCCAGCCCATTTCCACTTCAACTCCGCTGCTCTATCAATGAAGTCTGTCAACTTAGTCTGCTCCGTAATAATATATACATTGTTATAATTGACTATGGACTATTGGATATTTCTAGCTCTGGTAGAAATAAGTACTCTTTGAAAAACAGGTAGGTTCTCGCATTATCAAGACTGTTAAACCCATATGCATAGTCGTTCGCCAGCGGCTCGCCGGAGTTTCGTTACGAATAGTATGTTGGCAGCACTGTATGTCTATGTCAAATTCAAGGTTATCAGGTTAGGTTTTCCCATATATTTAATGGTTATTATATTGCTAGCGGCTATGAGTGGGGAGGTCACAGCGTAAGTGAGACAGACAACCAACTCTTCGATGTATTTGGTGAGCTGTGCGCAAGCGCGTCGTCCGTGCGACGGGGAAGTGAATCTCCATATATGTATTATTATATATGTGAACCTCACCGTCAAGTTTAAAATTCGCTTCTAAAGGCGGAGTTCGAATTCTCAGACATGAGCACGAGACGCGTAGTACTCAGAGTGAGACTATGTCGGCGCCGTAATGTTTTCGCGCGTTCCCAGGCCCTACTAGCAGTATAGTAACTATTAAATATATGGGTTTTCCGTCAGTTTTGGCAGAAACTGACACAAAATCTAACCTGCTAACCTCGAATTTGACATAGACTTACAGTGCCACTAACATACTATTCATAACGAAACTCCGGCGAGTCGCCGGCGAGCCGCTGGCGAACGACTATGCATACGGGTGTTACTATTCCTGAAATTAGTTTTACTTCGACACGAAGTGTACGAAGTATTGAAATTCCCTCATATCGAAAACCACTCTGAGTCAAATATCTCTAAAATTCGGGCCAACCGACTAATGAACCCCCTATATCAAATCTCCGTCTCGGCTGTGCGGATCTTTTGGTGAAGACCCCAGCCCACTAGATCCCTCCTCCGTATTGCGGGGTGCCTAAACGTGCTGTGCGGGGTATGTATGTTCGTATGTGTACACGATTCTGGTCGCCAGGAACCTTCCTGAAGTCTTGGATCGTTTTCATACGATAGGTCCTCCGAAAATGAAGGCAACATCAACTTTTGAGGTATGGCCGTCGGCAAAAGAATTTTTTTTTGGTTTTTTTCTTATAAATAACTTGTTCATACTATTTCATTGTATTAGCGAAACAGAGTGATGTCGAAGTATTCTTGGAAAGCACGAAAGGGCGCTTTTCTTGGGTGGGGGGTACCGTATATATTGTTTAATGAAATCTTACTTTAAAATTGTGACTTTTACAAACATCAATGCCACTTCAAATTATATAAATGGAATATCAATCAAAAACACCCATTCGTTACAATAATTATCATTCAATAAACATAAAATAGTAAATAGTAATCCCTTTGTAATTACCTCAGTTCACTCATTTAATGTTTTACTTTAGTTAATATTGAATTACCTGCATCTGTCACATACCCAAGGACACCAACATTCTCCTTCACCAATCGAACTGTATCCACTCTCTCACAGAAACCTCCTGACGCCTGCAGATATCTCAGCACAAATGCAATCAACCGCCAGCAACCGCAAATACTCCCAGCCAAATATGCAGGGTACCTGCTACTTAAACCAACAAAACCATCAAAATTGACCGTAGCAACTGCTATGCCTTCTTTCCAAAATTCATAAGCTGTCGAAAACCCAGTATCACGAACCCCCACCAGATGCAAGTCACAAGATGCCACTTCATTAACCAGCTTGTAGAAGTGCAATACCATACATGAAAATTCCTCTACCAAGATCATAAAATGTCCACTATGCTACTAAACTCGATGTAAGCTACCTCCAGTAAAGTCAGCTTCTGTTATCCAATTCACATGATGTAATTATTTAATAATAAACTCAGTCTCGCCTCCAATTCCAGTAATTGCTTTTGTAGATTATAACTGTTTAATATATGGCACTCTCAACATATCTATTCTCCTCTTTAACATACCACATTTTCTAGTTTTTTTTTAAATTTCATTCTTAACGCTGCTCGACAATTCCATTATTATGTAGATTCCCTTTTTATACCCACTTTATAAAGGGTTTATTTTTAAATTTTCAGCCGCATACAAACTTTTTACATCTTTTCAAGTCAACAATTATTAGTACATAAATTAATTAAAAATATGTCCTTAGTGATATTGTTCTAGTATATTTTTACAGTTCAATCTCTATATAATTTATTTCACACCCACTATATTGAATGATATATCTCGAATAGGTATTTGATATTAATCCTCCACTTTATTTCAGATAATAATTATAAATTATATTAAAACCTTTCTGTTTCTTATATTGCATCGTTCAATTAAATTTTAAATTATATTTCATTATTTTGCCAAATTTAATAATTTTAATATTTTTTTAATACTTAAATTCATCGTTGTAATTTAATACTGTATTATTTTAACCCTTTTTTAAATCTAATAGCAAACCCTTACACTAAAACCATTACAATATATAGTTTATAGAAACAAAACTACAGTTAGGTGCATAATAAGTCCAAGTCTAAAATATTCAATCTCGTAAATTTCGTGTGAAGTGTTAGTTTCGAGTTTTCTCAGAGATTGCTTGTAGCTCATGTCTAGAGAGTGATCTGGATACTTGGACATCTAGACAGTTTATAGCAAAAAAAAACTACACTTGGGTACACATTAATTTTAACTCTTTAACGTTCAACGTTTCAAGGTCCTCGTGTGAAGTATTAGCTTCAAGCTTTCTGATAGATTACGTGTAGTTCATATCTAGAAAGTGATCTGGATACTTGGACATCTATACATACTAAAAGCAACTGAACATGTTTATTATCTTAGTTTTAGATAAACATGAAAACTTCCACAATTATAATACTCGTCATTAAAACAGATTTGATTACCAAAACACCTACACTTACAAAGGTCCTTTATACATTGGTATCAAAGTTTTTCAAAGCTTACCGAAGTCGAAAATATTCAACCTCGCAAGTACTTCGTCTAAAACAGTGATTCCTAAAGTAGGCGATATCGCCCCTTGGGGGCGCTGGAACGATCCAGGGGGGCTATAGTAGCCTCGGTGCATTTGGGAGGCGGTGAATAAAAATAAGGGGGCGGTGAAAGCTTACAGAAGGAAGAGCAGATAAGAAGATTTAGAAAAACCATTCGTACATATTTCATCTGTTGTGTAACATAGTGTAACATTATTTTCCAATTAAACACACAAAATGCAAGTTACAGATTTAGTTATTCCATGAAGAGTATTTACCATTATTAAATGTTCTTATTCTTCTTCATACCATTTATTACTTTATTTATTCAGTGTGGTTATTCTCCGTTTCTTTAATTTTACTTTATCACACCCTTTAATACACCATCCAGAAAGTAAATACATTATAATAAAGGGCTTTTATCATTCAAATTTGCTTTTACTCAAAATACAGGTTACAAATTCAGAAAAAAATTGTTTATTTTAAAAATATCATTTTCCCTAGCAATAATAATTTATACAAAATTTCTATATGGTATATTTTTTATTATAACATTTCATAATTGACTTTTTCAGATAATCATTTGAGTTTGGCTTTCACTTTAGTTATTCCGATTGTCAGTTAATACCTACAAATTAATATCTAAGCTCTGATGTGACCAAACAACTATCCCAACTAAATCAACTTATATGCTAAAACCTTTTTAATAAACTATTCGCAATTTAACAGTAACAGTATCTAATGTATCATTCATTAAACAATTCTCAAATATTTATGTTGTACTTTTGATGTATAAACCCTTCCTTGTACTTTTTAATTGCTAATTAAATTATTCTTTCAAAAATAATTTCCTACCTGGAAATATTGGTATAGATAATTATCAGTCTCAAGAAGCTACCTCTACAAAATCTTTGTTTGTTCGCTTAAAGAATATAGATTTCCAGGGAGCGCTGAGTAATTTTTTTTCTGGAAAGGGGGCGCTAGGTCAAATAAGTTTGGGAACCACTGGTCTAAAGTATTAGTTTCAAGACTTCTGAGAGATTATTTGTACATATCTAGAAGCTGATCGGGACGGTTAGGCGCATAGGCAGTTTATAGAAATAAAACTATAGTTAGGTACATATTAAGTCTAAATTGGATTTCGCTTGAAGTATTAGTTTCAAGCTTGTAAGCTCATATCTGGAGGGTGATCTAGACACTTAGACATATAGATAATGTATAGAAACAAAACTACAGTTAATTACCATAGTAAGTCCAAGTCTTAAGATATTCATCAGTACTATTTCGTGTAAAGCATTTCTTTCAAGCTTTCTGAGAGATTGCGTGTAGCTCATATCTAGAGGGTGATCATGACATATTGAAACAATAAGAAAGCCGACCGGCGATTAATTAATAAAATAAGCAATGGTAGTAAAAATCGCAGATCAACCCCCCTACCATTTATACACCACGGCAGCTCTGAAAAACTGTTTCTTACTCACCGCGATGGCCGACTAGCTCAAATATCGGCGGCCTTAGATCGTAGGTTCAGATCATCAGCTATGTACCCTGGAATGTCTTCAAAAAAGGAAAGGAAAATGGAAATGGGCGCCAGAAATCAAAAGATTTCAAATAACAAGAAGAAAAATAAACTACAAGTGACTAGTGTTTAATTAATCATTAATAAAAGTTTTGAAGAGTCAGTAACCAATAATCAGGATAATTAAAATGTAAATAATGTAATAACACAATTGTGTATCTTAACTGAAGGTTGCGACACGCATAAAATTAAGATCCCCTTTCGGGTTATTTTAATAACTTTAACAAAAACACTCGTGGGATAAGCTTATCACAGTCATCTAATAAAACCTTCTGTTAGGCTATTGAAAATAAATAGCGTGACTGTACCTTTTACATAGGGTCGAAACACACATCAAAAATAGCAAAATTTATAACTGTGCATAATTAACTATAAGCATGAAAATTTAATGTAAAAAGCAAGAGCATGTATCAAATTGAACATTACATTTTAATAATTGCAAAACGTATGAATTTAAGTTTTAAATATTGACGGGTTTAAAATGTATAAATGGAGAAACCAGTTATCAAAAACACGATAAATCTCGGAACAGCACAACTAACCTCGCAAAATAAGCTGGACGTGAACGGCTACAACCCTTGTTGGAATCGCCAAGGATGCGCAGAAAATTGCTGCAGAAGCATCCCCAAAAAGGCAGCAAAAGCATCTTCAAAAGGCCGCAAAACGCCGAACTCAGGAGGTGTCGAAAGTGCGATAAGGCTTGGCCTCCGAGATAAACTCGTTGTTGTAACGGAACTGGTAATTAAGAGCTAACAAAAAATGTAATTACTATGGGGATAATAAGACAGAAAAGCGCAATCGTACCTGATAATAATCAGCCCTTAGAAAACACATTGCTCATTGAAATTGGTTGAGCGCACGTAATTTAATATAATTAACATAAAATCTCGGCCGCGCGAAATGCGCTGCCCGAGGCGAAAAGAATGAGTGCCTCGGACGACAATTTCGTTTCCTCGAGGAAGGCTCGCACTCTGATAAGAGATAGCGCGGGTCAGAGAGGGCATTGCGCAAACGAAAAGAACTTGATACAGGCACAAAATGCGTTGGTTTGGAAAATTTACGAATTCGAAATGCAAAAGGAATTATAATTTAACTAAAAATATACAGGTTAAGCCTGAAATAATTGGATAAATGGCGAAACAATTAGGCAAAGCCAAAAAATTGTTTCAATATGTAGTTTATAGAAAACAAACTACAGTTAGGTACATCGTAAGTTCAAGTCTAAAATATTCAACCTCGAAAGTACTTCGTGTGAAGCATTCGTTTGAAACTGTCTAAGAGATTGCTTGTAGCTAGTTCATATCGAGAGATCCAAAAAAACCTGTTCCTCAGCGGGCTGTGGAAATTCAACGTACGAATAATATGTTGGTGACACTGTACGTCAATGTCAAATTCGACGTTATCAGGTTAGGTTTTCCGTCAGTTATGACACAAAATGACGCAAATCCTAACCTGTTAACCTCGAATTTGACATTGACGTACAGTGTCACCAACATATTATTCGTACGTTGAATTTCCACAGCCCGCTGAGGAACAGTTTTTTTTTTATCTCTCGATATCTAGTGGGTGATCTAAACTCTATAAACAGTTTATAGAAACAAAACTATAGTTGTGTGCATAGTGAAGTCCAAGTGTAAACTATTCAATCTCGCAAGTACTTGGCGTGAAGCATTAGATTCAAACTGTCTAAGAGATGCGTGTAGCTCATATCGAGACAGTTATATCGTACAATAGATAGTTGATAGAAACAAAACTACAGTTACGTACATAGCGAGCTCTAGTCAAAATATTTTAACCTTGCATGTACTCCTATGAAGTATTGATTTCAAGGCTTCTGAGACGTTACTTGTAGCTCATTTCCAGAGGGTCATCTGCACACTTAGACGTCTAGACATTTTATTTATAAACAGTTTATAGAAGTGTGTATTAGATGCTGCTTTCTGTGGACAAACTACCTAAATTAACAAAAATATTGCACTTTATTGCAGGTGGCTTTTTATATCATAGCAACCATAAAATTGATACTGAAGTATAAAATACAAAGATGGATACTAAACTCGGTTTTTCCAAATAAACGTCGCGTAGACATTTCCTAAAAATGTTATTCTTAAGAACAGGCGAGGAATGTTGTTATTGTGTTGTCTTTTTATTTGTGTTGATTGAATTTATGCAAAAAGCAACGTCGATAAGAGCATGCACTGTTCATTTTCACTAGCATTTAATAGCCATATCTCGAAAGCTTGCTTGTCCACAAACAAATGTTTAGCGAGTTAACGAGGAGAGTAACTGATGTTTGCCCAGTTTTAACTCCTGTGTACTTTTTGCTTATTATTGTTGCTATTGCGATTTGTACTTACACAAGTGCAGCTTCGCGGAAGCATAAGTTATCAGCTCACAAGTGACAACTAACGACGGTTTCAAAACAGCCACATGATTAAATTCGCACGAACGCGCATAATCTGAATGCTATAATGATTTAAATAGTAATTCGGCGTAAATGACAGGTTTCTGAAATATAAATATGGAGACTGAATAATATTTGCGGTCTGTGGACGTCACGCAGCCAAACAATCTTAATTGAAATGGCAGGACCCCTAAGATTTTAAATTTTATTTATATACAGCTTTCTTGTAAGAAGTGTACTCCGAAATAGTTATTGCTGTGTTTGTTCAGAATAGTCGTCTAATTGACTTTCCCTCCCGATCTACATTTTATCAAAATCAGAGCTATGCTTCGCGCATATTCATAAACTGAGAGGAGTTACCCCGTTCTGATTTAATGAAGTTACGGGATAGACGGGAAACCGCTGGGGGTTGTAGTTAACAGTTAGTGAGGCTGTGGAAGTGTTAAAAACCTCCATGCGAATTCTGCAGCTAACTGGCTCCAGACATTGGGAGAGACCGTAGTTTCAATTTTAGCATTTTTCATTACCTGTTAGAAATGGGTTCGAATCGCAGCAAATACAAAGTTTCAATGCAAATAGAAAACAAGACGCTTCTAACTTACATTTCTGGCTCTTTAAATTCTGATTAATGGTGCGCATTTTTTATTTGGTGCCGCCAGTAATTGTGTAATTTCGTGAGCATAATTTTTAAATCCTTGCTTACTGAAGATTGACTGTACTGTGGTGCATACAAATTTGGGCCGTTGTTATGTAGTGTAGTTAATTACGGCTCATATATCAAATTGGGATGCCCTTTCCTGTATCGCATTCCAGACGGCTCGAAGTTGAAAATAAAACAAATGTTTCGAAACAGGGATGGAGAAACCAATGGCCAATGTCGTTTGGAAGGTTAACAAATGCATTTTATTTTCGGGCTCGACCATTATTACTAATTTGCAATTTTTGCCGCAACCGTTAAATCATCGCTACCAATCCAAAATTATATGAAAGGTCTCATAAAACTGCATAACTTTTGCGAAGATAGCAACCGCTGTGGCGTTAAAGTGAAGTGGGAAAATTAGTAATATCGAAGTATGTCGAGCTGGATGGATGTAAAGATAGTATTTCGAGAACGACATAACTTATCAGGAAGATTTTACGTCAGTTTCTGTGGAATATTAATGCAAAGAACTGAAAAGTCTTTGTCGCGTTTCTGTGTATGTCTTTGTCGATTTTTATTCTCATTGTCAGTAATAGATGTTAAACAGCAACATAACTACGCTGTCCATATGGTTTAGTGGAATACATATTCGACTGCTGAGCCAGAGGTCGCAAGTTCAAATCTCAGTTCGACAAAGATTTTAAAAAAAGTTATTGCAAGATCCGGATGCAAATGTCTATCCCACACTATCGGCGCGCTCTGCCTCATTCGCACTCTCCGCTAACGGTAGATATTGACAAATCACTGACTCGATTTGAGACCGATTTCCTCCGCCCCCTACAGGGGTTTGAAGGTAGAAGTAAAACACTGTATATAACACAATATGATAACGGCATACCACACACAGCCCCGTTTTAATAGAATACAAGAACTAAATTAATTTGTTTTAAGAATAGGCCGTCTCAAAGAGCAAAATCCACGCCATCCAAAGTTGTACCTCATATCTAGAGGGTGATCTGGATATCTAGACATCTAGACAGTTTATAGAAACTAAACTACAGTTACGTGCATATTAAATCCAAGTCTAAAATGTTGAACGTCGTAAGTATGTCGTGATTTGGACATTAGGTATCTAGACAGTTTATAGAACAAAACTACAGTTAGGTACATAGTAAGACCAGGTCTAAAATGTTCAAACTAGCAGGTACGTTGTGTAAAGTATTAACTTTGAGGTTTCTAAGAGATTACTTGTAGCTCATACCTAACGGGTGATCTGAACACTTAGATATGTAGATAGTTTATTGAAACAAAACTACAGTTAGGAACATAGTAAGTCGAATTGTAAAATGTTCAACCTCGCAAGTACTTAGTCTGAAGTGTTTATTAGTTTCGATCTTTCTGAGAGATTACCTGTATCTCGTACATAGAGGCTGATCTGGACACGTAGATAACTAGACAGTTTGGTACATATTAAATCCACCTCTAAAATGTTCTGTCTCGCAAGTAATTCCTGTGAAGTATTAGTTTCAAGGCTTCATAGATATAACTCATATCTGGACACTTAGGCATCTAAACAGTTTATAGAAACAAAAATTCGGTTAGAAGCATAGTAAGCCCTAGTCTAAATTATTCAATAACATATCAAATATTAGTGTCTAGGTTTCTGAGAGATTGCTTGTAGTTCATATCTAGAGGGTGGTACAGACATAGAGGCAGTTTCTAGAAACAAATCTACAGTTAAGTACATAGCAAGTCTAGGTTTAAAATGTTCAAACTAGCAAAAGTTTGTGTGAAGTACTAGTTTCAAGACTTCTTAAACATTACTTCTGCCTCATATCTTAAGTGTGTGTAATCTGGTCACTTAGACATCTGGACAGAAAACTACACTTATGTACCTAGCGAGTGCAAGTCTAAAATATTCAACTTCGCAAGTATGATCTTCGTGTGAACCATTCGCGTCAAGAATTCTGAGAGAAGCTGTAGCTCATAGGGAGTGTATAGAAACAAAACTACAGAAACTACAGTTAGGTACATAACAAGTCCAGGTTTAAAATGTTCGCCCTCGCAAGTACTTTGTGTGAAGTATTAATTTCAATCTGTCTGGGAGATTATTTGTAGCTCATATCTAGAGGGTAATCTGCATAAATAGTCAACTAGACATCTAGACAAAAAAAAGAGTTTAACCTTGCAAGTACTACGTATGAAGTATTTATTAGTTTCAAGGTTTCTAAACGTTTTACTTGTAGTTCATGTTTAGTGGGTGATCTGTACACATAGACATCTAGACAGTTTATAGAAACTAAACTGCAGTTAGGTACATATTAAATCCAATTCTAAAATTTTCAACCTCGCAAGTATTTGGTTGAAGTAATACTTTTAATATTTCTGATAGATTACTTGTAGCTCATATCTAGAGGGTGATCTAGTGACTTAGACATGTATACAGTTTATTGAAACAGACTAAAGTTAAGTGTATTGTTAAGGCCTAAATGCGTTTCTCACAACTGGTAAAATCGCAGGTGAAGTATTAAAGAAATCAGAAGCATCATTTCAGTAGCTGATAAAAACTCAAGACACATATTTAAAACTGACAACTGCAAAAGTGGTGTACAGGCAAGTATTAGTTCTAAGGTTGTTAAAGGTTTTAGCAAAGATCGCATGGTATCCCAGAGCTTTAGACCTATTTTAGTGTCGTATAGAAACGGAACTAATGTTATATCTTTAAAGTACGATGTATTTGTGAAAACGGATCAATGAATATTCGTCAAGGTTTATTAGCATAAAGGTTCCTAAACGATCAATTGTAGCTAGTAGCTAGTAATAGCAATTCCAACATAATAATCTCTGAGGATATTGTTAATTGAATACTAAAGAAAATCTATTGCCACTTGCAAATTAAGTACCTAAAATCGAAATATTAATTTCAAACCTTACACATATTTACTCATAGTTACTATTTGGACGATTGTCATCAGACTTAAACTTAGGTACTGTTAGTGTGTTTAGGCGCAGAGCTAAAGTAGGGTACCTCGTTACGTTTTAAGTGCAATCATTAAAATGGAAAAATAGGTATTCGACGACTGAAGAATCACTTTCAACTTTTTTTTAATCTAACAATTAGCTACAATTAGGAATCAATACTATATAATATCAAGATATGGAGTTTTAGACGAGTTTAGTAGCTTATATAAACAGTGCTAAAGATATACACACCTCTACGGTTAGTGTATTGAGCTTGTGAAGAACTGAAAGCCATAAACTGCAGGATGATTGTGATGCATTGTTTAAACCAAATGGCATTCGATAAAACTGATGGTTACCTTCCTGCGTTATAAATAATGGGTGGAAATAATATCCATATCATTATACAAATAATCCTTTAAAACTTTTGTAAATGACTTAGTGTTAAGGAAGAGAGTTGAAGTTGTTATAACAGAGAAATACCTCAACTCAAGAAATAAAGATAATCTGTGGATAATAAGACTGGTAAGCTGGTGAATGCTCAAACTTCCCAATGATTAGTTCAGTTTTCAAAACTTTAACCTAGCAAGCTGTGTTGATTCGTGATATAGTAAATGATGCATGTAAATGGAGCATTCTGTTAATGCAAAATACTGTTGAAGTCGCAGCTTGAAGTGCGTATTCGCAGTGCATCCATTAGAATTTATAGACGCGCCAACTGTATGGGTGAGAAATCCAAGTGTTTCTCAACATCTGGTCTACCAAACTGCATTAAACAAGGAAATCCACCTACGTGCAAAACGTTCACTAAACAATCATTTTGCTTCATCGATGGCAGCGTCGATTATTTACGTGCTAATTTAAATTTTTTATAAGCTGTCATTAAAATGCCCTGTACGAGCAGCTGAAAACCTAGATTGCAGGAAAATGTATTTCAATGACAACGGCGTCAGAAATGTGTTACATAAAATCATAGAATGTAGCTACTAACTTATTTAAACGATCAGTGAATGGAACTGGAATTATTTATTTTGTGGCAACATTAATAGCAGACATTAACGAGTCGTCCATGTATTGATTCATGCCAGTCATTGCTGGCTGTCTGGAGTGAGCTGCGCCCTTTCACTTGCTGTAAGTCACGGTTTTCTAAAACAAATTGTGATAGATATCGCCTGTAAACGCTCATATTTATAATTACGGGCATTGCCAGGTTACGTTTGCAACTAGCGCTGATCGATACCCAAACGATTCAGCAACAGATAATAGTTGGCTCTCGGCTCAATCACATCAGGATCGTGGAGATGGAAATCTGAACCGCATACAACAGGGAGGAAATTAGCATTTTTCCGTTGTTAAATTTTGCACTTTTGTAGTTGTCACGCACGTTTAATTTCTTAATATATATGCTGTTTAAAAATCGCCTCCATCATTCATGATTTATGGCGAAGTATCCGGCAGCTATAACATGTTGCTCGAAATGTTAGCTAACTCACGAAATGTGCTTGGCAGTTTTCAGTTTCAACGTTTTTTTACACCGCTATTTCAGATTAAGGTTGCACCAAAGCGTGCACTGTTCTACCGTTATAATATAACAAGGTTTAAGTAACGAGATCCGGAAACCGCTGCTCGATCCTGCTTAAATCATGTAAAGCAATATACAAGAAGTGCCCGCATAACATTAGTTATGTGTCAACACACTCATTCGTATCATATGCACTAAGCAGCTGGCAGCTGCTATAGGCTCTCCGAAACCAAGCTCCGCATGGGAATTACGGGCGAAAACGTAATCACTGCCGAATCTGCAATATAGCAGTTTTTACGTGACGCGAGGGCTCACGATTTTGAGCCGCCAACACAGCAGACTCGCAGTCTTATGGTAATATTTATAAACATTGCGCTCCCGAAAATGTAATGTGATCCGTCGAGATAGAATAACTTGTTAGAAGACCGGGCGAAACGAAGCGTCGCTAACTTTTTTAACCTCTGAACGCTCCAAATTAAAATTAACTAAACCGAAAGAGCTTCATATGGCACTTCAATGTAAATCAAACAGCGAGTTGCCAATTTGCGGTCCATGGCGCCCACTAGCTAATCCGCGGAGTAGGGGTGGGTTTCCAATAATCTATGTGCTAGTTTAAAAAGTTTATTTATTACATCAACTCGCAAACCTAAATTGGAAGGTTTGGTTATGATGACTTACAATGAAGGTTCAAAATCATCCTTAACGACGACTTTCAGATAAGCTATAGTAATGACAAAACGTGAGTGCGACGTAATCCAAGTGATATTTATTTAAATCGATACAAGTTGGTAAATAATTAAATAATCCACAATGGTGTATTTTCACTGGCAGCGTTTACCAATATTTTTGTCTAATATAAAGGTTTAATTCAATTATAAAATCTAAAGGCAAGGGTGTGGATGTAAGTCCAATCTCCGATCTATGGTGTTATCGCGCTATGTTTACAGATACTAGTTTACAATACACATTAGAAATACCCATAAATTTATGGTGTATCATTACCCATTATGAATCAGGATTATCGAAGTAATATACTTTTTCAAGGTCAGCTTATGCATTTTGAATCACGATCACAAATAAATATATCTATATTGCAACATTAACTTCATTCGCTTATCTGATGTCTTCAGCATTGATCCAGGTCATTGTCGAAGTTCCAAGTTCGCTCTGGTTCTGTAGCGATACGATCAAATCAATCAATTTGCAGCAACGGAGGACGATAAAGACGATCAAATGCAGAAAGCAAAATCGAGCCTCCAAAGACAGCACAGAAAGGAGCAGCAAACCGCCAAGTAAAAGAAAGAAAAAAAAAACGCAAAGGATCTGTAATAACGTTACGTATTAATAAACGACCTTGGAGTAGAGTTATGTACCTAGTTCAGTTAAGTATCGGTCCATTATTCTATAGTCCCCAAATATGACCAGTCCCGACACGAGCACGACGGAGTTGCTAACTCGTCGAACGGCGAATCTCTCGAGGAGTTGTATCTAAAATATGACCACAATGATATGTTGATTCGCCAACTCGAGTGAGCATCGTACCCCAAAAACAACGCTGGTCCCATATCATATCCGTCTTACTGTAGACGTTTTCCCACTTGACAGGTAGAATCCAACTTACCATAACACCACCCAGCTAGTATTGTATTTTCAAAAGCAGCTTATAAATCACTAGACATTGTCAAGATCCAGACACTCCACAGCTGACGTCCTACATTTCAGTACCCAGTTAGCCGTAACAAACTTCGTAGAAATATTATGCAAGATTTGGCATTGAAAATGAATTCAATTTCAAATGTTATAAGCACATTCTTATATTCTTCTTGGAGCGTGTTTATCTATCTTGAGTAATTTCGGTTGTTTTGTGCAGTCTAATTAAAAATAATATTTTCAACGTTAATTCTAAAAGCCTATCACGAGCTGCCACTACCTTAAACGCTACTTTATGGCTCTTCCTTTCGCGATTATTTGAACTTCCAAGTATTGAAACAAACGTGCTCGAGATTTTGCCACGTCTGATTGTCCATGACTACGAACAGATTGCTATGAATATAAACCAACACGATGTAGTGTTTGCTCCTGCTCTATTAATTGTTATTACATATGCAAGGGACTTGATTATACTTCTAAAGAATTAAAACTAAAATTAGTTAGAAAGACCACCATTGACGTTAGGTGGCGCCAGGTGTAACTACGGAACCGAAGCTTATTACAAAATCATAATATCATTTCAATTTACCTAATTGTTATTAATATGAAAGAAAGAACACGCGATATTTAATACAACAAAAAATCTACAGAAATCCAAATTTTAGAAGATTTACTGAATTCGTTTATGCGATGATTAACTCTGTCTCCAGCGCACAAAAAACATGTACATGGCTGTGTAAAATGTATCAGAAATTGCACGAACTTTGTAATTACTGATTTTACTATCCAGCAATGGGTTCGCATTCACTTAAAGCAGCCCACGTCCGTTTCTGAACCAAACCACACAACGTGATTCAAAGTGCACAATTGCCTTTTTACGTGAATCACTCTTTGGACGCGGTGGCATTGCTCGTTGTTGCAAGCACTCGTTGCACGGCGTTAATTCCGAACGTTCGACTACGAGCCAAAATCGAACCGGATCCGCAAGTCCTTAAATGCCAAAAGTTTGCATTTGCGAAGCCTCACATTTTTCGACCGGTTTTCAAAATCGTTTGGGAGCGCACGCCACTGGCCAGTTACGTAACGGAGGCGAGTGCGAGCGACCTCGATAATTAGGAAATTTAAGAGTAATACGCCTATTTTCTAGATTAATGTGTTTGTGATTCGCAGCGTAGGCCAGGTCGGAAGTGCCCCCGGATCAGTAAACTTCCTGCGATAATTGCGGAATTGTCGCCGTTTTTGTGCAGCGCCTGATTACGCTGTTGACCCGAGATAATTCGCAACGGACTGGCTGCTTCTGTTAAATAATATTCAATTAGCCCGCCGCGCTAATGAGGCCAGAACCTGCAATTCCCAAAGTAACGTGAGAAAAGCCCGCGAAGGGGATTTGGATTCAAGCAGTTTTGTCTGTGAACACCTTGGCAGGTTTACTTAATGTTAACGTTGGGAAGTGCTGTGAATGCAATTAAATGTTATTGTTTGTAAACAAAATTATTACACGTCGCACTGGAGTGGTAATTCATAATTTGAATAGTAATAAATTAGATGGAATTGTCCGATGCGAGGTTCAGATTTGCATTAAATTGAAGTAGCTCGTCAAATACCATTTAAACATGAAATATCGACGTTCCATTATCAAAAGATGCAAACCGACCAGTTGGAAGTCGCTTGATTGCAGTGAAAAGGTGACTTAAGTCAAGAATCTACAATTAATAAATAGCGGATTTTAATTAGTCAACATTACAGCTGATAACCTTTAAAATCGACTTTTAATCAGTTATCAAGATTAGGACTGATAGATTTCAAAAATTAAGAATTGGCTACTCAAAATTTCAGGGTTAGTAGATTAGTCTCAGTAGTCGATTAATAGAAAATCTACTTTCAATACTTCGACTGGTCAGAAGTCGATAACCTACGACTATAGTCAAAAGTTAAGTTCAGTTTGGGATTCAGTCAAGTTAAAAAGACGGGTTTTAATCAGTTAACCAAGATTAGACTTGAGATAGACTTGAGATGCAAATATCAAAATTCAGTTTTAGTCGATTAGTCTCAACAAGCAATCCAGTGAGACAAATGTCTCATTTAAAAAAACAAAAAAGACCGTTTTTCAAATAGAACGCGTATTAAATAAAAACTGTACCCAGACCTGGAAAGTGTCAAAGTGGTTGCCTAACCGATCGACGTTTTAAGGCGCAGAGGGTCGCAGCTCCGTTTGGCTGCTGAAACATTTTTATTTAATACGCGTTCTATTTGAAAAACGGTCTTTTTTGTGATTTCTCGAAAACCGGAAGTATCACGTGACTGAAATTTGGTTCCTGAGCTGACATGACCATTCCAAACATATAACTTTCATAACTTTTTTCTCTATCTCTTACGGTTTGGCTGCTGAAACAGCGTCCCGGACGGACTGACGGACGGACAAGTCTATTAGATAAAGGATAGTTGACTAATAGAAAACTAACTTTCAATATTTCGGCTGGACAGAGTCGACAACCTACGACTCCAGTCAAACTTCGTCTTCAGTTAGCAATTCATTCAAGCTAAAAGACGTTTTTAAATTAGTTAGCAAGGTTAGGACTGATAAATTTCAACAATTAACAACAGATCAACGAAAATTCGGTTTTGGACGATTAGTCTCAGTAGTCGATTAATAGAAAACCTACTTTCAATATTTCGCCTGGTCAGAAGTCGACAACCTATAATTATATTTGAACGTTAACTTCAGTTACCCACGATTAGAATTGTTGGACTTCAGATATTGAGACTCGACTATTCAAAATTAGTTTCAGTAGTCGAGTAATTGAAAGTCTATCGTCAGTATTTCAATTGATCATAAATCGACAACCTACGACTAAGTCGAACATTAATTTCGGTTAGCAATTCGTTCAAGTTAAAAAACGTTTTTTTCTAATCAGTTAACCAAGATTAGGCCTGGTTGACTTGAGATATAAAGGCTCCACTAATCAAATTTCGGCTTTAGTCGATTGGTCTCAGCAGTTGAGTAAATAGACAATCTACTTTCAATACTTCGACTGGCAGAAGTCGTACGACTACAGTCGAACTTTAGCTTCAGTTATCGATGCATTGAAGTTAAAAGACGTTTTTCTAATCGGTTAACCAAGATTTAGCCTGGTTGGCTTTGACTTCAGACATAAAGGCTCCACTAATCAATTTTCGTAGTTGAGTAATAGACAATCAATCTACTTTCAATACTTCGTCTCGTCAGAAGTCGACAGTCAGTGAGAAATTAATTTAAGTTGAAAGACTATTTTTAATCAGTTGGCAAAGATTAGTCAGGATAGACTTTAGATATTAAGACTCGATTAATTAAAATTCAGTTTTAGTCGATTATTTTCAGCAGTGGCGTAATAGAAAATCTAATTTCAATATTACAACTGGATAGAAGTTGACAATCTACAACTATGATCAAACCTTCAGTTAGTGATTAATTCAAGTTAAAATGCGATTTTTTTAATCATTTATCAACAGTGGGACGGATAGATTTCAAAAATTAAGAATTGACTAATCGTAATTCAGCTTTGGTTGATTAGTATCAAAGTCGAGAAATAGAAAGTTTGCTTTCAATATTTCGACTGTTCAGAAATTGACAGCCTACGACTAACGTTAGTTATTCATTCAAGTTAAAGGACTTTTTTAATTCATTAATCAAGATTAGGGCTGATCAATATTCGATTTTAGTCGATTAGTCTCAATAGTCGAATAATAGAAAGTTTACTGACAATATTTCTACTCGTTAGAAGTCGCAGCTACGACTACAGTCGAACGTTAAAGTCAGTTGGCAATTCATTCAAGTTGCAGGAGTTTTTCTTTAAATTTGTTAACCAAGATTAGGACTGATGGACTTCAGATATTAAAACTCGACTGATCAATATTCGATTTTAGTCGATTAGGCTCCATAGTCGAATAATAGAAAGTATACTTGCAATATTTCGACTGGTCAGAAGTCGACAACCGTCGCCCATAGTCGACAGCTTCCTTCGTTAGCAAATCATCCAAGTTAAAGGATGGTTTTTACTCAGTTAACCAAGATTAGGCCTGATTGACTTCAGATATTAAGACTCGACTTATCAAAATTCAATTTTTCTTGGCTAGTCCCAATCAGTGTCGGACTGGCCCACCGGGCAACCGAGCAAACGCCTGGTAGGCCAATCCAGTTTGGAGGCTAAAATGTCCACACAATATGAATATGATTGTATGTGTGGGGTTCCCGCAGCTGGGCATGCTCTTTACCATCTAGGTATAATTTACGGTTTTACCTCACATCGCCCTACAGGATAAGTTCGTAACTAAACTAAGTCTCCAGAACCAGGGTCGGGTCCGCTCTCCGGGCACTCTGTCAAGTTATTGCAAGGCAAAAGTTTTGGTCGTTTGAAAATTGATATGCCCAAATATTTGCATTGGTGAGGCGACAAAGGGTGATTGTGCGGGTTGTATGATTGTTGCTTTAAAATTTTACACAAATATAATTTGCACGCCATTACATATAGCAATTTGTACTTAGCCTACAAATACTTACTGACATCATGCACCCAAGTTAGCCTATGAACGCGTATTTTCTAAAGTCAAAATAATCCAAAATAGGCTAAGAACTTCTTTATCGTAAGAGGGGTTAGAATGTTTTCTAATTTTGAATGTGTGGTGTGATCTACTCCAAAACCTGAATTTCGACGAAATAATTGACAAATTCGCAAACAGATCAGTTCTTTAAAATTAAAATTATTGATGTGATTCATATTGTTAACTATAATTTTTATAATGAAATTGAGTGTGAAAGTTCCTATAAGGTCAAAGCATGTGATCATAATTATCTATATTTTTTCGTTATAATTGTTCCAAACTCGTAGTTTATAAATCATAATAGAGAAAGAATATTTTTTCGTTATTTGTTTAAATTTCAGAGTTTATGAGAATAGAATAATTACATACCTCCTACCTATTTAATTTTTTGTTACCTTGTTTCATATTTAAACTTTAAAATTATTAGAATAAATATTTTTTCCATTCCTACATCATTTTCTTTATGGTAGTTATTGATTTTGTTGTACTTTCACCTGTCATTACTGTACTGTGACATTACTGGTAAGAGGGGTGCGTTGTGGGTCTTCGAGCTCACTACAACCATAAAAAATCGCCTTCTGCAGGGCTTTGTCCCCCGAACTTCCCTTTAGCCGGGGGCTGTGCACTCCCCCCTTCTTATTTTTACATGTGGAGGCCACATGCAAACATGCATCCTTGCCGGGTAGGTCAAATTTTGCCAGTCCGAAGCTGGTCCCAATAATCAAATAATAGAAAGGTTACTTTCAATATTTCGACTGTTCAGAAGTTGACAGCCTACGACTCTATAGTCGTTTAGTCGAACGTTAACGTTAGGTAGCGATTCATTTACAAGTTAAAGGACTTTTTTTAATTCATTAACCAAGATTAGGGCTGTTGGACTTAGGATATTAAGACTCAACTGATCACAATTCGATTGTAGTCAACTAGTCTCAATAGTCGAGTAATAGAAAGTAATCTTGCAATATTTCGACTGGTCAGAAGTCGACGACAACCTTCGACTATAGCCGAAAGCTTACTTTAGTTAGCGAATCATCCAAGTTAAAGGATGGTTTTTACTCAGTTAACCAAGATTAGACCTGATTGACTTCAGATATTAAGACACGAATAAAATGTCTACTTTTAATACTTCAACTGGTCGACAAACTACGACTATAGTGGAACGTTTCATTCCAGTTAAAAAGCTACTTTTTAATCACTTATCAAGATTAGGACTAATAGACTTCAAAGATTAGTAATTGATTAAACAAAATTCATCTTTGGTCGATTAGTTTCAATATTTCGACTGGCTAGGAGTCTAAAACGTACGACTATAGTCGAACGTTAACTTCATTTAGCGATTCACTCAAGTTAAACAGATGGTTTTTAATCAGTTAACCAAGACTAGGCCTACCAGACTTTAAATATTAAGACTTAACGTTTCACTTGCAACTAATCCTGATTCAATTCCGGTCGGTTATTCAGAAATCTGTCGATTTGACGCGGTAGTGGGTTAATATAATGGTTTAATTCTCTTGATTGTCAACAGTTGCCAAGCTACGACTACAATCGATATTGACATTAATAAACAATCCACGATTACTCAAGATGATTGTAGACTTACCCAACAATTTTCAACGAAATTGAGCTTTAATCGCAATGCGAAGACAATTGACTTTATTCGGTAATCAATTATTAGAAAATCTTAATCGACGGTTCGACCATCTACGATGAGTCAAAGGTCGAATTGGAGTATTAATCAACATTATAGCTGATACACTTAAAAACTCATAAAATTATTTTAGATTAGCATACTTGTCTTGGTAATCAATTGATCTCAAGTCTACTTTGATAGGCCAAGATTAAGACTTATCAATTTCAAAAATTTATAATAGACTCTTGAATTATAAAAAGGCCTATTAATCAGATTTAAGGTTTAGTCGATTATTCGAACTCGATAGTTGCCAAGTTCTCAACAACAGGAGACCAAAGTCGAAATCGACTTTAATCAACAATCAACGCTTAGTCAAGATTGGAAATGATAGACTTAAAAACATATTCGAGTATAATTTAGCCGTGATTTTAATCTTGTTTTAGGAAGCGTACTTAGGTCTTCATGAATAGGGAGTATTGTATTCTCCTTTATTATGTCGACCAATACGAAGTTAGTGGACCCAGCAGTCGATTATGGGATCACACTTACTGGTTGCGAACATAATTATGCGTCCGCGAGTATATTAGCTTCAATACAATCATTCTTGTGTGCTGTCGATATATACATCAAATGCGACTCTACGGACTTAATACAACGTTTATAAAATAAAAAGTCAGCAATCACATTCCAAATTATGTTTTATTTTCTCTGTGCAAAAATTGAGGAACTGCAAATCCGAGCTAATTACATCCAGAAAGCCCTTTATATCCCAACGTGCGGCGTAATAAACGCTTTCATTATGGCAAGATAAAGTCGATTTTAAATTAGCTTTTTGCAGTGATCGACTGCGTGAGCAGCCGAGAGCCCAATAAAAGTCAAAGTCAGGTTCTTGCAAATTAATTTTAAGCCTCGCCAACCGTATTTCCTCCACGTAATGATTGTTAATAATTCCTTGACATTTAGCGAGCAAACTTTAAGCCCAATGCGCGGTTGCTTTCACTCGGCTGCAGCCACTCGCTGCCTATGCAAATAAAATGCAACTGCGGCCGAATTTCTCGCGACCTTAGTCCTTTCGGCGGCGAAGGCTTGCTCGCTTTAATTAACAATCGAAATGCAGGGAATATTCTAGTTCGAAAAGATGGTTATAGTGCAGTCTGGAACTAGTTCCAGCGCAGTTTCGCATAGACAGAAAAAAATGCTCCAGGTTGGTTAGCTAGAAAAGATACTTTGAATTGTTTTTCTATTATTTCAGATTGACGCAAAATGATTTTCTTCTCTGATTGGAAAATAAACCTATTGTTACAAGTAAATTTTCTTATTTGCCTTCATATAGTCCAATTTTGTACTTTTTATACGTTCTAAAAACATTACGTACTCATTATGTCATCGAAACTAGCATTCACGAATGTAACTGCTGTAGGTTTGTCGAATTTACTAATTAGATAAATCATAACTTTAAGCGTGCTTTACTTTAAACGTAATCCGCGGGCATAACGCTTATCGCAAAAACCTTTGTATAACGAAGCGCGTTCATAATTACATAAAATTTGTAAACAAAAAATATCTTCGCTTAACGCCATGGTCGCGGATCAAATGAGTCCCGTATATTACCGTAGGAAACAATGGTAGAAGTCGACGGAAATCTAAACTTAATTAAAGTTATAAGCTAATAGTCGCAGTGAAATGTAGATTGTTTACTTCATCTTACCTCAGCTGCCTTCTTAGGTTTTGCTTTGCGAAATCCCCAAAAATCTTTCGCGAGAATGGGAAATGAATTTAAATAATCCCGCAGCCATACCACGTCAGTGAAAGGAATTCCGATTCTTGATGTCCGGCTATGGCGAAATTGGAAACGGCGAAATATTGTGCCTGGCTAAATACGTTTTCCGCTTTCCGCGCGTTGTTCGATGCCAGCTATCCTGCGACCGTTTTTGTTTTTCCAGTAGATTTCTAGCAGATCCGATGTGAAATTAAGGAACCAATCTAACTTCTCTGCTGAGTCGCGATTTGCACAATCAATAAGACGGGAAATTGTTACAGCCACCCAGCGAAGTCGCTAGAAAGTGGCTGGACTATGTTGTCACACAAACAAAACTAAGAAACACCATTGTTGCAGCGGTATCAAGCAAAACTTCAATTAGCAGACCTACAGAGTTACCTTTTATGCAGAATTGACGTGCGAAAGGCCTGTGCTAATATTATCCTTAGAAGTCGGGAAATGCCGAGTTTTGCAAAGGGAATACAGTTCCTCGGCTATGGAAAGTTATATCTGACGAATAGATTGTGGCGATGATTGTTTCCTGGAGTGAATTGAACCGCTGAAGTGCCTACTTCCGCCAGTTGTGAAGTGTCTGGCTTTTTAATACTTCGGAAAGTTCGATCGATTTTCTTTAGGAGGCACTGCTCTCTCATGGACGCTCAATTGGTTTAGCTCGATTCAATAAGAACCGCAACAAAAATGTTTAAATACGAGCATCGTTCAGATACGGACTGGAATTTACCTACGAAGAACGTATATACAGAAAAGCAGTGGCTTCTCGTGAATAATTTTGATGGTAGAGCCAACTATCGAACGTAAGATACATTTTCCACCCACTCACAAACCAAGGCAGATTCCGATATTTAATTATTTTGCATATGGCAAAAGCCAGTATCCGTGAAACAATTTACCAAGCTGTACAAGTGATGGACTGAATATCTCTCTTTCATGTTTGTTTAAATGTATAATTCGATCAAAAAAATGCGTCTCCACTGTTTGAGATACATAGATGCATGCGCGATTGGCCTATATTATTTCAAGATCTGTAAAAGACCAGTAAAATACGAGTATAATAAAATGAAACTATAATTATTTTGCCAAAACTCCTACAGGCAGAGTCTCCTCTCTTAGAATTGTACACAAGGCCTTTCGAATATGCTCCCCGGACTCGGCTTTACTTCCTGTGAATTCGATGAAGGCAGTCTACATGCGAAAATTGTAATCAAAAACTCGACACTCCTGCGTTATCGCAGGGATCAGGTCCAACTGATCCTGCTGGAGGCTTGAGCCTATGCGGATGTGGCTCCAAGTAAATGTTAAAATATCTTTATCTTTGTACCTATTTCTTGCCGATCTACTCCTGCTACAGCCTGTAAAGTAAGCAGCGCTGATCGTACAGCTTATATTCATGGAATAGAAATTACTCGTGCTTCGTTTAAGCTTTAAAATGAGAAGAATGATGAAAAATAAGTACAAGAAAATTTTTTTTTAGAATAAAACTAGTTATTTGCATACCAAGGCACTGAAATTTAGCTTCTTATCACGAATGTGGATTTAGTTGCCGAGGCCCGTAGAACCAAGGCAAATAAACCACATGGGGATAAAAAAGAACTTCAGTGCTGAGGGGTACATTGCTTTTTCTTTAAATCGAGAAATCGTGAAATTACAACGTTTTAACCAACTTTTATAGGTTATGTTGACGTCGGTTGACGTTTATCTGTCGCCTCGCCAGCTACAAAAAATCGGATCTGTCCATTTGTCGTATTTTAATGACGATTTCGACGCTTTTTTACTGACGATTAAAAAGAATCTTGAATAACTGGTTTGTTATGGTAGAGCCATTGCATTTCAGCTGCTTACAGCCAGCTGCCACTGCAGAAGAGTGCTCCCTGGGTCGCGTTTCTCTTTTTCAACAGAAAAGACGTCGTACTGATGTATTAAGAGAGCTTCAGGATCAGTTTTTTACTGAATCAGTAGTAACGTGTGACTAATCTTGGGTATGCCATTCTATTTCCTAGACAATTTAACTGATGTCATTGTCAACCAATGGCTGTCTTCAATTTAAAAATAAACTACCAATCGAACCATTATTTTAGTGACAATAATTCGAGGAGCTTTATTTCAGCGACAATAATTCGAGGAGCTTTATTTCAGCGACAATTTTTTCTGTAACAATTATTGTAGTGACAATATTTTGAGGAGCTTTATTTCAGCGACAATTTTTTCTGTAACTATTTTTTAATGAAAAGTTAAATTGTCAAGACGAATAGGACTCTAGGTCGAAATATTGCGACAATTTTTGCTCTTCAGATTGTCTCGTTTCTGTTTCTGCAGAAACTCGTATCTGAATCGCAAAAATTATTGTCGGCAATATTTTGACCTCTCGTCCTATTATTACTGACAATTTAATGCATACACTAAAAATCCCATAAGCCGCGGATTTTTTGTCACTATGACAGCGGCAAAAGTTAGCCCTAACCTTGCCAGCGACAAAACGGAACCTAACTTTTAAAACGGTCTAATTCTAAAATAATTTTTGCCTTGTTTGTTAATTTAGTGACTTCTAAATTACCTAATATGTAAAGTAAATATGTATTCATTAAATTGTCGTATCGAATTACACTCAAGCTTTTTTTTTATCGAAGTAAACTTAACATTTATAATTCGAGTTTCCTTGCTTTTGGGAAATTCAACTCAAAAAACTGCCAGAAAAAATTACGAGTCCTTCGGACTCGTAATTTTTTCGGAGGCAGTTTTTATGTTAAATTGCCAAGCAAGAAATTCTCATTAAAATGTCAAGTTTACTTCGACAAAAAAAAAGCTCACGTGTAATTATAAGTGACAAAACGACAAGACAAATAATGAATGGAAAGCACAAGCACTCACTGAAAACCAAACAAAAAAACAAAAACGATGTCGTCTGTTGGAAAGGTAAGAGTGTTGTTTGGGACATGAAAGGTGATATACATTCCTTGATTGTCTTACATAATCAAGGACAATGCTTCTGTCATTCGTTGTTACTAAAGGAAATAGTTAGACCCGCGTAACGAAGTATATAGCGAATTCGGCATGTAAGCAACATTTGATTCCTCAATGATAAAATTACCCAAAACACCGCCTCCATACAGTCTAGTCAGTATGGCGATGATCATGAGGAGAATTGTGTGCAGAACGCCTGACGTTACTATGATGTTACCAGAGAAATTATTTAAATGCTTTGAGATAAAGGCAGAGTACGACGAAGAAGGTACTATAGTGAACCGCTTCTAGGTAAATTGCTCGAATGCAATTGCTCGAAAACGAATTGCTCGAAATCAGTTGCTCGAAAGTCGATTGCTCGAATGTGACTTTGCTCGAATTGCAAGTTTCTCGAACAGCAATTTCTCGATTATCTGTTGCTCGAAAAAAAAATAAAGTTGAGAAATAGCCTTAACTGGGATCAGTTAATATCAAATATAAAAAAACACAAATTACAAATTATAACCTTTATTAATAAAAAATAGGTATAGGTATGTGATTAAGTTAAAAATTATAAAAACCAAATATTATATGTTTTTAATATGATATGTTATGTGCTATTCCACGGACATAATCATATATATTTCTGCCATGTCCATAATTATTCACTAATCTTAAAAGTCTCTGTGCACTATCACGATATATTATTCGACTTATGGTGTGTTGTTGACCGCTGACATATTGTTCTATCCGTAATTCGTTCCAACTCTGCTCCCTCTTTAATGCCGAAATAAATTTACAGATGTTAAGACCACATAAATTCGAGCAAAACATTTTCGAGAAATTGTGGTTCGAGGAACTTGTATTTCGAGAAAAATTACATTCGAGGAATTTGCCGGAGACGTAGTGAACCAGCCTTGCATATGCTACACTTACTACAAGTGCTTGCATACATTTCTTATTTTACAGAACTTTCCTAGCCCATAATACCAATATCTTATACCCACTTAGTATACTTCAGTTTCAAGATAAACAACAAACAATTACTATAAGTATGGTTGTAAAATTTGATATAACAGTTCATTGGCACATTTTATTGAATATCAGGATATCCATAAACAAGTTAGATAATACTGAAATTGTTTAAAATGTCAGTAGTTCACCTATTTCCATGCTCTTTAAGCAACACCACATGCAGACCCACCTATTAACATAAGTAGACACATTTCGTCTCGACGTAATTTAGATTACCGCCACTAATGTTGCTACAAATTTGCAGCGCGTGGACCCTAGTAACATAGTTTTGTCGTAATGCCTTCTTCATTATTGAGTTTTCCACACTAGCATTCTTTATACAAACGCTTGTATATGTGTACACGTGTATAATTTTGCTGAATCATTCAAGATCTAGGTCTAGTTAATGGTTTTAGTAAATAATACCAATCTAAATAAGTATCAGGCCAGCACTTTCCTATATCATTTAAAACGAAATTATGCAACCAAATATCTAGTTTTAACTAAATAATTTTATTTGTCCATCTAATTGTTTTGAATAAATACATGTCCATAATGTTGATAGGAATTAATTTTAACACGTTTAGTATTATGAAATTATTTCACAAAACATGTTATTTAATCTCGATAATTAAATATCTTTTTAATCAAGCAATATTTTTTGAACGAGAACCATTTCTTGTCGGATCAGTCTGTTAACGTTACCAAATATTATATCGTGTGTTCCAAAAAAAAAACTCATTTAGAGTAGGCATTGGAAAGAAAGATAGAAAAATGGCAGATTGCACTTTGTTTATGAAAACATCTGTCAGTGAGACAGGTACAAGTTTACACTGTATTAAATTTAACTGTATCAAGCAAAAGGGAAAATAAGATGACATTTACACAACCACGAGTGTATTAATCCTAACAGTAAAGTGTTTTGTATATTTTTAGGAAAATATTTCAAGGTCAAGAAGTAATTTAGTTCTCTCTGACTTGGTAGTTCATTTGTATCAGCGGGTACATCTTAAGTTACGGCAAACTTCAATTTGATCATGGCAGGCTGCGAATGAGTTGCTTTTTGAAACACACGATATAAAGAGAGCAGTAAACAACTTTCCGGCTTTTGCACTTTTACAAATTTTATTACACCAACATTTAACGAAAATTCCTGATTGCAACGTCATTCTATTATTTACAGACAACTCAAAAATTTGGGAATATGGGTAGTGAGCATAAGGAAGTACTTAATTAATTCGCTAATTAGTAAGAGTAACGATGAGTCAAGCAATAAGGGCGTCAGGTTCAATAACATACTAAGTTCGACTTCGTTGAACCACGTGGAGCGAACGAGCTCTGAGGAAACAGCTTGCAGAAATCGACTAGTAGCAAAGGGATTACGCAGTGAATGACGAATACAGTGGGAAAGAAAGAGAACAGAAAAACGCTCGCCTGGGGCGCTTCCGATTGATGGAGTCCGCACATGGCACGGACACATTAAGTGGCTTTCGAAGCGGTAATTAGAAGAACGCGGTCGCGGATTCCGTAAGGAAGGAACGCGGCGGTCGAAAGAGATAACTCCCACCTCCATGTCAAAAAGCAGATTTTTCATCCATCGCACACTAAATTAAAGAAGCGACATAGAGCGCGCGAGTGTTTGGAATTTACGGATTTATAGATAAAGCGGCGAAAAATTCAATCCAGCCGATTTCGGATGGTAACAAAGTGATGAGCATGATTGTTACGTGTCTTATCTTATCCCTTCCGCATTTCAGGAGTTCTTGTATGGATTTACCGATAGTCCTTTGTCATAGCCCCCATACACCTTCCCCCGTAGTTCTCGTTAAGAGTTCGTTCCCCCGCGAGCACGACAGAGGCAAGAAAAACCACTTCCTCTCTCTGTGGACACCTTGTGGTCACCGACACGTTCACGGTTGTCTCATAAAGGGAAGTGGTTACAATTCTGCTTTTAAGAATGTTTATTATCCATCTGCTAAGAATAGTAGACGCCCCTATTATTCAGAGCTTGCTACGGTATCAAAACGACTTAACGACACCCACGCGAGGTGAGTATCGCACGACTGGTTAAGTCCGGGAAAAGATGACACTCGCCCTGACATTCGTTAAAACAGGCTAAAGGCCTCGGCTGAAGCGCTCGGGGAGTTGGGCGTGGTTCAAACGGTGCGTCACTGGGCAAGCGTGGTATGACATATACAGGGTAAGTCAAAATGAAAGGGCGCCACCAAGCCTGTCTTAGGGGTGTACCCGAATAACCGGGCCTGGGCGGTTAGACGGGATGAGAAGTACACAGGGTACTCCGTCGGGAAGGTGCTCGAGAGCTGTCAAGCTCGGGCTACAATTTCGGGACAGAAAATACTTAAATTACGATTTCGGGTACTTGTGGCCACGGCGGCGACGTCACCAGACCTACCTGCACGCCCCAACGCTCAAGCTCCGTCGTACATCGATCTTCACACTGAGAGGCTTAATCTGAAAAGAGCATGCACAGGTCGAACACAATAATAAGTCCCTTAATCAGATATTCGTCTATTGGTTGACTTTACAAACGGGCAACGATCACGCCGCCGAAATTATTCTAGGCCTTAAGTTATGGCCCCAGCTGGAGGACGCGCTAATACTAATACACATACAGCAAAAGAAATCTGGTTAATACACACCTGTAACCGGCCGGTGTTGACCCATTAATTTAAATATAAAAGATCAATTACAAGTAAGTGCCATCGTGGTACATTACTTCACAACAAGCGTATCAATCATGAGCGAAGGCGACCAAGGCACTTTAAATTACAGCAAATACAGCGTCGCAAAGGTATGCGCCAAACTAGATAAATGTTTAATTTAAAATGCCCGGGGCCAACACACATGAAATATTTGAATAAATGACAGCAAATACAGCGTCGCCAAGGCAGCGTGGCCTCAGGTCACAGTAATGGCCGCGAATGCACAAAAACGCCAACGCACACTCACAAGAACAATCTCGATTCGCATGAATGACAGATAATAGGTTATACAGTTGTTTGCACAGATACCTTGTTTCGTTGAGGGCCCTTGAGGGTGGCGTGCGGTCAGCTGGTGGCTTGTGTCCGCCTGTGGCACATAGGTAGAAGCGGGGGCGGTACGTGAGGGTAATAGGCAGAATTCCGCCTTATAATGGCGTCGATTGGAATGCGTCTCTCACATTAGACCGGGAACAAAAGGGAGGCCCAAACGTCCTGCAGGAGTAGTCGAGTTAAAGGGGAACAGCCCCTTACTTGAAGAAACAGAACTGGGTGCTCGGAATGCCCATCACACCCACGCAACCACGGTACACACCACACCAAGCACACTCGCGCGACTTGTGTTCCTCTCAACGGCCCTGTTGGAACTCCCGTCTGCAAGCAGCCACATGACGCCACGCGTCCCCAAGCGGAGCAATGACCAATCGCGAAGCGAAGTCTTCGCCGGCTCAAGCCAGTTTTACCCGCGTTTAAAGAAGACGTGTTTTATAAAGGGTGGCCTAAAATGGCTAAAACGAGACAGCTACGCCCATATACAGGGTGTTCGAACTCAAATGGGAAAGAAAAGAGGTGGTTTTTGTGAGTATTTGTGATGAGAAATTAAAAATGCTGGCATCAGATTTGAAACACAGGCAGGCTGTACTGAAAGCTTAAACTTGATTGCTGAAGGCTGCAAAATGGCTTAACAAGCTCAATCAATAAATTCAAACAGGGTGTTATTAAAGACACCTGCGATAACCAAAACGGCTCCTAGTCCGAAGTCTTTGGATTTGTGGAGTTTCTTCATTTGCTGACTATTTCTTGAAAAGCCAGTTCACACACAGTCCTTGAGTGATGGGCATGTCGATTTAGGGGAGAATTTTCCAAAGCTTTGTTATGTACTATCAATTAATTTTTCTGTCGTCTTTAACTTATAGGTCGGTAAGTTTGACCTGGGGGTAACTTTCCTTTCCTGGCTTTGGTGTAAATATGTACCACTTTTACTTTCCTTCAGCAATCTGGTATGTGGCTTAGGGCTAAACTTGCCTTTAGTATTGCACATAGGTGGGGCGGATAGTTCATTCTAGACCTAAATGAGCAAGGCTGGAGAGATCCCGTTTCCGCCTGGGGTTTTAAATGGTTCAAAGCTGTGTAATACTCATTTGGGTTTAGTAAAGTTTATAACTTAATTTGCTTTTTTCCAGTTTTTGTGTGTGGCCCTCCTCACTGCTCTCATATCTCTGGAGGAACATACAACGTGGGAAATGTGTTTGTAGTAACACTTCCAGTGTTACTACCCCACTTTCTGTATGACTTCCTTCTGATTTTTTCAGTATTTTCACTACTTGTTGATTTCTGGCTAACGCGTTTTGAAGTTTCGCACATTCTGATGTGTTTTTAAATCCCTTGTAGTACGCTCTCCATGGAGATAGTTTTCTTCACTTCGTTGTCGTGTATATTTTATAAAGGCGTCTTTATGGGCACCCCAGTTTCTTTTTGCTTTATTGAAAAACTCGACTCCACCCGTAACTCAGAAAGCCAATTCTTCCACCAAAGGACGTATCTTGTCAACTTCCTTAGTTGCAGTACAGCAAGATTTGAAGGCATTTTCATTGGTACAGTGATATCGTCAGGCATAGTTTCTAGTTCAGCAGTGTTCGTAGCCCTGGAGCTGCCTGCTCAAGGCTCTCTCCATATGGGTCCAAGTTACAGTTTCTGAGTTTTCTGTACTCCAGATTAGTTATCACTGGCCAAATTAGATATATATGTGGTCTGAGAGCCTTGGCTCAAGCCATTTTTTACCATACTTGCCATTGTTGGAGTGGCTAAGGGTATATCAATGAACTCCTATCTAACACTGGTTATAAATGTAGGTCATTGTCATAAACCTATTTTATAAGAAAACCCTAGGGTTGATGTTGCTGCTGCCTTTATAGTATGGTGAGTATTTGCATCACAGCTCAGCAGTAGCTGCAGATTCGCCCATCTGCCGTAACTTCCGCGCCTTTGCATCTCGGGGGAGGGTGACCTTCCTGGCTACTCATAGAGAAGGTACGCTGATCCAAGAATAAAATACCTCTCGCTGCTTTCCGTTCCGTGGCCAGTTTTTCTCTGACTGTCACAAGATTCTTAAAGTCTTTATTCTGCGAAAATATAGGTTCTATAACTGAACTCAAGAGAGCTGTACGTAGTCCAGTCGGTAGTCATCCCCAACCCCATTGCTTTCTGCTTTAAGCCAATATTTTTGAATTAGTGCAATATCAGTATTGTCTTTAATAACATAATCCTATGAGATGCACTCCTACAGTGATGTAGTTTACCTGCAGCAGTTGCATAGTCATCGTTGTAACTAGGGTGCCTTGATGTCAATGGGACGTATTTATGCTTTTCAGGGTACGGACACATCGTTGTCCCTTCTCATTCTAAAGCACTTTGCAGTGCAACGGTTTGTTCGGTACCCTGATGGTTGTCCCCTCTCAATCTAAAGTGCTTTAGAGTGAGAGGGGACAACGATCTCTCCGTACCCTGATTTACTTCTGGTTTTGGAGGGAAAGGTTTCAAAGACCCTTTCATGAGGTTGTGAAGGTGGAGGTTCTTTTAGTGCCTGAGTAAGTAACTCGTTGCTTTCACCATTTGTATCTTCTCCGCCTTCCTCTTTCTTCATATCCAGTTTCTTGAATGTGGCCCGAGCGAAGTTGAGGTACGATCTGCAGTTTAAGTCTTGTAGGTGGCTCCAGGAATGTCCTTGGCATACTTCAGCACAAGTTTCGCTTTTTCGCATAGTATACACTTTGTGTATTTCATCCAGTCCCTCTTTTTGTATTTCCTCCAGCCAGTGTCTGTTTTAAGCCGAACCTTACTGTAGCGCACATCGACAAATCTCGGTTCAAGTGCAGCCCCTCCTCAATTTCAATCTTCTTGAGTAGGGTGGGTAGCCTTCTGGAACAATTACCATTTTCGCCTCAGATGAACCCTCTTTCTATATAGGAGCAAGTTCATTCTTCTTGCTTCGTTTTTTCCTTTGTTTTGGGGCAGTTGCATTAGATCGGTTCTTTTAGGTTTCATTTTAACTGGGTCACCACGTTACCAAACTTTGAAGGTAATATACCCAACGGTCTTGGGCTTATAAAGGCCGATGTGCAATGCTTTTGTTTTTCCCTGTCGTTGGTCTGATGCTTTAGGAGAAATTAATACTGGCTCACCGGCTGTCGGATTTCAATAAGCCACTCGACTGATAAATATACATGCATAAGATTGCAGAATTTGGTCAATTTTTTGTAGGATAGACTATGTCTTTCAACCTGTGTTAAAATGTTGATATAGAAATATGTTTTGAAAGTTTAAAAAATATTGATTCTATCTTGATGATCTTTATAGATGTGAATAAATAAGCTTGAAAGAAGCGCAGAAGCAACGCGTTTCCAGCAGTCTTTTTGTATTATTTTTTTATTTTGGTACTCAGCCAACAGCCGTTAGGCCAATTATAGGCGTCGCTTTACATTTTATGGTTACTTCCAACCCCACTAACGACTGTCATGATGTTATTATGACATCCGGGACCAACTATTTCCGTGACAGCCGTATCACGAGGCGTCGAGAGAAGCAGCCATGGAACTCCCATCCAAGTTCTGACCAGAAAGAGCTTTGCTTAACTCTACTGATCGAACGTGAACGCTTGTTCAAGCTACACCACCCGGGACCCGTGTCTTGATGAATGTTTGATGATAAGACCTTTCCGCAACTTTCACCAAATGAACGATCCATGCTAGTGTATGGATACGAGGCTGATGCCTACACTAATTAAGATTGTGAAGAGGATTGTGGTCCATTTAGGCAGTTTGTCAATGAAACTGTGAATATAGATTAGGTTAAATGATATACGATGAGATCAACAATAACACTTAAAATTATATTTGAGATCATACATATATGTAGCAATGGTACAGTTATATATAAAATACGTGAATAAAACAATTTACAAATAAAATGCGTAAACTGTAGGTGAATGAACGAGCCGGGATCTCTGTCGTAAATATGCTTAACCAAGTGAACGAACTGGAATCTGAAGACGTTGTTTCTGAATGCTCAAATAATGCAGACATATTGTTCAATACGCAATGGATGACTACGCAATGACGGCGACGGCAGTGTCCCCGTTATATAAGCTCCATATACGCAAGTAGAAGTATTTTATGATTTTACGACTGGCGAAGGAAGCTATTCTTAAAATACAATGCACTATTGACCTCCATCTAGAAAGATAGCATTTTCCAGTTACGTAAATCTTTATTGTTCGCCTTGGGTCACATTGGAATATGGCCGAAACTCGGGGTTTGTGTGCAGCTGTAGACCATAGAGCTGGATCTGTTGCATTTCCAGATTGTGCAACCACTCCGCAGCTTGCAGGGGGTCCCTTTGTTTTCAGAAGGTTTTGATACGATCCTACTGTGACGCCTCGGAATGCCTAGTTTTCGAGATGCTGCAGTTCCGTTGGAATAGCTTGACACTTGGTGAAATCAAGGAAGTACTTTGTCAATCCGTGATGTACAATGCAAAACAATAAAAACTGGGACAGTTAATGGTCTGTTGTGAATATAACTACTATACAGCTGCTGGGTTATTCTAACTTAATTGCTAACTTGTTTAGACATTGCTATAAATCAAAATTGTTATAGTAAATGTAATTGTTTTGAGCTTCATTTAAGCTAGTCAAATTATACTAAAATCTCTATCAGGAGTTGTCCCAGTTTTTTTGTCTTGCATAGTACGAGCGAGGAACTCAGTTTTTGATGTTAGAAAGTAACCTGCACATCGCGTCATGTTTTAATTTGAACGTCCACGCTACACAGCTATGACTCCGACATTTTATTGGAGCCGTTGTGGCAAGGCGATTTGTATTGGCGCACGATTTGGAAGTGGAAACGAAATTTACTCGGTGCAAATCTACGTTGAACTCAAAAGGTTTTTTTAACATTTTTAGGCGATGGGTGAACCAAGTTCACGCGCACTTGGACCTCAACGTGGGCCTCCAAGTCACGCGTGTTTATACGCTTTGTGTGTAGTGTTGTTATCCCATCCACGATTTCGAAAAGACGTGTTTATTGCGAGCTTAGAACTCGATCCATTGCGCCACCGAGGTGGTGTGTAGAAGTTGTAGCGTATTTAATTAGAAAAATATGTTGCCCTTATGAAAAACCTTCATACAAGAATATGCATTTTACGATTTACACAAGGCTTATACGTACGTATAACATAAAACTATTAAAAATGTTCGTAAACAGCTCATTGATATCGAAAATAATGAAAGTACAAAGAAATCGAAAATGCCGTTTGAATATTTTCTATTAAATTTCTTGCTTACTTAAATGTCGTATGATGGATGTTCTTTGGTATCCCTAAAGGTGCGAGTTGGCAAGACATGGAGAGGGGCGTTTGACATTTCTTGTCTAAATATAAAATTAAAACAAAGTTTATGTTATTTTGTGTTTAGAGGACTACAAAGTGCGTTGAAAATGTATTTGACGTTTATTACTATTGTTTGTTCTGGCGCAATAAAGAGTATAGAAAGTGTTTTAGTAATATCGTACCTACAATAACTAATAAAATACTTATTGTCTAACCATTTTAGACTATGCAAGCTGAAAACAGACTTTTAGTAAATTCTCAAGTGACATTGTTCTTTTATATGTGAAGCAATCATAGCTGTAGAGCTGTAGTTGTGTCTCATGTAGTCTTTTTGAATTTCTATACTTTGCAATAAGGAATTTTCATTCGCTTGTGAAAGGGCTCAAGATTTCTGGACGAGCCAGATCTTGAAATTTCTCGCTAACGGGGCTCCCAGCCGATGATACACTTATAAGATCTGCAGCTTTGCAAGCAGATGCTTAATTTAAATAAAATAGATTTCTGTTTGCAGTCGTTTGCAGCGGTTAAGTGTTTGTGCATAGAATGCTGCGACACAGCCTTCGCAGGCTTGCAAGGCTGCCTGGTAATTGCCAAACCGTTGTGTATTCTTTGTGACGCATTAAGTCTATGCATGTCAGCATGAGTCAATCCCATGAAGAATTCGATTAGCACAAGATCTGCGACTAATCCTTTGTGTTTATGCTCAGATGTAACCCATCGTGCTCGTCGGATGCTGCAGCAGTCGACACTCCGCTGTTAAAACTTGCTTCGTACAATTTTGACCCAATGTTTTCACCACTCTTTCTACTCACCCCTGAACAGATAGGCAGCTCTTATGAGAATAGTAAATTAGAGCCTTAGTTCAGAAATATAGAATTATTCAACCTATAATGTTTATTTTAAACTAGATATTACTCGCCAATTCCAGAGTTAGAGAAGCGTCCTGCTTTGGAAAGTTAGGAAATCCAGTAATTTTGCAAGCTTGTATGCAAAATGCATTAGAAATTGAAGCAAAACAAACTATTTTGAAAGTTCTGCGCCGCTAGCGAATGCTTGTGCGTTTTGCAACTGCGCTCGATTGTTAATAAGTTCTGCTTTAACTGACTAGAATTTTCGATTGTGTGTGGGAGATTTCGAAATTCTCCATTGCGCTTTTAATGGCTTTTTAATTTTTAATTAATTACGGCTGTGTGAACGATTTCTGAATTGGCTGTTGATATCTGTTGACAGTCAACAACGAAGGAAACAATCCGAGCTCGTACGTATCAAATTCGACCTCAATAAAAACACCAGGTAGCTGTTGCGTTTGTTTTATAAATATCACAATCAAAGTGTGCAAATGTTTTCATCGTTTAATAAGTGGCGTAGTTTTTACTACCTGCCTGCGTACATTGACAAACTTTGGAAATGATTAACGTCCAAATCACGCCCGCTCTTGGAACTAAAAGCAAAGAATACTAAATTGGTAGAATGTGGATGAATTAGTTTCTGGTAATCGCATTTCAAGTAACGAGTACCAGTACAATAATTCGAATCGTGTTATCCGCTGTGTGGTTCAGCCTAGTGATTCAGCGTAAACAGAATGCATTTTGTGTGTATGTGTAAATGCAGAAACTTTCACACTGGTGAAAAGCCTTATAGCATTTAGATAACTGCAATTTTATTTTTAAAAATGACGCTCTTGTATGTTTAAATGCTTTTTTTTATTTCAGGTAAGTCGCTACTGTATCATCTAAGACTAGTCTGTCTAAAAGTAAGTAATTACATGTATAGTATAAGACAAACATTTGTTATCCTGCTGTCCGTATCTCATTTTCCACTTATATGTTCACTGCTCTGTATTTACATACTCTCTATTTCTGCCAGAGAACGAAAGTGCAGACTGATAACGCCACAAATTAATTCACACAATGCGGGTACCGGTAATTAGTAGTTTTCACAGTCGCCTGTTTGACCTTTCGTTGACTCTTCTGTTGAACTTTACAACACAGCTGGTATGTGGAAAATAATAAATGATGAAAAGGAAGAGCTTAGATGGTAATTATAGAAAACACCAAAAATATAAATAAAACCTCTGTTAAAAGATAATTTCGGTTCCTGTCTCGTGCGGGGTTAGGCGATTTTCACTCCGTAATCGCGCACTGAACTGCTTTGTCGCCGCCGTTTCCTGCAATTGCAAAAGTTGTTATCTGATTTAACCGCCACAATCCTTCTTAATTTCAATTACCGCCAGGAGGCCATAGATGCAATTCCATTTAAAGCCTCCTGAAAACGTCACGTTTTTCGCCCGTCTGGCTGATGTGAAAGAGTAATTACTTCCTTCATTAGTTACGTAATACTTTATGTACTTACTTAAACAAGTGTCATTAATGCTCCGCTTAATTAATGCCCCGTTTCACTAAATTTAATTATCTTCAGCCAGTGACACCGAGTTTTCTTTTCTCGATGGCGTCACTGCCGGTAAGGTGCTGCAATACCAGCCACAAATTTGCTCAGTATTCTGTGTTTACTTAATAGTGTGGATGATCTGATGATGCGTGACAAAAAATAATAAATTCCGAACATTTTTGGTCGTTCAATGTTGTAATTGCTAAACTGGGCTTTATTCTCCATTAAAGCCGTTGTTCAACACACTTCAAAGCTGTATAGAATGTTTTATCGTCGCTAGATTCAATTCAAAAGGACCTTAACTTTGTTTCATATTAGTTGGAACTCACTGTTGAACTAGCCAAAGTGCTAAGAAGTGAAAGTATAGCGTCATCAGTAGGGTTTATTATTGTATTGAATTGGGCTACTAATAATTTAAACAATTTTAATAGCTGCAGAATAATTCTGTTGGCACTAACGGTTTAATTATTAAAAAAAAGTTTGTTGACGTTGCCACTTAGCATAAGCCCACCGTCCATAAACGCAGACTCACCTAGCTCTTTTTACGGAAATGATATTTAATTATAAAAGCCAACAGGTTTCCCATACAGACGTCCGTCGCCTCGAAAACGCAAGAAGCCAGATGATGCAATAGCAACATCTCCATTCTTCACCCAAAGGAATTGGGTCAAGAACTATCAACATTTGACGGTATTTTCATGCTTTGACATCGCCTGCTGGTTGGCCTTCGCTCGACCATGATTCAAAAATCATTTCCTCCAGCAGCCCAAAGAGCCGAACAGTTAGAATGCACCTAGACAATGTTTCTTATACTAAAGCAATTACATGGTTCCAGGCGAGTAACTGAGATTCTTTTCTTCGGATTCGCAACGCTTTTTAGGACTTGAAATCACGGGGATGCTGATGCAAGGAAAGGGAAACTCAAATCTGCTAGAGCAAATGCATGAAAATCGGTAAATCTTGCGATGGGATAGGTCAACATGTCGGCGTTGGCGAAACGAATTCCCAATAATGACTGTTATTAGTGCAGGTTGTTATGCTAAGTAACGGGCCAAGTTATTATGGTAAGTGAGGCCGCTTATATGTCATTATTCGGAATTTTTGTTCCCATAAACCGTTATGGCTTTTGGTAGATCTTGCATTAATTGGCAGTTTTTTGCCGCAATTGCACCGTTCATGCATGCTTTTCTAAGTTTCTTCGCATTCCCGGGTAATTGCTCCATTCGCCGAGTTCCAGGGAAATCTCCGCGCGTATAGTCGGTTGTGTGCATTGTAGGTCGTGTTAACTAACTGGTCAGCATGTGATAATTGGTGATTCATTTTGATTTTGCTGGTCTGCCAAGCCCAATTCTAAGTCTCTGGCACAGTTCGGATGCCGAACACGTGGAATAAAAATTAACGCTGCTAAACCGTAGATCTTCAAATTTGGAATTGTATCATGCATAGGGGCAAATTTGCTTTTTTTGGCTAATATTAATCAGTTTTCGTATAATTCATATAAAAAGACTTAGGCGAATTTTAAACATCAGATACAAAACACACAATTTTCAACAATCTATCATATTTATCATATATCTTCACCGTTGTACCACTCCTGTTATATTCGAAAATCGGTAGTATTCGTTAGTTTTCGTATAAAAAATATTAGGCGTTACTTTGCGAAGCAAACAAGGAAGTGAGAATACATTATAGGTATCAAGTACGACAAATAGTATGTTTATGATTTTGGAAAATCGGATAATGTTCAACCGTTTTCTTCGAAATAATATTATAATTTCTTTCTGAAGCAAGCAGAAAAGAATAAAGACTCAATTGTAGAAATCAGCAGCAGCAGATACAATCTCCAACAATATACAATGTTGTTCAAAAGTCTTCGCCACTCAACTACGATTTTTATACGGGAATGGTGAATGATCTTCAATAGTTCTCTTATAAACAGTGTTACCGAGTTTCTTTACGTAGCAAATAAAAGAAAGTGGGAGTACATAGTAGGTATTGTGACTTTTCAACCCCTTACTAAGGGCGTCAAAAATTTATACCTCCAGTTAAGCTCAAATCGCAGAAATACGTTCACTCAAATATATATGCGATTAAGAAAAACACCAGGTAATTACCTTTTGTTAGTCCGCAGGCACGATCGGCGACTGTTCGGTAGGTCGGGCTAAGTAGATATTTTGGCCCGTAGGTCGGATGTATTCCGCGCTGGACCGTCTGGAGTTGTTGGTGCCTAAATACTTGTATGAGGGTTGCTGGTACCTTACCGTGGCTAGGTGTCGATCTTGGAGCGATCGCGGTGTCAAATACTACAGATGGAATTTGTTCACTTTTAGCCGGGAAGCTTTGATTTGACAGCGGGGTGGTTGCGATTTCTACAGGTTCAGTTATTAGTAAAATGAGGTTATGTGATATATTTAAAACCCCTCGAAGCGCCGGTATTTGCGCTTATTAATTAGGCGGTCAAAAATGACTTTTAAGCAGTTAGCCCTGCAAGACAGTACAGTAAATCAAGCCAGTCTACTCCGTTAGATAGCACAGCATGTTAGACCGAGGACCCAGGTAGGAAAGGGGAGGGAGTTTGGGACTGAACAGGACAGGTAATCTCAAGTGCGGATAAACTCAAGTGACTGGAACTGGCCGTGTGATCTTCTTTTATACCTTTTTTGCCGCGTTATCAGAGTACTTGTCCTAGCTTCCACTGGAGCGGAAAACGACGCCGTCGTTCATACATCGCGACTACGCGCATAGCGGGTATTTTCGCGTTATCGTAAAACCGAACGTCGGATAGATGCAACGCTCGATAAGGCGATGTACAAATTTAGATACATTTAATGTATCAATAAAATTTGTTTCAGGGGGCTAGCGTTACAGTATAACATACAATAAATACAATTTCCAACAACATACAAAACATCTTTAAATAGTTTCTTTGCTACGCAAAGAAAGAGAAGGGAAATGCATTCTAGGATTTTGGAAAATCGAATAATATGCAACAGTTTTCTAATACATAGTAGTAGAATTTCCTTCTGATGGAAATATAAAAAGATAAAGAGTCAGTTGTAGACATCAGATACATTAGATACAATTTTCAAGAATATACATTACTGTTCCAAAGTCTCTGAGAAAGAGAGAAAACCGGGAAAAGTCAGGGACATAAATATAGTCAGGAAAAAGTCAAGGAAAAGATGTAACTCTTTCACTTATTCAGGGAACGTTTTCCATAACGAAAAATTTCTCAGCATTATCTTATTTCCTGTGTACTTTTAAAGGAGCCATATACGCTCAGCGTACTATCTCTGTCTTGGCCATACGTAGTAAGGTTGAACTGACAAAGATAGAATGTCACTACTGTGTACATTCATTCATAGTGTGGCGCCGGCGCATTCAAATCGTGCCCTGTCGGACGAGGGTGTAATTGGTTGTGGGCTATGCTGATTATTTAAACAGTCCAAATAAAAAGAAGGTAATGTACATTGTACGTAGTATCTCATATGCTAAATAGAGTTTCCAATCATTTACAATGTTTGTCATTTTGGAAAATCGAATAATACTCGACAGTTTTCTTATAAACAATAGAATTTCTTAACGCAAATAGAAAAAGATTGAGAGTAATTTGTAAACATCAGCTAGAATATATAAAATGTTGTTCAAATGTCTTCGCCACTCAACCACTCTTCGTATATTAGATAAGTGAATGCTAGTCAAATGTTTTCTTGTAAACTGTGTTGCCCAGTTTCTTTATGTAGCAAATCAAAGATATCAGGTACAATTTCCAACCACCAACGATATTTGTTATTTTGGAAAATCGGATAATATATTCAACCTCCTTCTGATAAATAATAGTAGAATTGTATTTTGGTGCGAATAGAAAAAGATAGAGTCAGTTGTAGACATCAGCTACAATACATAAAATTTGTACCAATATACAATGCTGCTCAAATGTCTTCGCCACCCAACCACTCTTCTTGTTATTTGGAAAATTAAATGATATCCAATTATTTTCTTAAAAAGTGTTGAAAATGTTTTTTGCGAAACAAACAAAAGGAAGAAAGTAACATTGTAGCTATCGCATACAATAAATAGAATTTCGAACCATCTACAATGATTTTGGAAAATGGGATAGTATTTCGTTCTAATGCAAATAGAAACAGATAGAGTCAATTAGAGACGTCTGCTACAATACTTACAATTTTAACAGTCTACAATGTTGTTCAAATGTGTACACCACTTAACCACTTCCTATATTAGACAATTGAATTATACCCATTAATTTTCTCAAAAAAGTCTCAAAGTCTTTACCTAGCAAATAAAAGAAGGAAGAGTACATTGTAAGTATCACATACAATAAATAGAATTTCCAACATACCACAGTGTTTGTCATTTGGAAAATGGAATAATATTCAACAGTTTTCTTATAAGTAATAGTAGAATGCCTTTCCAGTGCAAATAGAAAAGATAAAGAGTCAGTTTTGTAGACAACAGCCACAATATATACAAATTCCAAGAATATAGAATGTTGTTCAAATGTCTTCGCTACTCAATCACTCTTCTTATATTGGAAAATTGAATGATATTCAATCGTTTTCTTAAGAACAGTGTTACTATTTGTAGGAATCACATACAATAAATACAATTTTCAACCATCTACAATGTTTGTCATTTGAAAAATCGAATAATATTCAACAGTTTCCTTGTAAATAATAGTAGCATTTATTTCTAATGGAAATAGAAAATGATAGCGAGTCAGTTACAATAGATACAATTTCCAACAATATACTATATTTTCAAATATTTTCACCACTCAACCACGCTTCTTATATTTGAAAATTTAATGCTATTCAAAAGTTTTCTAATAAACAATGTTACAGTTTCCTTATCAAGCAAAAAAAAAGGCAGTGGGAATACGTGGTAGCTATCGCATACAATAAAAACAATTTGCAACCATCTACAATGTTTGTTATATTTGAAAATCGGATAATATTCAACAGTTTTCTTGTAAATATTATTAAAATTTCTTTATACGTCAAATAGATCAAGATTAGGAGTCAATTCTTTGCAAAACTTCTAAAATTAAAAGTACCTAATTTGCAATATATTAAATTATACATTAAGTGCATAATAATGTACAATTTTTGTCAAATTTCTTCACCGTTACACTACTTTTGTTATAGAAAAAGGTCGTATAGTAACAATACAACAATAGCAATCATTATCAAATGTTTTCACTATTTTACTACTTTTGCTATTATGAAAACTTGGATAATATAAGAATCTTCTGTAAATAATTTGGTGTTTATTGATATACCATTCACAAGAAAAATGTTCTCTTTTAAAAGATCTAGGAAATCTTAATTCTGGTATGTAGAAAAGGATTGTGTTATCTTAAACTGTATATAGATACAGGCCACTACTGTAATTAAATAAATTTTTAGAGTTGAAATACTAATCATATTCCTATCTGGCCCTTCAGCTCGGATCTCATCATCGCTGCAGAAGTCTTATTTCATGAAGATGTTATAGAGAAAATATTTCAAGTAGACAGTACCTAGTTGTATTTTTATTTTCATTTTCCCTATCAAATACGTGCAATACTTCAATTATCCGCGAAAACATTTATACATAAAAATACAGTTATACTTACACGACGAAACATGAATTGTAACGCGATAGGCCAGGAATAAAAAACATATTTTTTAATAATTATTCAAATTGTATTTTAAAAGCATAAACATGTAGAAAGGAGGTAGTAAACTTGAACATAATTTTTTATACCTAAATCATCCTTTAAAAAATATATCGGTAACAAATTCACTTGGAAGTAAAACATTATCCTTGAAATAATATAAAATCTAAATACATTTTCTTATTGGGTGTTCAATTTAAAATTTTGCGTGGCGTAGAGTTATGTCAAAGCGGCAGTATACAAGTTTCAAATTGTTTAAGAATGCTTATAAAATACATTTTTTTACTCTCGGAAGTTTTACTCAAAATCCCTACATCATAGTCTTTATTGAAAGTCCTCCCCTACGTCCGTTATTTGACCTATTTTCCATACGTATAGGGACAAATCCCTACGTCTGGCAACACTGCCTATCGATGGCACTGTTTCAATTTTTTTTAATTTATAGAACTAAGTCACTGTTGAATTCGCAGCTCGATTATTATATAACTATCCTTTTATCTCTATACTGTTTGAGGCTTTCGCGGTTACTCGAATTATTCTCCTTAGCATAGAATTTCGAATTAGACCGCGTAGTATTTGTAGATGAACACCCAGCATTCTCTGGCTTAATGTGCCTTGCACCTTGTGAAGTCGAGCAAAAACCCGCGCGATGGCCATGCTCTTTGGTGACTCGTGTTGTTTGAGTACCTTGAGAACAATGATACTTACGCAGCATTGCCTCGTTGCTGTTTGTGCATCCATATTCACTAACGTTTCGCAAGACCTTGCAGCTTGCATCATCAGAGTGAAAGTCGCACTGCGGCAAACAGGCCAAATCTGCCTAAGTATCATCGTTATCAAGATACTCAAACAACACGAGCCACCAAAGAGCATGGCCATCGCCCGGGTATTTGCTCGAGTTCACAGGGTGCAAGGCACATTAAGCCAGAGAATGCTGGGTGTTCAACTACAAATACTACGCGGTCTAAGCCGAAATTCTATGTCAAGAAGAAGTATGCTTTTACCATTTCAGGACCTGCCTTTATAGTGACCCCTACAAAAGCACTTCGCTATATTGTTCTGTAGGCGATAACAGAACAAATATCGTTGATGCATTTCCAGCTGCTTGGCTGCCGAGTGCATACACAAACAGAACGTCTCGTCGCCATGCTATCTCTGTTAGTGTTAGAATAAACACTGGGCGCAACTTCACACGACTTCCGTAAAAATTGTAATAAACATTTCGCGATTAACGAGAGCTTGCAGTCTACGTGCAGACCGATCGTGGCATCAAAATCAGCACAACGGCGTGTTTGCATAGCGTAAGAAAGGATTTTATCTGCAGCAGACTTTCAGTCAAAGCAAAGATTAAAAATAAACACAAATACCATAAATATACACCGCGTATTTACGTTTGATCTCTTACCTTCCCACACTTCCGGCCCTTATCAATGCCGAGGTGCTGAATCGTCAGGTGCGATGCGTCACGAACCAGCCGTTGGACGCGTAATAATCGACGATCGTAATCACTGCCAAGATAACGAATTTCCTGTTTGAGCCTTTAAACGGCGATTTGAAGTAGTATCTTTGGAAGAGTGTGGTCTTATGGTGTAAACGCGGCTTTAAGATTTCTACTAACAATATTCTACATATTAACAGTCTTAAAACACTAAATAGTCAATAGGAACGATACCTGTTTAAATACAATTCTCCAAATTTCTTAGTATGTAATACAGCGTCCACACTGAGTAACGTTGCTGTTTTTAGAGCCTCCTGCGATTTAATTAATGCCAAGTGCATCTAATTAGGAATTTATGACGCACTGTAACGAATCTCTGTTTTGAAACATGTGCGATTTGATTAAGCCGTACTGATGTAACTCCATTCTTCTCGCACAGCGCTTTTGACGTCGCATCTGTCTTTTGGGACTGAGATGCAAGCACCATTTCAGCAGACGATGGGCTTTTCCATATTTGGATATAAAAATACAGGCATTTCCAGTTACTTTATTTGATTTTTGATTGACAGTTGGGGCAAATTTATAAAAATCAGTTTCGACAGAATATGCTCCTGTATCTTGTCGAGACGGAGCATGGTGGGGTGGCTTTTAATTAAGGTTCTATTTTTAAAACCCCAGATACGGTATTTGACGAATGTTATCGCCACCTTAGAGAACCTGTCGATGTACTTGTACATATTGATTGCTTTAAAGAAGTCACCATTTAAAAAACTCTCTTATTGGCTGTAAACATTTTCTTGCAAATGTTTTTAATTTGTAATGGAACCAGAGCGGCAATAGCAGAATGTTAGTAACATTATAATAATTGGCCTCTCATCCGAGGCATCGCAAAAGCTCATTTTCATGGGTTTCTGGATACAGACGCTATTTGCAGTCGTTTACTCTAAGTACACGCGAGATACCAGCTCGTCCGCTGGTGGTGTTTCATTTTCCGTTTCTATTCCGCCACCTGGGGACGCGCCTTTGGGGGTTACGGGTTTTCACGAGGGGAATTTATTACATTTTTTGTGGAACTGCTAGGTTTTATCGTTTTAGGTGTAATGTCCTGGCCACTAGCTTTTGTCATCTTTAATTTTTTTATCACTTCACTTATGTCTTCTTCAATTATGGGATTTTCATTATAGCCGATTGCATTTGCTCTGTATTTCCACGAACGCGTCTTGCGTAACGCCTCGTCTCCTAGCAATTGTTCTTCAATTTTATTAAACTTATTTTGGCAGGATAATTATCTACATTTTTTGCATGAAAAGATACAAAATATGTAGAGGTTTCGTTTGTTTATTAAAAGGTAGCTTTAGTGAAATCGCATTAACCCAGAGATATTGCAATGATAGTAACTAGTTAATGAGCAGAAAAACAAGAACCTATTGCAAGACGACTGCTAAATACTGATATGAAGATTCTGAGAAGTTGTAATTGCGTGCAATTACTTGAAAGATATTTTATGTAGATGTTGTTTTGTTGAAAGCCTTTCATTTATTTACAATTGAACGTGTAGTAGGTATAGCACACTGGACATTACAATTCAGTCTATATTGCTGGGTATTGGAGATCAAAAAGATTAAATTAGAACACTTACTGTTCAGTAATTTACTAAAAATATTCCGCGACAATACGCAGTAGTCGGTTTTCTGTAGTGTAGAAGATACGAATACTAAAAAAGCTGTGCTTGTAACAATGTCTTATTATACACAGCGTGTCCCCGGATGGGGTTGCGCACTCTTGTAAACTTTTTTATTTTGGAGTTTTCGGCAAAATTTATTCTTCATAAAAAGTTTTGCTTGGCCTAAAACTTATTTTTAGCCTACTTTCGATTTTTTTAAAATCAAGTAGGCCTTTACAGTTGAGCAAAAACTATTTTTATTTTAGGTAAAGTACCTTTTCTGTTCACAGTATGCCAAAATGTTGTTAAGAAAAGTTATTCATATTGAGAAGTTATGGCCATATGCAAATTTTCAGGATGATAGTCCTACTTGATAAAATTCTTCATTTTTCAATTTCGTTTCAGGTGAAGTACTTTTTCTGTTGATAATACGCCAATATGTTACTAAGAAAAATTGCTTAGAACGAAAATTTATACTAATTTTATATTTGAGGATAATAGCATATCAAATATTTTTTATCACAATGAGACTACTCCAAATTCAAGAGCTTTGCCTGATAATGCAAGTCAAAAATCTAGTTGCTTTTCGATAGCAACTGTCAAATAAAATCCCTCACTGCGACAGTGAAGTTACATATCTTATGTACCATCACACACGTCAAAAATGTTAACGTTAGATCAGCGTATCTACTTAGTAAAGTGTTATGGCATTGGAAATGTCAGCTACCAATATACAATACAACTATTTCACCAAAAATATCCAGACGTGCATATAACCAGGCAAGCAGCAACAAAACTTATCAAAAAATTTGATAGAACTGGCGATGTGAAGGACACCAAGAAACTACCACGACAATATGACGAAGAGGACGCTGTCACACTAGTAATTCTTAATTTAGTTCAAGAAGCACCAAAATTGTCACTGCGAAAAAGGTCACAGAATTTGAGAATAAGTAAGTCACACATTCAGAGAATTTTAGTTAAAAATAGTTTTCATCCGTTCAAACCCAAGTTTGTCCATAAGCTAGAAGACGGAGATGATGTCCATCGATTAGAATTCTGTCTACTCCTGGGAGAAAGAATAATGAACCATAGATTTTTCTATCGAAATATTCTGTTCAGTGACGAATCAACCTTTTCGACCAATGGCGTTGTGTCAACGCAAAATTGTAGATTTTGGGCTCAGAACAATCCAAATTTTCGTATCAGAACCCGAAGTCAGCGCTTTAAAAAAGTAAACGTTTGGTGCGGAATGCTCTACAACAGAATCATTGGTCCCTATTTTTTGAATACTTTAAACCAAAATACATACTTGGAGCTTTTGGACAACTTCGTTATGACCGAATTAGAAGAGGAGAGTTTAGAGTTCAGAGGAAAGCTATTCTTTCAACAAGACGGATGTCCTGCACATTTCACACTTAGAGTTAGGGCCTGGTTAAATGAGCATTTTCCTAATCGGTGGATTGGACGCTTTGGTCCACTAAATTGGCCGGCGAGATCTCCAGACCTCAACCCACTGGACTTTTTCTTATGGGGCTACCTAAAGGAAAAGGTTTACGCAAACGAATTAGAAGACGATTTGGAAAATTTAAAACAAAAAATCGTAGAAGCTGTTGCTAGTATGAATGAAGAAATGCTTTCATCGACCTACCTAGAATTTAGAACCCGAATAGAAGAATGTGCACTAAGAAGAGGATATTACGTGGAATAATTTCAATGTTTAGAATTTAATTTGTTTTTTGTTATGTTGTATTAAAAAATAAAATATCCTAGATATGAAGTATGCAGTTACTGCAATTGTTTACTACAGATCGTTAAATTTTTCCATTAAATTTTACATGCGAAGTTTACGCAATTTTATAATATCGTTCAAATAGCAGTACTTGACCTACCGTACTTTGTTAATAATTAATATGGCGTCGACAATAGCAGAAAGATCTTTATTATTAATTTCCATAACTTTTCGAATTTTATAAAAGTAGGACTATCATCCTGAAAATTTGCATATGGCCATAGCTTCTCATTCTGAATAACTTTTCTCAACAACATTTTGGCATACTGTGAACAGAAAAGGTACTTTACCTAAAATGAAAATAGTTTTTGCTCAACTGTAAAGACCTACTTGATTTTAAAAAATCGAAAGTAGGCTAAAAATAGGTTTTAGGCCAAGCAAAACTTTTTATGAAGAATAACATTTTACCGAAAACTCCAAAATAAAAAAGTTTACAAGAGTGCGCAACCCCATCCGGGGACACGTTACAGTGTACCCATCTTAAAAATAATAACAACTTCAGAAAATCTTCGAAATCTGCTAATTGGAACAATTAAGTATTATATCCAAATGATTTATTAGGCCACTTTTGTTATTCTATTATCATTTATTTACTTGATCATTTGACTAATAGAAGCGAGACTTTATTTCAAAAATAATTCAATTTTGATTGTTTTGAAGCAAACTGGTCGATAAAGGAACTCACGTGAATGGAAATGTTCTGCGAAATATAACAATTTGTGTAGATGAGTTACTGAAATTAAAGTAATTCAGATTGTTACTTGCCGGTACTGCTACACATTCACACTGGGTAGTAATCACACCAACTGTTAATTATCCTATTATTAATAGAAGACTACAGCGATTTTGAAAACTGCATTTCACGCATTACAAAAACATTTCGGGCAGGAATTTCGATCGACACTTGCCAGATATTGCAGGATTGCTGTGGCAACAAAGATCATTAGCGTTCACCAGATAGCCAAGGCCAGCTGGATATTAATACCCCTGGCGTTGCAGTTCCCCAGAAGCCGCGGTGTATCGCCAAAGTGGACCGCGGCGGCTTAAACACCGAACTCATTAGGTCAGATCTTTTTGGACATCGAATCGTGGCATTTCAACAAAAAGGGATTTTAGAGCTATTTTGGAAAACCAAAGTCAGTTGGTATGTAAAGTACCGGGACGAATGACGCAGAAGGCACCACTAACCAAGCACCACTAACGATCAAACCTCCCGTTAAATCCGCTGCGATCGCTCATATTACCACCTGTCGCTTTGATATAAATATGACAGGTTGAATTTCCAATTAATAGCAAGTAAAACTTACTACATATTTACATCTTCAGTTATGTTCTCTGACTTATTCTTGTTATTTCCATGTTGTTTTTTAATGTGTAACAAAATTCGGCGTAGGTAGCGCCACCTATCGGATACATAATCGTTACTGGTGCCCTCGTTCGTGTCGGTACTTTACAGCTGTAGCAAAGTTCTATTATACAATGTGTCTCCAGTGTGTTAGAGGGCAAATCAAATCAATTAAAAACCTGAGGAAGTGTGGGAAAAGAAATAATAAATGTTAGTTAGGAGAGTATAGTTGCATCTGAAATACATTGAAGTTTATTTGAATTTTATTGTGGCGAACTACAACCAAAGAGACTATTACTGTAGGCCACTTTCTAGAATAGGGGTTATTAAATTTTAATAATGCCAAGAGGCGCACGTATTCGATTTCAAATCATTCTTTAGCAACCAGTTAACAATGCAATAAAAGTCCACATGTTACCTACACCATTTCCAGGGACCAGTATTTAAACTAGCAAATGTTTTTGTTATGACTTTTAGGGTTCACGTAGTAAATGGATCAACTGGAAGCGTATTCAGTAATTTTCAAAGTTCACTTCAAATTATCTATCTGACATTTTCTACAAATTGTGTAATTAATAGTTATTGATTATGTAAAATAATTAAAATACGAAGTAAATATAAAACATTAATTTAATATTCAAAGCATATACAAATAACGCATAAGGGGAAACGACCAAAATATTGCTACGCGATTGCCGATAAATTGAACTCTCCATTGTCTGTTCCATGTAAATTTGGTAAATTCAGATTGCCCCAGACAGTGACCAGTTACGGATTCAATATCCTTTGAGGAATTACAGCAATCTGTATGCGAGGCCCTAGATCCCGGATGTTTGGATAAACTTTACTTGGACCATTTGAATGCCGTTAACTACCATCTCTCAATTTGGATACGAGCTCTTTGGCCCGCCTTTCCAATAAACTGCCATATACACCTACCTACGTAGATTGTAAGGCAAGTTTACGTATCATCTTGAATGACCATGTTCAAATATACACTCACAGTCAAAATGTGGTACAAGATGTGTGCTTATGTATAATGGCTACAGTGAAAGCTGTTGACATAGCGAAAAATGCTCAGTGTTTGAAGCTGAACTATTTGCTCTTAATTTACCATTGACAACGATCTTATACAGAGTTTATCCAGTTGTTTCGATCTTCTTGATGTCACTGGACCATGACGTTGGAGGATGTGTTCCGCTGCAAAATGCATCGCGTCATGATGTCCAGTCAAGTATTTTTTTAGTCCACCTATCATCTCGCAGTTCCATTTTAAGGAAGCTATTCTTTCAGTTGTATTTGTTACTTTTGACATCTTTTTCTATCTATCTCTGAAGGATAGAAGATCTTTCCATATGGTTTTGTTAATAACAGTGTTTTAGCTTCGTTGGTCCAGACAGCCACAACACCTAGAACAAAGACTTGCCTTTTTAAAAAAGTTGCTATTTTGGACTTAAATACATACCTCAGCTTTCAGGGACTCAAGCCAGGTCTATTCTTCGAAGTATATCTCGTGTCCAAGATATTTATACGAGCTGCTTTGTTCCATGCTTGATCCACGTACATCGAATGTAGCCTATTCATTTTCTGTGATTCTAGTAGGCTACACATTTACTTAGCAAATGTCATTTATAAAGGTCAACATTACTAAATAATAATTAGTGTTTGTAATATAATGTAATAAAACATGCATCGTAAATGGATGAGTCCCGTGCTATTTATGTTGCCACCCATCTCTCGAATATCCTTTTGAACATAACTATCTACTAGTAAAGTGATGAATAGATTTGGTGAAATAACAGCGCGTACGGTGTCTTCATAAATCCTTGTGAAAGCTTTGGTATTGTGATATACCTATGTGCTTTATTGTGTTCGGGTGTCTATGGTGAATTAGACACTTCGCAGGTGCTTTTAGCATCTTATGTTCGCCTATTATATCGAATGCTTCATAGCATGTTGTTATTATGAAATCGATGTGGTTTTAAGAATTGCCATCAGGACTTATCCGTCCATTTTCGCTGTAGATGTTTCTCAAAGAAACTAATCATGGCATAAAGATTATTGTGTAACTGAAAATCAAGGAACATACAACCTCTTTCGTTTCTATTTCCAAACCCATGGTTAACGATAGAAATGTCGCTCTCATTTCGTTTGCAACCTATTTTGGTGTTCTCTTATCAACAGATAATCTCTGAAACTTCTTTGTGGCGTGAATCTATAATTCATATTCTTTTTTGGGTATTTCGCCACTCTGCAAATTAAAATTATTAAATAACGTATTAAATATAACGAACGTTTCGAGGGACAATCTGCCCTCGTTATCAACGATTAACAATTAAAAAGGAACAAGAAAACTTAGCTTTTTCAACAGGTATGAACAGGTATTTTCAATGCCGACGTTACGTCCTCATAAAAGTAATCCACTTCCTCATCTAGTAGTTAAGATACGAGAATTCTTTGACAAATTTGCATATTCCCTTCCACTGATCTGGCCACCAGGCTGCGATTGGTCTATCCGGCCTCACCCACCAGGCTGCGATTGGTTCATGTGGTCCCGCCCATCAGGTTGCGATTGGAACATGATGATTTTGCGATTGCCTTGGCTGGTCATTATCTTCATGGGGCCCGCTGATTCGGAACATGTCCAATTTATGGTGTAAATATTAAATAAACATGTGCAAAATGTAGTTTGTGAATGTTAAATGACATCCTCGTTTATTCTCAAAGTTCTCGCATTATCACTTGTAATTAGAAGCTACATAATCGAAACTATATAAATAGAACGTATTAAAAAAAATTAGGCTAAACCAAATATTTTCCTTGGCCTTAAAAATGATTGAGGATGCTTTTTATATAAATTTGGTACTCGTCTACATTTTCAAAATGGCCTTGAAATCGGAAACCAATCGCAAAAATCAACCAATTAATCGTCTCGCCGTAATATCATCATGAACCAATCGCGACTTGATGGGCGGAGCAGTGGGAGGAAATATACAGATGGGTACTAGAACTCTCATAACTTAACTACTCCAACATCAAACAGAATGAAATATGCCTCATAAAATTTTACAGTTTTCTGTATAAACGTGTGCTGAACTTTTATTTGTATAAGTGAATTCCAAGCAGTTAAAATAATACACTCTAAACATGTTTGTGATTAATCAGGACACCTATTGTAGTAGACAGCGTTCTCAACTATTTAACTCCTTTAGGAAGTATTGTAACATAAGATACCATCTGGTCAGATAAATCAATGTCAGATTTGCCAATATTGCTAAGCTGCTGTACTTTCTTCTATATTGTAGGGTTAGCTTGGCACTGCTCATTGCTGGCTGATGATTGATCATCTTTGGCCGATTTTGGAGTTGCAATATGCAATAGGAGGTGCTTCAGTTGTAGTAGAGGTAGGTTGGGTTGTAACAGTTGTAAATGCAGAATTAGTTTGGCTGGTACAGGGACCTGATTGTGCATAAGTAGACGCAGAGGTAGAGGGTTTAGGTGCTATGTTTACCATTACGGGCACATGTTGTGTGTTTGGTTCCACTT